>OY757013.1:79289022-79889022 GCA_963580285.1 Lucinisca nassula
TTTTCCATAGTGTTATGTGTCACTTACTGATTTAAAGATACCAATCTTAACAATTTGTCGTCTACTTTGTCATTTGTTGTGTCCTTTAAAAATATTCTTGCAAGCAGTGTGGGCCCAGATCAAACTGCAGTCTAATTTTCCGGTTTTCTTGATATCACAGGTGTTGAAAGTATTCCCGTGTGATAAAATGGCGTATTTCATATATCTAGAACTATCATTTTTTCGCATGAAAACGTTCGATATTTTCCTTATTTCTAGTCTCTAACGAGTACCCACAATCTATGTTTTTGAGCAAAAATAAGGAAAATAGTGTATACGCACCTCTATTAGACCCCTTAGGGTCTTCAAAACCACCATGTTTTGACAGTTTGACTTAAACATTAAAATTGACAGTTCTATTTAAATACTAGTATATAAACATGTATGCACCATTTACATGTCTATAGAATGAACATCCCTTTAAACCCCACTTCATAAGGGAAAAGTCGGGCTTGAAGATGCTGTCATTATTCCTATTTATATACCACATGTTTTTTTTTTTTTTTTGAGTGGAAGATTTCTATATCTTTTTATTTGTGACATTTTTTCTGTGACCTTTTTTTCGATCACCGTTTTCATAATCATCACGAAAACACCTCTATATAATTTGGACCTCCTTGAATCCCATTTTTATATAGTAAAACTGGGGTTTACAGGGGTAAACCTTATTTTTCTTATATCTGCTCTGAAATATTAGATTGTGGGTACTCGTTAGAAACGCCTCAATGAGGCGGTTCTAACGAGCACCTACAATCTTTATTAAAAGTTTTGAGCAGAAATAAGAAAAATATCACAATTCTTTTATCTTAAAATGCTCGTTTTTTCGGCGGTAAAATTTGCAATGTATTTGTATAGGCCTGTTTTCATAATGGTTATGCAAATTGATAGCCAAATCCGTTGAAGATTACTTTGATTACCTACTTCGTTGGTTCTCGACATTAAGAAAAAGGGGGCACTAAAATGACGTTGGTTGTTTGTGTTGATGTTTAGGTCCCCGTCAACATTATTTAGGTCATTTTGGAGATGCTGCTTCCAATTTTGTGGGACTTTTACACGACATTTAGATGAAATGACATATCAAATAATTTCCTATAAAAGGGCTATCCTTTAGAAGCAATCCCGGACAATTCATCGAATTTATATGCCGGGACTGCCCGACTCACAACACTTTAGTTTATACTAATTTATTTTAGTTCGATTGCGATGAAAGCTTCTAGCTTATTGAATCGCTCTCGAACACTCATTCCGGATGTTTTCACGTGCGCGAGAGAGCGGCAGTGGCTTTTACACCACTGCTACCCATTTGCACCTGGGTGGAGTGGGGCAGTGTCATTACGTGTCTTGCCCAAGGACACACCTCGATACCGGTGGCCGGATTCGAACGCACAACCTCTCGATCATAAGACGAACGCGCTAACCACTGCGCTATTGAGGCTGACGTCACAACCAACACTTTGACTGATTCGGACTTCATAGCGGTTTACCAGTACTCTTGTTCGAACGGTTTCAGCTCTGTGCGGAAGCACCATGCAGTCCAATCTATTTCTCCAAGGCCCGATGGTCGGGACGCACTAAAAATGCCATCTTATCCCTAGAACCAGCTTTATACAGATGAAAAGAACCAGCCTTTTACAGATGAAAAGTTTTAATGTTTAATTCTTATTTCTAGTCCAGGCATAGACTGTTGGTGGTCGTCAGACCCACCTCAATGAGTACCCACAATCTAGATCATTACGAAAACACGCCTATATAAATACATTGTAAATTTTACCACCGAAAAATGTCAATTTCCAGATGAAAATTTTGAATATTGGTCCTATTTCTGCTCAAAACAAAGACTGTGGATACTCGTTAGAACCGCCTCGACGAGGCGGTTCTAACGAGTACCCACAATCTATATTTTTTGAGCAAAGATAAGAAAATAGTGTATACCCCTGAGAACCCCAGTTTTACTATATAAAAGTGGGATTCAATGGGGTCAAAATTATATAGGCATATTTTCGTGATGTGTTTGAACAAAAATAAGGAACATAATGAATTCCCCTGCAATTCTCATTTTTCTCTACATAAAGTCGGGTTTAGATGGCTGCTCATTATACCCCTTTTATAGAACATTGTTAACCTGATGTAAAACCGCCACACTATTTTAGGGTGTACCCGCAATGCCGGCGACATCCCGGAAAAACTCATACTCCTCAAGACAATAAAATGCAAACTACTGTGGAAACGTTCGTGGAAAAGGTAACAGGACACTTCGGCCCCAAAACCACCTCGGCCCCTAGACACTTCGGCCCCTAGACACCTCGGCCCCAAAACCACCTCGGCCCCACATAAAATTGAAACCCTAGACGGGTCGGCCCCTGGACACCTCGGCCCCTAGACACCTCGGCCCCATATACCTAGACACTTCGGCCCCACTTTGCTTTTCACGGGGCTTCCACTTAAATAAGAGATCGGGTTGGATGCCCGATGAGTTTTTTTTTTTATATATATATATGCTGATTTGATTATTTTTATAGGGAGCCTCGAATATTTGAACCTATAATAGATATATTTATTATATATTATAACGTTACTAAATAGAATATCTTTATGTTAATTTAAGGAGAATGGAAGATACATTTGAAAACCCACTCTTTTATTTCAATGTATAATTCTAATTGCATTCCGGCATGCTTTAGAGCAGGCTCTTTTTTCTACTTTTCTGCTCTGATGATCATCTATAGGCTTTTTTATTAACCGAAATAATTCCACACCGCTTAAATACTTTTTTAAATAAATTTCAATAAGTTATCCTTACTAATTGGATGGAAATCTGGATGGATCGGTCGATGGATGGGGCCGTAACACCCCCCCCCCCCCAAAAAAAAAAAAAAAAAAGAAAAAAATCCTCGGTTTCCACAACCATGGTGATGATGAGGGATAATCTTATATTTGTTAACATATTTATATATTTATTTATTAATTTATTTATTTATCCGGCCTCGGTAGCTAAGTCGGATGCGCGTATGACTGGTGATCAGGAGGACGCGGGTTCGATACCTACCGGGGTCGGCAACTTTCTTTCGTGGAGATTGATTATGAAATCTTTTCTTTGGTCATTCTCTTCCTTCTGCTGATTCAAGAAGGGCAGTTATCACTTTCCGGCGAAAAAAAGAGCACTGTAATGGTTAACCGCTTACGTATAAGCCTGCCCAGGTAAAGTGTGGATAGGTAAACTGACCGGCTCGAAAATGAACTAAAATAGTGTTGACTGGGCCGCTAAACTCCAATACAAACAAACAATGTATTTATTTATTTATTTATTTATTTATTCATTAGGTAATCATCAGTGTTCAGACCGGCCCCGATAGCTCAGTTGGTAGAGTATCCGCTCCGGGGAACGGGAGGTCTGGGGTTCGACCCTGGGCCGCGACATAACAAAGTCGTTAAAAATGGTACTAGCTGCTCCTCGTTTGGCACTCAGATTTACGGGGTAGAGCTAGGACTGGTCGATCCAGTGTCAGGATAATGTGACTGGGTGTGGTATCATGTAATGTGTCTGGGGCATGATACTTCAGTGAGGCAGCACTATAAATGTGAGCATTGAGCTCCCTGTCGCAACCAGACACCGTCGTGATATGACTGAAAAATTGTTGAAAGCGACGTTAAACCCGAATTCACACACACACACACACACACACACACACACACACACACACACACATCAGTGTTCAGGTTCGCTGAACTAGAATTATCCTCGTAAGTAAACCAATTAATATAATGTATGCATGCAATTCAAAAACTGCATGAAAAACGGTGCAGATCCGGTTCAGAGGGCAGAAGCAATCTTATCAGGATCTATACACTGTTTGCAAAGATAAGGATTATCGTGTTCAGCGGGGTAAGGAATAATTTCAGGTTAGTACACTATCAAGCAAAAAGTTTTACAAGAACAATTAAACACTTAAATTAGTAAAGTCTGAAGCTCAATAAACAACCAGGCGTTACTAATCCCTTTACCCCAATAAAGAGATCCTTGATGATAAACAGATCATTGTTATCAGTTTTCACACACTTGATTGTCATTCAAGCTCTTATTAAAGACAGTAACGAGTATATTGTATACTTTATTTATTTGTTTATTTATTTATTTATTTATTCATTTATTTATTCATTTATTAGTCACATTTCTGACTATCAGCTACTCAAATTACTTGATACATGTGTACTATATGTATATATTAGTGGCAAACAGTGTAGATCTGGATGTGCACTGTGTGCAAAGTCTTCACTGCTCGTATTTTTTTTTGTAGGAATTGCTCAGTATGACTCCATTGTTATCAATTTTCACACATTTAGAAATTCCTATTTGATTGTCATATCAGCTCATATTTAAAGATGGACAGTAACAAGTATACTGTATAATTTATTTATTTAATTTATTTATTAGTCACATTTTTGACTATCAAACCCTCAAATTACTTGATACATGAATATTGTATTCATTTAAATTTCGCAAACTGAACGATAGTGTAGATCCAGATCAGATGGATTTGGATGTGCACTGAGTGCAAAGTCTTCATGGCCCTATATATTCTTTTAGAAAAGGCTCCTTGACAATCAGTATCAAATATTCACAATTCGAACAACCCGCTACACCTCACTTTTCGTGATGCTGACCCAAGGTCAACGTCACGGCTGAAGGCGGCGGGGGATTAGCTGTCCTTAAGAGTGTAGTCCAAGTTAACCTTAAAATGTCGTGTATTCGTTGTTATATTTATTATAAACGTCTCATTGGTTATTTGTTATTTTCATATGAAATAAAAAAAAACAATACATTAATTAGATCTTGTTTTCTAACAACTTAATAGAAGATTCCGTAAAACAAAAATTATATAACACATAACCTGTATCTTGGAGCAGAAATAAGAATTACGAAAACATGCCTGTACAAATGCATTATAAACTTTACCGCCGTAAAAACTTCATTACAAGAGGAAGAATTGTGGTATTTTTATTATTTCTGCTCAAATAAGAAAAATAAGGTTTACCCCTGTAAACCCCAATTTTACTATATAAATGTGGGGTTCAAGGGAGTCAAAATTATAAATGCGTGTCTTCGTGATGTAAATAATGTATGCCCCTATGAACCCCAGTTTTCCCCATATAAACTGGAGTTTAGCGGGGTTTAACATGATGTTTTGTTTGTTAGATTTGACGCTTAACGCTCCAATCAACACTGAATCGGTCATTTTGGAGACGTTGCCTCCAATTTTGTGGGAATTTTACCCGGCATTGAGATCAAATGACTTCTCAAGCCCTGCGGCCCATTGAAACCAATAGGGTTTATAAGTATGAACGGTCCGACTCGCACCGCTTTTCCTGGCCAGGCTTAGAACCTCTAAGCGGTTTACCAGTACTGATGCCACAGGCTGTCGGTTTCTTGAAGTCCCGATGGGCGGGGCCGATTTTAACATGATATAAATGCTCATACCCTAACAGATATCAAAAGTGGGGCCGAGGTGTCTTTGGGGCCGAGATGTCTAGGGGCCGAGGTGACAGTGGGGCCGAGGTGTCTAGGGCCGAGGTGACTAGGGCCGAGGTGTCTAGGGCCGACTTGGTTTTGGGCCGACCTGTCTAGGGGTCGAGGTGGTAGTGGGGCCGAAGTGTCTGGAAATCGTGGAAAACCCGTCAGGCCACAATGAATATGTTCTATAAAAGGGTTATCCCTTGGAAGCAAGGAATACACCACAGAAGTGAAAAATATGGAGTGTACATGTTTTCTTGGCCAGACTAGCTAGTTTCGGCCAATTAGGCCTCATAAGTGACCCTCAGATATTTTCAAAATTCCACAATGGAATCAATGATCCCAAAGGACAAGAACTAACTGATGTATCAAGAAGAAAAAATGTGGTAAAAATGTAAAATGTTTGAATTCGTTAGAATTGTCTCAATAAGGCGTTTTTTGCAAAGACCGTGATAATCGGTTTCTGATAATCATATGTCTGCAAAAGTCCACGCTTGAGATAAAAAAATGTTGACACTCGCTTGAACCCCTCAGTGAGGCGGTTCTGTGACCATAATCCATGTTTCAAGTAGAAACCGTTATAAAGAGGTAAAAAAGCTATGTTTGTAGTGAAAATGCCTTACATTACTAAATAAAACAAATGCCTTTACAAATACATTGTAACTTTAACCGCCGAAAAACGAAAATTTTAAGATGAACAATTGTGATATCTTTTTGGTGCGCGGAAAAAAAATCACAGGAATAAAGTCACTAAAAAAAGTCACAAATAAGAAAATAAAGAAATATTCCACTAAAAAGGATGTTGCATATATATTAAAATAATGTCAACACCTTCTCTACTGACTTTTACCAATATAAAGTGGGGTTTAAAAGGATCATCGGTTCATATTCCACAGATCACTGCTTTCGCTCCAATTTGTTAATGTGATGCATACATATATGTAGAGAGTGAGTGTTAAGTTTCTAAGACGATGAATGTTAAATATTCATTCGCTGACAAAATATATATATAAGGAAAAAAATAATCAAGTCAACAAGCCCAACAAATGAATATCCCTTTTAACCCCACTTTATAGAGAGAAAAGGTATAATAATATAATATATTATTCGGGGGTATAATAATACTACCCTGGCTATGGTATTTTTTTTATATTTTTGTTCAAAAACATAGAGGTGGTTCTTATTAGCACCCACAATCTGTATTTTGACTAGAAATAAGAAAAAATTTGAACATGATAAAAACCGAATCTGTGACTTTTTTCAGTGACTTTTTTCCTGTGACTTGTTTGCCTTAATTCCTTTCTTATCACATCTGCTCAAAATATAGACTGTGTGTACACGTTCCAACAGTCTCAAGGAGGCAGTTCTCACGAGTACTCACAATCTATATTTTATCACAGAAATAAGAAAAATAAGGCTTAACAATTCAAACCCCAGTTTTACTATATAAAAGTGGGGTGCAAATGGGTTAAGAATTTACTATAACAAACTAACTTGAATCAATTTTTCAAGCATTTCAAGACCATCCAATACTTTGTTTAAGACCACCAATGGAAAGTAGCAGGGTATCAAAAAAAAGGGCGTTGTATAGACATCATCCAGTTACATGTTGCATATTCAAATACATCACAAGGTGCACATAAACATAAAGAATCACGGACAAAATCCACCCCCCCTCCCCCCGGACATAATCCCCCCGGACAAAACCCCCCTTTTTGTAAAGGCGGACAAAATCCCCCTCACCATTTGTTCAGGCGGACAAAATCCCCCTGAACAAAATCCCCCCCCCCCGGACATAATCCCCCCTGCTATTTATAAAGGTGGACAATATCCCCCCCAAAACCTCCACATGCACAATTACTTGTTTTTGAAAATCAGTCTGTATATACATGTGTCATTTTGAAAACTGCAGATTCCAAATCAGAATGGTGCAATACTATCATAGCTATATTGGTGCTCGTAGAGAAATTATTGCAACAAGTGCAAGTATTGCACAAGTACAACAGGTGACAAAATATAGAACAGTGAAATCATCAATGAAAAATTCTGACAATGAATAAGTACAATGATTAAGGAGATCTATTTCTTTTCAGCGGGATTTGTAAGATCAAAGTGAAAAGGGCATACTTGTATTAACTTTTTTATAAATATTCATGTGCTTTTAGGTTTTATGGACCTCTCAACCCATAAGAATTATATCTGGCATGATCAGTTAAACCTACTTGTTCCAGGCACACTTATAGATTCCTGATAGATTGTGGGTAGTGGCAGGATAATTAACTAGACTAATTAAGAGCAAGGGTGATTTTGTTCGTGGGGTGGGGGGGGATTATGTACGGGGAGGATTTTGTCCGACCTGACATACAGCGAGGCGGATTTTGTCCGGGGGGATTTTGTCCGTGGGGGATTTTGTCCGCCTTTACAAAAAGGGGGGAATTTGTCCGGGGGGGGGGGATTATGTCCGGGGGAGGGGGGGGGGGGGATTTTGTCCGATTACCAAACATAAACTGTGCCGTGTATAAGTTAAATATTTAGGCTTTGTTGCCATAGCTACACAATATACAGGTACCCCCCACTGTTCAAACATTGACATCTGTTTAAGTCGGCGCTCTGGAAAACTACACTTATGACAAAAAAAGAAAGTGTTCCCGCTACACTGTGCAGACCAGTGTTACCAAGAAACATGTATACTGATATCAGACTGACGGGTCCAGTATGAATTAGAATTATGCATCTATTGTTGCTCTATATAACACCACATTACGCAAACATGCCTATACAAATACATTGCCACCTTTATCGCCGAAAAAATGAAAATTTTATGATGAAAAATTGTGATATTTTTCTGGTTCAAGGGGGTCAAAATTATATAGGCGTGTTTTCGTGATGATTTTAATAGCGTTTTTGTTGCACAGAACATGTAGTGCCCTTACATATTCAAGTAGTCATAGTCTTTACCGGACTATGGCGTTGGCGAACAAAAAAGTTTTAGATGTGCAAACTGATCTGCGCAAGAGGGGGGCTTTCATATGTAAAAGAGTTAGTCCTAGCATTGGGACCAGAGGCACCCCTGATTGAACACTGCCGACTCAAATCAGACTGCGCCCGCTCGAATTGTCCATTCCGATCCAGTTCTGCAACGGAAGGTCAGGTGGTTTTTCTCCGGGTACTCCGGTTTTCGCCCACCTCTGACTAACGATCGTCTCGATATGGGTGAAATAATCTTGAAAGGGCCGTAAAACCAAAAAAAAAAAAAAAAACAAACAAAAAACATTCCGATCCATGTTTGGCAGATGCACCTAGATCGTTGAGGGAGATCAAATTAATTATCATGTTAACAAGTCCGTGACATGAACAACACTAAATCCCAGTTTATATAGAGAAAAATGGGGTTTCCGTGGGTATACATTATTTTCTTTATTTCTGCTCGAAGACAAAGGTTGTGGGTACTTGTTAGAACCGCCTCGACGAGTGGTTCAAACGAGCACCATCAACCTATGTTTTGAGTAAAAATAAAAAAATATCACAAAATTTAGTCTGTAAAAGTCCATTTTTAGATAAGAAAAATGCACTATGCCTCACTATGTATCGTTATGAAATGGGCAGAATCAAATACCCTTAAATTTATTTACTATTTCATTATCAAAAACACGCCTATATAATTTTGACCCCCTTGAACCCCACTTTTATATGGTAAAACTGGGGTTTACAGGGGTAAACATTATTTTTCTTATTTCTGTTCTAAAATATAGATTGTGGGTACTCGTTAGAACCGCCTCGATGTGGGGGTAAAAGTTACAATGTATTTGTATAGGCGTATTTTCGTAATGATTAATATTTATTTTTTTTATTTATTAGCCATAACTTAAGCATGCCTTTGAAATCATGAGAATTCTGACTGTATCAAGAAAACACTGCTATATAATTTTGACCCCCGCCCCCACCTTAAACCCAATTTTTATATAGTAAAACTTGGGTATACAGTGGTATACGTTGTTCTTAGTATTTATGCTCAAAAACATACATTGTGGATATTCGTTAGAACCGCCTAGCCGTATGCTGTGTTTTTGAGCAGAAACATGAAAACTGTCAGAATTTTTATCTGAAAAATTTCTCTTTGTTTGGTGATATATTTTATAATATTTGATTCGGCGTGTGTTTGTAATGCTAATTGTCGGTGATATTTTTTTGTCTAAAACATAAATAGTTAGTACATGTTACAACCGCAGGCTCATGGGCTGTACGTTTAATGATTTCCAGACACTACGGCCCCACTACCACCTCGGCCCCTAGACAGCTCAAACAATGTCGGCCCATCCCATACTTTTCAGTTCTGTAGTGTATTCTTTGCTTCCTTTTATAGAACATACTTAACGTCACAACAGCTGGTGTTAAGGGAATGTGTGACGACCGTAAAAAGTCTCCCTGTCCTTCATCATAGGGTAGATGGTATTTCTTTGTCTTTTGGGATCATAGATTCCGTTTTGGAGTTTAGCCCAGAAATACTTGGACCCTCCATACTTTTCAGTTCTTCAGTGTATTCTCTGCTCCGAAAGGATAACCCTTTTATAGATAACATTTAACGTCATTCTACTAGTGTTAAGGGAATGTGTGGTGGCCGTAAACAGTCTCCCTGCCCTTCATCATAGTGTAGTTTATATTTCTTTTTTTCCTCTGGTATCACTGATTCAATTGTGGACTTTTGAAATTATCTTAGGGTCACTGTTGAGACCTACTTGGCCAAAACTAGCTAGTCTGGCCCAGGAATGTTTGTACACTCCATACGTATCAGTTCTGCGGTGTATTCTTTGCAGCCAAAGGACAACCCTTCATAGAACATACTTAATGTGTTGCGGCCACGAACGTGTGGCGGCCATGAAAAGTCTGCCTGACCTTCAACATAGTGCGGTTTGTATTTTCTTGTCCTTTGGGTCGGAGATTGGTCCAGAAATACTTGTAGGCTCCATACTTTTCAGTCCTGCAGTGTAATCTTTGCTTCCAAAGGATAACACTTTCCTACTCATAGAACACATTTGTCCAGAAAAAAAAATGTTAAAATATTTAATGTATAACTTTCACATGAAGCGTGATAGCTCAGTGGTTAGTGCACTTGCCTCTGATGCTAGAGGTCCCGGGTTCGATACCCGGCAGCGGCGATAAAATTTCGGTGTCCGAACACGCTCCATTGGCATCATTTGCAGGAATGAATGTCATAAAGTGCACCATCCTTCGGATCGGGACGTTAACTGGAGGCCCCCTGTGCAGGGAGAACCATCCCTTGTGCAGGTTAAAGATCCCTACCGTAATTACATGATTACTGTGTAGGCTTTCATCCTGCAAACCTGGAGTGTATGTAATGTACACCTACGGAAATGGCAAAATATGACCTACGCAGTATCAGTAGAAAGAAAGAAAGAATTATTACTTATGATCTTGGGCTGACTATGGGATGGAGGGTATTATGGATCTAATCATTAATTCACAATATAGTTGGGAAATTAATATATATGTTAACAAATTAAACAAAAACTTTCTTCGTCATGGTAGAATTACACACATCTGCATACCAAATACGAACTAGATCGATTATATGATTTGGAAAATTAAAAGATCTTTTTTATGCCCCAGCTTGGGGCATATAGTTTTTTCGAAATACTAAGTCGAAATTTTGATATTGTAAGTCGAAATTTCGAGATATTATGTCGAAATATCGAGTTCCTAAGTCAAAATTTCGAGATACTAAGTCGAATTTTCGAGATACGAAGTCGAAATTTCGAGTTAATAAGTCGAAATTTCGAGATATTATGTCGAAATATCGAGTTACTAAGTCGAAATTTCGAGGTACTAAGTCGGGATTTTCGAGCTACGAAGTCGAAATTTCGAGATAGTAAGTCGAAATTTCGAGTTAATAAGTCGGAATTTCGAGTTATTTTGTCGAAATTTCGAGATACCTATCAAAAGAAAAAAAGTATACCTGGCCCCAATGCTCTTCCGTACATTTGTAACTTATTTCTTATGTTGACGTCAGCTCTGAATGCATGACCTTCAAGGTTATTTTTAATACTACCATTACGCAAACACGCCTACCACCTTTATCGCCGAAAAAATGAAAATTTTAAGATGAAAAATTGTGATATTTTTCTTATTTCTGCTCAAATATTTTAGAGCAGAAATAAGAACTAGAGCAGAAATAAGAAAAATAAGGTATACCCCCGGAAACCCCAGTTTTACTATATAAAAGTGGGGTTCATGTGGGGTCAAAATTATATAGACGTGTTTTCGTGATGATAAAAACCATTCACAGTGGCCATGTTTTTTCGGTAGGCCTATATATTCAAGAGTATGTACTTATCTCGCAAGCCGAAAAATAGTTTTTCTTTCACTCGCTGTTTTCCTAGTACTCGCTTCAAACCTAACAAATGGGAGAAAAATAATCCATCATGATGGATAGGGAAATATCACCCTCGGGGTATGAATTTCAATCCTGGGAACCTTGGGTGAGATTTCCCTATCCTTTATAATCAGTAATGATGGGTTCTTATAATGGGCGTTTTTTGTGTTTTTTTGTTTTACGGCCCTTTCAAGATTATTTCACTCATATCGAGCCGATCGTTAGTCTGAGGTGGGCGAAAACCGGAGTACCCAGAGAAAAAAAACAAAAACTAACCTTCCGTTGCAGAACTTGGCGTCTCACATGTGATATAATGGGTGTATTACCCCAATATACACAGGTATTCTTCTGAAGTAAATGTCAAGAGAGGACCTCAGTGAAGCGAAACCCGAGCAGACCATTAGCCCTTGACCTGCTGTTCACGACATCTGATCAGGATCTACACTGTGTCATGCAGTTTGTGAATTGTATGAATAAAGTAATTTGATTGGCTGATAGTCAGAAATGGTGTGCCTAAATTAATTTATTCAGCAGGATAATGGTTAGAACCTCGATACGTAGCACCGTCATGAGAAATCTTGACTTCGCGGCATCTTCAGCAACACAGACTTGCTGGAGTCTTAAAATTTTAGATGTTGAAACTTAAGCAGCGAATGCGCAGGTTGATCTGCACCTTTGTTATTTGCAAAAAAGGAAAACAGGTTTCCTTATGATTACAAGGAAGTAAATAAAAATAAAAAATGAGTTCCTTTAAGAGCAATGAAAACATTCATAAGAAAGAAGATGAGTCATACTACGTAGTTTCGGCTAATAAAGCCTCATCAGTGACCCTATAATGATCCGACAACGAAAGCCAGAGGAAACATACTGCAATTCTGCGAATTTCGAATAGGCAGTCGATTCAAAGACTGATATAAATCAAAATGGGGTCCAAATAATTAAAAACCTGTCTAGAATATGAGTCTAAACCAATAATTTATTTCTGATTTCTCAGAATATTCACACTGATCTCAAAGGACCAAAAGTAAAATATAAACTGCACTATGGTTGATGTACGGGGAGACGTTGTTTTTCCTAGTTTTGTATTAACGCTTTAGAATCGCCTCAGTGAGCATCCGCAGTCTTTGATTGAAACATAAAAAAAAGAAAAAAATCAAATTTTATAAGAAAAGTTGCAGTTTTGGGGTCGTGCAACAAAGCAATATATTTGTTGCGTTCTCGCAATGGCAAAGATTACATTTTTAGTGATTCCCAGAGCCACTTAGAATAACATTTTATACGGCGATCAGCCAAGGTTCGAACCACAGCGTTGAGAGACCTATGCGACATTAAAATTCTACGTACATGTAATTATTGAATATAATCCTGGGTTAGCAGACAACTAGTTTTTAATACGAGCCTGGTTAACTAGACAACCTTTATTTATTTATTTATTTATTTATTTATTTATTTATTTATTTATTTATTTATTTATTATTATGGATAAATTAATCTCTACTTATAATTAATGACCACCACTTAATTCAGTTGTGGTTATCGATAATCGATATTGATAATAGAGTTACAAGGTGCTGAGTGGTTATTGGAATATCAGTTGAATTATCGATGATCGATAATTACTGAGATTTTAGAGGTGTTAATCGCGTCACAACGTTAAGTGTGTCTGAGCGATGATGAGATGAATATGAATACATGTATGTATGTGTGTCATTTAAAAGTGTAAGATTTGGTTTTGGTTTGGGTTTATCTGAGGTTTAACGTCCCCGTCAACACTGTAAAGGTCATTTTGGAGACGTTGCTTCCCATTTTGTGGAACTTTTACCCGACATTGAGAGGTTCATCTTATCTCTTTAAGGTTTCAATGGTTCTCAATAAAACAGATGTGAAATCCTAAAATAAGGAGTTTTCTGACATAGTTGTAAAATGACACACACACAAACACACACACACACACACACACACACACACACACACACACACACACACACACTGCCGCACACCATTTAAGCACAATGTGGCGTCTCATCAGGGTCTACACTGCGTGCTTAAGAGAAACATCAATTCATCTTAGGATAGATAAGATGTAATCGAAGAATGGACTCGTCCCAACGATAAGTGTGGGAGAAATTATTGGGCTTAATTGGCTAGAATGGGCTATACATCGCATGCCAAAAGGTGATACCAATCGCGTGTTGACGCATATTTCTGGAAAGAGCTTTCAAATTTTCCGTTTAATATCAATACAAACTGGGAGAAAAAGAAACAAATCACACTGAAAGAAAATCTATTCTACTACTGTGGGGACATGTAGTCGACTCTCGTTAGTTTGGTTTGAATTAGAAAAATTTCGAGATAAACCGAATTCAAATAAAAAAAAGTACATAGTGTGTATAATAACCTGACACAACATTTCCAAGATCTAGTATGGCTTAAACAGTAGTTTAAAAGACATAAATGTTTGAAATAACGAGAGTCAATTGTATAAAATTGTCTATACTTTATTTGCCTACATTTTGTGTCGCGCACGGTAAGGTTCATACCGGGCACCATCTGTGAAACGAGTATCCCTGTACACAATGCCACTTATTATCTGTACATGCAATATCAATATGTTCTATAAAAGGGTTATCCTTTGGAAACAGGATATACACTGTAGAACTGAAAAGTATGGAGTGTACAAGTTCCTCTGGGCCAGACCAGCTAGTTTCGGCCAATACGGTCTCATTAGTGACCCTGAACTTCAATGAAATCAATGGTCCCAAAGGACAAGAAAATATAAACTACATTATGATGTAGGACAGAGATACTTTTTACAGCCGCTACACATTCCAGCTGTAGTGACGTTAAATATGTTCTATAATGATGAAAGAGTGCAATTATATCTTCTCGCGGCTCATGTTAACAGTCTTTTTTGTTTCTTTATATTAGATTGTAACGGCCTAATCAACACTATTTAGGCCATATCAAGCAGGTCGAAATACCGTTCCACACTTTTCCTGGGCAGGCTTACACCAGAAACTGACAACTGCCCTTCTTGAATCAGCGGAAGGGAGAGAATGACCGTAGAAACGATTTCATGATCAGTTTAGTTTGTCGAATTTTACATTTTTAAATGTAAATAATAATGAATATAATAACGATTAAACTGTTTTGTTACCGTCAGATAAAGGTTTCTTAGTTATGCATGAAACATGAAAAACCCTTCACTGTTGGTAAAAGTTTGCACATTCCTTCAAAACTTCTTGAAATTCCGGGATACATGCCACAAGTAAGAAATCTTTCCCCATTCATTTCCCTTGTTAAAGTCACTCCCTGCAGTTTACATTTGCGCCAAGCGAAGACTCGAATCAGTTTTTGAAGAATCCATGTGTTTAAAACACACTTAAGAGCGCACAGCGAAAACTTTGAATAGACTGCGCGGATGCGGGGCCTGACCTGGATCTTCAATGGGCGCACATGCAAATTGCAGGAATATAGAATGACTGCAAATAGCCATTTTAACGTTTTTAGGCTCTTTGCAAATACAGTCCAACCTTTCATAGTGGCCACCTCTATTAAGCAAGCAACTTGTCTTAAGCAAGCAAGCATTTAGTTCCAGAAAAGGGCAAATGCATTAATATTTACCTGTGTTAAGCAAGCACCTGTCTTAGGCAAGCACATTTTGATCATCCCTGAGGTGCTCGCTTAACACAGGATGGATTGAAGCCACTCCGTATCTATGGAAACTCGTAAACATCACCTCACTTGCCTTATTTCTTTCTGCTCGGAACAGGTTATGGGTACTTGCTACAACCGCCTTATTGAAGTGGTTCTGCTTTATTGAGTACCCGCACTCTTTTTTCTGAGCGACACTGTAAAAAAAAAAAACTGGCCTTTGGACAGATCCACCCGACAGATTCAATTTAGATTTGAAATTAAGGAGTATCAGATTTGAATGTTTGATGGAAAAATGTAAACGTTCCTGTACATTGTTGATTCCAGTCAAAAGTCACGACATGTGGCCTCTGATCTGTGTCTATACTGTTTATCAGTGTCTGAAATGTGCCTTCGACCTGATCCATTAGACAGATCCAGTTTGAATTCAAAGGATGTGAGCTGTTTGATTTGTTGTAAGTTTACAAAACATCCTTACTTTGGCAAACCGCGTTGACCCCGATCAGACGCCGCGTTCTGTGGCATCAGATTGGTGCCCACACTGTTTGCACATGGTACTCATTAGAGCCGGATCTGACGAGTAAATGCTATCTGCCTTTTGAGCAAAAATAAATAAACTATTATTTACAGTACACACTGATACTAAGAGCATTAGGGCCAGGTGTACTTTTCTTCTTTTGATACGTATCAAGAAATTTCCACTTAGCATCTCGAAATTTTGACCTAGTAACTAGAAATTTTGACATATTAACTCGAAATTTCGACATAAAATCTTCAAAATTTGACATAATAACTCGAAATGTTGACTTATTAACTCGATATTTCGACTTAGTATCTCGAATCTCGAAATTTCGACTGAGTATGTCGAAATTTCGACATAATAACTCGAAATTTCGACTTAGTATCTCGAAATTTCGACACTCAAAATTGCGACTTAATAACTCGAAATTCCGACATAATAACTCGAAATTTCGACTCACTATCTCGAAATATCGACTTAATAACTCGAAATTTCGACTTAGTTTCTCAAAATTTCGACTTAATATCTAGATATTACGAGATATTAAATCCTATATACACACAGTTAATGTTAAAATGGTTAAACACCCCCGTTTCATTATACCCCCGCTTTGAAAAAAGGGCGAGAATATTGGTTTACATCTGTTCCTCCGTACTTCTGTCTGTCTATCTGTCCGTCCGTCTGTCTGTCGGACGTCCGTCCGTCCGTCCGTCCATTGTTTCGTCAATGATTTCTCAAGAACCATAAAAGCTAGAAGCCGAGTATGCAAATTATGTGATATCGGTCTACTTGTATCGTGTAAAAGACAATGGCCTTTCTCGGTCTATTTTTTCATATGTTCTTTCATTCTTCTTTCTCTCTATATTGGCCAATGTTAATTTTTATCAAATATTTCTCAAGAACTATAAAACTAGAAGCCCCAAACGTGTGCATCATGTAAGACACAGAGGGTTTTCTGACTCATCAGGAGGTCACGCATTCACTCCCGTTTCAGTAAAATGAAAGCGGGCTTATAATTATATTTGACAGTTCTATTTCTTAAAGTGGATTCGGTATCAAACTTTCTCATAAAATGTTTGCTTTTAAAATCATTTACAGATCAAAGCACTGGCAGCACTGGTGGGTCGATTGTCTTTGAGTGTGGGTTGGTACATGTTTCGTTTAACCTTTAAATTCCTATACTATAAGCTAAACGTGTAGATCCTGATCTGACGCCGTGCTTGGGTCGATTAATTATCAATTGACTAAAAGTTACTGACTACAGAAGCTTCCCGCCTGCTATTGTCCACGTGTCTATCACTGGCCATGTTCAAAACCCATGTACCAGTTATTTATAGCAGCGCTAGTCTTCTCCTTGTGACGTCGGTGCGCCATGTAGACTGGACAGGTGAACATGGACATTGCAAACAGTGTAGTCTGATCAGACGCCGCCGAACAGACCTTCAATAAATAACCGGTACCGTCATGGTCTACATGGTCAGCGATTGTCACGTGGACGATAGCTAGTTACTTTGGGTCGAATGATAAAAAAATCGACCCAAAAGATGGTAATCGGTGCAACACGAACACCATGGCTAAAATAACAAAGCAACAACCGGCCAGAAAACGCAGTATTTAATACCAGAATACATTGCGTGTTCTTCTCATTAAACAGACGTCTGTTTAAGAATGGAGCAGCAGATTCATCCCATCGGTCAGACGTCGAATTTGATGACTGGTCAGCTCTAGCCACGTGTGTATGTGTGTGTGTGTGTGTGTGTGTGTGTGTGTGTGTGTGTGTGTAGTACACAGGTCTAGTGGCAAATGGTTGGTTCTCAAAATGAGGCATGACTTCTGGTGCTAAATATGCAAATACATGTGTATATCCAAACTCCATATTTAAACCGTGATAATGAAGTTGTGGAAACGCTTATAACGCATGTAATGAAGGAAAATGAAAAATATAAATCTCCTTCACCTTATATACCTATACCCTATTATGTGTAACGGGTTGTAATGCTCTGTTATGCGTTTGTAACTAATGTAATGAGACATAAGGGGATGAGAACCTTTTCATTTCGCACTGTAACGTTTGTAACGCATGTAATGAAGGAAAATGAAAAATATATATCTCGTAAACCTTATATACCGATACACTACAATGTGTAACGGGTTGTAATGCTCTGTAATGCGTTTGTAACTAATGTAATTAGACATAAGGGGATGAGAGCCTTTTCATTTCGCACTGTAACGTTTGTAACGCATGTAATGAAGGAAAATGAAAATAAATCTCGTACACCTTACATACCTATACCCTTTTTGTGTAACGGATTGTAATGCTCTGTAATACGTTTGTAACTAATGTAATGAGACGTAAGGGGATGAGAGCCTTTTCGTTTCGCACTGTAACGCTTGCGACGCATGTAATGAAGGACAATGAAATATTTATATATATATCGTACACCTTATATCCCTATACCCTACTATGTGTAACGTGTTGTAATGGTCTGTAATGCGGTTGTAACCAATGTAATGAGACCTATTGGGATTAGCGCCTATTCATTTTGCACTGTAACGCTTGTAACGTATGTAATGAAGGAAAATGAAATATATATATATCGTACACCTTCTATACCTATACCCTACAATGTGTAACGTGTTGTAATGGTCTGTAATGCGAGTGTAACCAATGTAATGAGACCTAAGGGGATTAGCGCATCTTCATTTTGCACTGTAACGCTTGTAACGCATGTAATGAAGGAAAATGAAATATATATATATCGTACACCTTATATACCTATACCCTACTATGTGTAACGTGTTGTAATGGTATGTAATGCGATTGTAACACATGTATTGAGATCTAAGGGGATGGGTGCATATTCATTTTGCACTGTAACGCTTGTAACGCATGTAATGAAGGAAAATGAAATATATATATATCGTACACCTTATATCCCTATACCCTACTATGTGTTACGTGTTGTAATGGTCTGTAATGCGGTTGTAACTAATGTAATGAGACCTTTTGGGATGAGCGCATGTTCTTTTTGCACTGTAACGCTTGTAACGCATGTAATGAAGGAAAATGAAATATATATATATATCGTTCACCTTATATACCTATAACCTACTATGTGTAACGTGTTGTAATGGTCTGTAATGCGAGTGTAACCAATGTAATGAGACCTAAGGGGATGGGTGCATATTCAATTTGCACTGTAACGCTTGTAACGCATGTAATGAGGCAAATGAAATATATATATATCGTACACCTTATATCCCTATACCCTACTATGTGTAACGTGTTGTAATGGTCTGTAATGCGGTTGTAACCAATGTATTGAGACCTATTGGGATTAGCGCCTGTTCATTTTGCACTGCAACGCTTGTAACGTATGTAATGAAGGAAAATGAAATATATATAAATCGTACACCTTCTATACCTATACCCTACTATGTGTAACGTGTTCTAATGGTCTGTAATGCGAGTGTAACCAATGTAATGGGACCTAAGGGGATGGGTGCATATTCATTTTGCACTGTAACGCTTGTAACGCATGTAATGAAGGAAAATGAAATATATATATATATCGTACACCTTATATACCTATACCCTACTATGTGTAACGTGTTGTAATGGTATGTAATGCGATTGTAACCAATGTATTGAGACCTCAGGGGATAAGCGCATATTCATTTTGCACTGTAACGCTTGTAACGCATGTAATGAAGGAAAATGAAATATATATATCGTACACCTTATATCCCTATACCCTACTATGTGTAACGTGTTGTAATGGTCTGTAATGCGGTTGTAACCAATGTATTGAGACCTATTGGGATAAGCGCCAGTAAATTTGCACTGTAACGCTTGTAACGCATGTAATGAAGGAAAATGAAATATATATATATATATATATATATATATATATATATATATATATATATATATATATATATATATATATATATATATATATATATCGTACACCTTATACAGTCGAACTTCGATGGGTCGAACTCGGTAGGCTCGAACACCACGTTTGGGTCGAACAGACTTTTCAGTCCCGGCAAAATCCCTATTCATTTTAACTAAACATACCACCCTTGGCTCGAACCACGATGGCTCGAACCCTCGAACTCTAAGCCTGGTCCCTAGAGTGCATTTTCTATGTAAAATCCCACCGATGGCTCGCACTAATTACCTTTTTAAAAATTCCAATTGTATCGATCAAGTCACGCAGGCGCGTGATCAGTATCATAATACGGACCAAAAATACGGCTTATCATTCACTCTTAAATTATGACCGATAAATGTACCGGAAATCACCAAAACCGCCGCAGCTATGATAAAAAATCATAGTACACAAAAATGGATCTTGCCGAGTTGGACTCCAATGGCTCGAACTACCGATTGCTCGAACTTTTTTCGGCGGTCCCGGCGAGTTCGAGCCATCGAAGTTCTACTGTATACCTATACCCTACTATGTGTAACGTGTTGTTATGGTCTGTAATGCGGTTGTAACCAATGTAATGAGACCTAAGGGGATGGGTGCATATTCATTTTGCACTGTAACGCTTGTAACGCATGTAATGAAGGAAAATGAAATATATATATATCGTACACCTTATATCCCTATACCCTACTATGTGTAACGTGTTGTAATGGTCTGTAATGCGGTTGTAACCAATGTTATGAGACCTATTGGGATTAGCGCCTGTTCATTTTGCACTGTAACGCTAGTAACGTATGTAATGAAGGAAAATGAAATATATATATATCGTACACCTTCTATACCTATACCCTACTATGTGTAACGTGTTGTAATGGTCTGTAATGCGAGTGTAACCAATGTAATGAGACCTAAGGGAATGGGTGCATATTCATTTTGCACTGTAACGCTTGTAACGCATGTAATGAAGGAAAATGAAATATATATATATCGTACACCTTATATCCCTATACCCTACTATGTGTAACGTTTTGTAATGGTCTGTAATGCGGTTGTAACCAATGTAATGAGACCTATTGGGATTAGTGCCTGTTCATTTTGCACTGTAACGCTTGTAACGT
The DNA here is from genome assembly GCA_963580285.1 of Lucinisca nassula. Lineage (NCBI taxonomy): Eukaryota > Metazoa > Mollusca > Bivalvia > Lucinida > Lucinidae > Lucinisca > Lucinisca nassula. The sequence continues at coordinate 79,310,192 of OY757013.1, forward strand.
ATGCAATGAAGGAAAATGAAATATGTATATATCGTACACCTTCTATACCTATACCCTACTATGTGTAACGTGTTGTAATGGTATGTAATGCGAGTGTAACCAATGTAATGAGACCTAAGGGGATGGGAGCATATTCATTTTGCACTGTAACGCTTGTAACGCATGTAATGAAGGAAAATGTAATATATATATATCGTACACCTTATATACCTATACCCTACTATGTGTAACGTGTTGTAATGGTCTGTAATGCGAGTGTAACCAATGTAATGAGACCTAAGGGGATGGGTGCATATTCAATTTGCAATGTAACGCTTGTAACGCATGTAATGAGGCAAATGAAATATATATATATATATATATATATTGTACACCTTATATCCCTATACCCTACTATGTGTAACGTGTTGTAAAGGTCTGTAATGCGGTTGTAACCAATGTAATGACACCTATTGGGATTAGCGCCTGTTCATTTTGCACTGTAACGCTTGTAACGTATGTAATGAAGGAAAATGAAATATGTATATATCGTACACCTTCTATACCTATACCCTACTATGTGTAACGTGTTGTAATGGTCTGTAATGCGAGTGTAACCAATGTAATGAGACCTAAGGGGATGGGTGCATATTCAATTTGCACTGTAACGCTTGTAACGCATGTAATGAAGGAAAATGAAATATATATATATCGTACACCTTATATCCCTATACCCTACTATGTGAAACGTGTTGTAAAGGTCTGTAATGCGGTTGTAACCAATGTATTGAGACCTATTGGGATTAGCGCCTGTAATTTTGCACTGTAACGCTTGTAACTCATGTAATGAAGGGAAATGAAATATATATATATATATCGTACACCTTATATACCTATACCCTACTATGTGTAACGTGTTGTAATGGTCTGTAATGCGGTTGTAACTAATGTAATGAGACCTAAGGGGATGGGTGCATATTCATTTTCCACTGCAACGCTTGTATCGCATGTAATGAAGGAAAATGAAATATATATATATCGTACACCTTATATCCCTATATCCTACTATATGTAACGTGTTGTAATGGTCTGTAATGCGGTTGTAACCAATGTAATGAGACCTATTGGGATTAGCGCCTGTTCATTTTGCACTGTAACGCTTGTAACGTATGTAATGAAGGAAAATGAAATATATATATATCGTACACCTTCTATACCTATACCCTACTATGTGTAACGTGTTGTAATGGTCTGTAATGCGAGTGTAACCAATGTAATGAGACTTAAGGGGATGGGTTCATATTCATTTTGCACTGTAACGCTTGTAACGCATGTAATGAAGGAAAATGAAATATATATATATCGTACACCTTATATACCTATACCCTACTATGTGTAACGAGTTGTAATGGTCTGTAATGCGAGTGTAACCAATGTAATGAGACCTAAGGGGATGGGTGCATATTCAATTTGCAATGTAACGCTTGTAACGCATGTAATGAGGCAAATGAAATATATATATATCGTACACCTTATATCCCTATACCCTACTATGTGTAACGTGTTGTAATGGTCTGTAATGCGGTTGTAACCAATGTATTGAGACCTATTGGGATTAGCGCCTGTAAATTTGCACTGTAACGCTTGTAACGCATGTAATGAAGGAAAATGAAATATATATATATCGTACACCATATATACCTATACCCTACTATGTGTAACGTGTTGTAATGGTCTGTAATGCGAGTGTAACCAATGTATTGAGACCTAAGGGGATGAGCGCATATTCAATTTGCACTGTAACGCTTGTAACGCATGTAATGAAGGAAAATGAAATATATGTATATCGTACACCTTGTATACCTATACCCTACCAAGTGTAACGTGCTGTAAACGTTTGTAAAGCGATTGTAACCAATGTAATGAGACCTGGGGGGATTAGCGCATATCCATTTTGCATTGTAACGCTTGTAATGCATGTTATGAAGGAAAAATAAATTATATATATCGTACACGATATATACCTATACCCTACCCTGTGTAACGTGTTGTAATGGTCTGTAATGCGGTTGTAAGCAATGTAATGTGACCTAATGAGAGTAGCGCCTATTCATTTTGCACTGTAACGCTTGTAACGCATGTAATGAAGGAAAATGAAATATATATATATATATCGTACACCTTATATACCTATACCCTACTATATATATATCGTACACCTTCTCTACCTGTACCTTGTGCTATGGGTTGTGATGGTCTGTATAGCTGCTTGTCTAGAAGGGACTGTAATGATGTGTATATATGTTACAAAAATAGTCTTGTTTAATTTTTGGACCAATTTTGTGCGCTAGATGAATTATTTGGCAGCAATGGCTCTTTAAGATCTGAAGCAATATTAATGAAATATTTGTTGAAATGCTCCACTAATTCTGTGTCATCTGAGACTGTCTCGCCATCGATTCGCACTCCCAAAATACCATTACTTCTATTATTGCTATGTTTACTGGAGGCTCCAAATGCTTTAAAAAATCCAAATTGATTTCGGATCATCTTTCCCAGATTCGATTTTTTGTTCATATGTGGATGTTTTAGCTAATTTGATTAAGGTCGATATTTTTCCATATTTCCATGCTTTTTATGATTATCTCTTTCTTTCATTGCATCCAATATTTCGGAAGTTATCCAGTCTGGTTGAGTTTTATACTTTACTTTCTGAGTTTTCAGTTGTGCGTGCTTGTTTACAATATTTATGAAAAGTGAATACCAATTATCAAGAATGTCATTAACTTCATCAAAATATTGCAAGTTATCCCAATAAATTGACAATAAATCTGTTATAAACTCATCTCCATTAATATGTTTGAATGATCTGTAAGTACTATAGTTATGAAAGTCCTTTTTGCTACTTGAACTTACATTTCTATTACAAAATATAGCGTAATGGTCACTAATGCCTAATTCAGAAACGCATACATATGATATATCATCTTCATTATTTGTGTAAATGAGATCTATAAGGGTACTTGAAAGTGTCATTACTCTTGTAGGTTGCATAACTACTTCACTTAATCCTAATGACTCAGTGAGAACTACCCAATCTCTATTTACATCAACATTTAATAGATTTTTATTAAAATCTCCCATTAAAACAATCTCTTTTCACTCCATTAATACTGTTTCAATAAACATGTCAAAACGATCATTCCATTCAATTAATTCATTTGGATTTCTATGTAGTGTACCACACAGAAATGGTTTACCTTTGTTCGGCGTAATTTCAAGCCGTAATAATGAACACTATTTTCTCACGGAAAATCTTGGTGGTTATGAGGCCGTTTGCAGGAGCGGCCAGTTTCAGTCTAAATGTCTGCTCAGGTGCGATATTGAGACAATCGCAACACAAAATCACATCCAAGAAAGCTAAGCGTACGGTTCAATCAACTTTATTTGGTATTATACAATTATAAAAGCACTGGGAGCACAGATAGGCTGATTGTTTCAGAGTGTAGACCGGCCCTGAATTGGGACGTAGCTGGTTAGCTGAACCCTTCATTTCCTGTACTGTAAACAAACAGTGTGGACCCTGATTAGACGCCGCGTTCCGTTGTGACTGAGTGTTTGAGTTTTACGTCTCACCAACAGCTAAGGTCATACGGAGACACGACCTCGGTTTAAAGACTCATCCGAAAATATGGAGAAGCCCGGAATCCATCCTGCGACCCCTGGTTTACAAGGCGAGTAGCATAACCAATACATCACGGTCTGTTGTGACTGATATTGGTCTCAACTGCTTGCTAAACCCAACAAATAATTCCATTCAAGATTCTATCTAATGTATTAGATAGCTCTCTTACGCACCATTCGGACCACATAGCGATAAGGATAGCGCGATTATTTTCTATAAATAACCATAACCCTGATATCCGATAAATCAGCGATAGTCACGCGGACATCAAGAAAGAAAGGCTAGTCGATTGAGAAACATCGACGCCAAATTTACATACCTGAGAGGGTGAATGGGAAACGTCACCCTAAGGAATATGAATATCAACCTTGGCTGCTCCTCGGTGTTCCTTAGGGAGACATTTTTCACAACCACCCTCTCGGGTTACACACACAATGCCATATTCACTATATATGGTCTGCGTGTCCAATTAACCATCACAAAGAAATGAATCGTACAGGTACACTTAGTTGCACTTTGAAAAGAAAATGCATTCCAAAATACAAACACCAACAACACATATTTTAGCTTCATTTAAAGTCTAGTGATCTTTGGTAAGTGTAAACAAAGACTACATGTATATGGTCACATTAATGTAACGAATGTAAAAAGCCACCTCACCCCATCCAAACAGGAAAGAAAAAACGACACTAACAAACAGTGAAAATCCAGATTTCACGCAGCATGCTGCGGGGTGTCTTCAGTGTTTGCTTAAAGTGCGTCGTCAAAAAACAATTGAGCCTTACCCAAGCTATTATGTGGACGATATATGTACCATATGTGGGTCATTATATATGATGCGGGCTTTCCATCGGTTTATGTTGTGCAATAACACAGATGACGTTAAAAGGCAACACAATAAGATTAAGCCGCCGTCGATTGACTTGCCTAAATAGTTAAGGCAATATAAACTCAAAATAGCTCGGGGTCCAAACTGTATATGCCACTTAAAATGGCTTCGAAGTACTCAGCGTATACTTCTATACATGCAGATTTTTGGTTAAAATGAATAGATAATAGGCCATAGTTTATAAAAAGGCATGTTGCCAAGACTGTGTCAAGGGCAGTTACCCAGGAGGCATTGGCAAAGCATGATGTCACAAATCTCCAAATTGCAGTAGCTGATTTAAAAACTTTAATTCAACTTATTTTTTCAAAACGGTGTGTATATTATTAAATAATGTCAATACATGTAAGAAGTGCATTATGTGAGGATACTTCAACAGTTATTTAAAAGTTATAAACGTTTCTACGGTGGCTTATTAAGGTCACGGATTGTATGGGTATATTTGTTTTCTATCGATTCCATGAAAGGGGGTGACATCAAATAAGATATCTTCATTATTAATTTAGACAACAGTGCATTTTTCCCGGAATTATATCCTATTTTATGGGCAAGCAGAATTCCGAAAATCGTGAAAACATGGCAGTATTGCTAATAAATAGGACAAAAGGTATAACAAGTATTTTCAAGAAAAATATTTTCATTTGTTCCATTTGCAAGCAAATACATACACTGAATTCATTCTTATAATCACACGATGAGTATGTATAATTGTTTCAAAACTATCACCAAGAAAGCACAAAAAAGTAATATTTCTAAACCATGTTGTTGAAGTTTATTAGAGAGAAACAAAACGTTGTTTCAAAAAACATCATTGTATCCTTCTTAAGCGATTGTATCATTACGATAACACACCCGTGCGACATAGTTCAATTGTCACATCTCCAAAATGGCTACTTCTCTGATAAGAAGCCGTGATATTTTTCTTATTTATACTGCAAATATAGGTTGTAGGTGCGCGTTAGAACCGCCTTTTCTAACGAGTACCCACAACCTATGTTTTGGAGCAGAAATAAGACAAGAGTTGTCAGAAGACAACATAGCTCGCCTTTATGGGCCTAAGTTGGATGGGGGCAAGTTATCAAAAATGATTTTTTTCTTCTGTAAAACAGCCCAATAGACTGCAGCAATTAAAATAGAACCAGGTGGTACCCCTTAGAACCGCTGAAGAAATTTTGTTGAAAGTGTTTGTTATTTGGAAAAAAAAAACAATTCCAGTTTTGAAGGTTTTGCCAAATAAAGCCATTTTCTAATGTAAAACAGACTGAAGCAATAGACACTTGAAACCTTAGGAATTGATAGATCTATGGTCTTGGGAGTGCAGGACTCATTCGGAATTTTGTTCCCACCCAAACGGACGGGGCCAAGGGGAGGGGCCCGGGAGTCACTAATCAACGTTTTCAGAGCATGGTCGTGTAACATATCTAATCGCATGACATGATGAAAAAAATATATTGCAATCAAAATGTGACCCCTCTGGTCAATGAAAAGGTCACCAAAGGTAAAAAAAAAACGCCATACCCTCTCCATAATGATCACCGGATAAATCCTCCTTGACCGATAAAAATAGAAACTTGAAACCTTGGGAATTGATTATTCTTTGGTATGGGGAGTGCATGACACTTTCGGAATTTTGATCTTGTCCTTGGGGGCGGAGCAACGGGGAGGGGCCCCGTGGGCTCAAAATCAAAGTTTTCAGAACATGGTCGTGTAACATATCAATTCAAACGAAATGATGAGTAGAATACATTGCGAGCAAAAGTTGACCCCTCTGTCAATGTGAATGTCACCAGTGGTAAAAATACCCCCTCCATAACGATTACTGGATAACTCCTCCTAAACAGTTAGAGATAAAAAAAAAAACTTGAATCCTGGGAAACTGATAGATCATTGATCTGGGGAGTGCATGGCACTTTTGGAATTTACAGGGGCGGGGCCATGGGGAGGGGCCAGGGATGGGGATCAAAAATCAAAATTTTCAGAAATTGGTCGTTAAACATAACAAATCGAACGGAAGCGTGGGATATGCGATGGCTGCCATCGACTGCGCGATAGTCCCATTTGCAGTTATCCCATTTCCTAACGTTTTATTTAATATAATATTTCCTTGCTTATGACTTCTGTATTGCACTATACATTATGTCTTAATTTGTTACTTAAAAAGTGCAGTTAGAAGTATATACAGTAAATTTTTCTATATTACGACCACATTTGCGACTGTTCAAAAGTGGTCTTAACAGGGGACCCAAAGGGTAGAAATCACAAAGAAAGAATAACTGAAACATTCTCAATATGCTTTTAAAAGCACATTGGGCCTTACTTTTAGGTGGTCTTAGTAGCGGAATTATACTGTATTGCGATATGTCCTTGGATCTCGCCCATTAAATTGGCTGCATAATGGTTCCACGCAGAGCGGTATCCGACCGCACACGAGTACTGGTAAACCGCTTAGAGAATCTAAGCCTGCCCAGGCAAATCGGTGCGAGTCGGGCCGCCTATGCTTATAAACCCTATTTGTTTCATTGGGCGACAGGGCTTGAGAAGTCATTTCATCTCAATGTCGGGTAAAATATGTTCTATATTTCGTGAAGTCATTCTTCGATATGGGAAGGTTGGGTGCACGTGGGTGTTGTGCGGCAGGCTGCATGCGTGGTGGTTGGCCCGGTCGCGGTTGGCGGCTTTGCTTTCCTCTTTGGTTGCGCGCCGGTGGGTCGGGCCTCGGGTTCTGTGACGGCTCCAGCGTGAGGGCTTGTTGAGGGTTGGGGGGTGGTGTTGGTTGGTGCCTGGTGCTCTGTCTCTGGTCGGGCTCGTCGGGGTCTGGCTATTGGTTTTCTTTTCCTCCAGCATTTCGGTGGTTTCTTGCTGTCGAGTACTCACCGTTGTCTCACCTCTGTGGTTCTTTGGTTTTTGTGTTCACGGAGATGTTGCACTGATGAGTTGGGGGGCCTTCATGCGGACTGAACGGATTATTTGTCTATATCGCGACGGAGGTGGGGGCGAGGATTGTGGCCACGTGAAATCGATTTAAGCCCCCCGGTGGAGGTCTTCCGCTGGCCGTTCCAGGGCGGCTCTTCTGTGGCGATTTATTTATGTTCTTGTTTGTTACTTACTTTTGTATCACTTGTGTCTTTTTATTTTTGGATGGCCATATGGCCATTTTGTGGGAAAGTAACTGTCCTTATGGTCTTCCTTTGTTTAGGTTTCCATTATAGTCTGGTCGCTTAATGTTTGTATTTCTTTCCCTTTGGTGTCTTTTATGGGCGGAGTAAGTTAATTGTATCAATTCCTGATCTTTGTTTTACTTCTACTTTACTATAAAAGGGTTATCCTTTCGAAGCAAGAAATACACCACAGAACTGGAAAACATGAAGTGTACATGTTTTTTTTGGGCCAGACTAGCTAGTTTCGGCCAATTAGGCCTCATCAGTGACCCTCAAATATTTTCAAAATTCCACAACGGAATCAATGATTCCAAAGGACAAGAAAATATAAACTACACTATGATGTAGGGCAAGCTGACTTTTTAAAAGTCCCACAAAATTGGAAACAACGTCTACAAAATGACCTATATATTGTTGACGGGAACGTTAAACATCAAATCAAACAAACAAACAAACACTGTCCTTGTCTCATATAATATTTTTGTCTATAGAAGTGGAGGCAATGATCAGGAAATGATACAATTAACCCACAGCTCCTATCAGAGACACCAAAGGGAAAGAAACACAAACATGAAACAACAGACCCCAATGGAAACATCAACAGCGGAAAGCCAAAAGGACAGTTACTTTCCCACAAAATGGCCAATAGGCTACCCAAAATAAAATAATAAATTGCTAAATATCATTATAAAATATATTTTATAAAGCTTTAAAAGATAAAATAGCTAAAATATACTATACCATTAGTGCCGGAAGCAATAGCTTTTTTTCCCCATTCAGACGCCATTCTCACTCTGGGGCAGCCACGCTGTTCATTTCTAAGCTTTACTTACCAATGCGTCAGCATCGGACTCAGTTTTAGAACTCGATGTCTATTCAGGTGCGGCGCCTTGAATCTAAATTGGGGTTATCCCAGGTGCATTTGGGGGACTGATTGCTTGTGTCATTTCAGCTGACACTGGGGCCCATGCTGAATTAAACAGCAGTGGTTTTCACCATTGTACTATGGTATTGCAAGAAAACCACTTTACGATGACTGAAATGTCGTAATCTGAAACGAACAAGACGTTCCAATGACAAAGAAGTAAGAAGTTAAGAAGCATAAGAGAAAACCTACTGCAGATCTAGCGGAATAAACAGAGAAGAGAAAAGGTTGTAATGTATTGAGTGACGTAAGTATGTCTCAGTTAAAATGGACATATGTAAGTTTTACCATTTGCTTTATAACATGGTAAAAGGGACACGTCACACAATATACTTAGAAGCTTCTAATGATGAAAGATATTAAGAAACTGGTGTAATCTTGAATCATTTTACGCAATAATAGCTTACTTGAACGCAGTAAACAGGTCTATCTGGTAAAGTTTAAATTAAAGTATTATTGAAATTTGGTTCAATGAAGTTTCATAAGAAAATAAACAGTTGCATTATGTGAACGTCCCGTTAGTAACTTCCGGTGTGTTTACAGCAGTAGATTGAATGGACAGATATGATAATCCTTCCACAATGGATATGCTCCGAGCACAGCAGGCCCTTGTCTGATCCATAGCCAGAACATTAGGACACCCATAAGCTGTCCGGCTCAATATAGGTCGAGATTAAAAAATGTGAACAAAATAACATAATGCTTTAATCAAAACACATAAAAATCGCCAAGCAAGTCTCAGGCCTATTAGTTGTATTTACAACTCAGGTTTGCTGTGGGCAGGTCTTCTTTTACCAATGACTTACATATGTATACTAAATACATTATTTCTAGTAATATGCGAACTATTCTATTGTATTGAGAACAAGAGCACCGCATGCGGGTGCCAACGTTCGACTGCAAAAACTCTAAGTCGAAAAAGGGCATAACTGTGCCAAAAATGTTTTGAGGGTTACCTCACCTATTGGTATGAGTTCCCCCGATCATAATGAACAACTAGTCCGAGTTTCAAGTAAACATGTTCAGTAATGACAGAGATATTACAAAATGTCAAAGTTTTTGCACGACGACGACGCAAAAATTCTAAGTCGAGAAAAAGGGGCATTACTGTGCCAAAATATTTTGAGGATTACATCACATATTGGCATGATGTCCCTTTTTCATTATGAATAACTAGTCCGAGTTTCAAGTAAATATGTTCAGTAATGACAGAGATATTACAAAATGCCCAAGTTTTTGCACGACGACGATGCAAAAATTCTAAGTCAAAAAAAGGGGCATAACTGTGACAAAATATTTGAGGGTTACCGCACCTATTGGTATGAGTTCCCCTTTTCATTATAAACAACTAGTCCGAGTTTCAAGTAAATATGTTCAGCAATGACAGAGATATTATAAAATGTCCACGTTTTTGTACGACGACGGCGCAGACGACGCCAGAGCTATGACAATACTCGTCGTTTTCTTCGAAAACAACCGAGCTAATAATTTGAGAACCATTGTATTGCTGCTCTTGCAAATAAAAAACACCCCTTTAAGAAATAAAAAAAAAATGGTGCAAAAAAATCTATTTTAAACGATTTTCTTTGAGAATTCCGGTAAAACAAGGAATAAGGAAAACTTTTTTACACATAGAAAATATCTTCATGAACATAGTCTCACGATATTAATGAAACGGTTTGGCCAGCACCTTTTTCGTGTGATTTTAGGTCTTACTAGCCGAGGCGCTTCGTACGGCATCTAAAATGGGTATATCTACAAACAAATACAACAATCTATGTTTTAATGAAAAACAAGAAATCGGATCGCATGCCATCAATCAGACAGCATGTCATATGTTCTAGAAACATAAAATACTTATCTTTAATTATGTATAAGTTCTGCTTATTCGACAAACAAGTGAGAGCCACATAAAATGATCAGAATCAGGGAATTGTCTTATTATCGCCCTTATGCCCTGTTTTCAGAATTGGCAACATGGCAAAATGTATCAAGCAGACTCATACCAATAAAAAGTAACCATTTATTTGCTATCAATGCTGAGTACTACGAGACCATTTTCTGGCATGGTTGGACAACGGACTAAAAGAAAATATTTCAAGGAAAAAGAGGAAGATGCAAATAGGAAAATGTAGATCAGTATAATCGAATCGTTTTGCATGATCAAGTTAACATGTCCGTGCGAAGAATACCATTGCAAGCCCATCTCCATAGAAGGAGAGACGGGGTTTTAAGCCTTTACATTTTCGGTATTTGCCTATAAAAACCCATATGAGAGGAAATGTCACGTTTGCAATATTTGGAACAGGAAAAATCTCACAAATTTTCATCAGAAGACATACAAGGGCAAAATTATCCATTATCCATCGTTTGTATGTTACCTTGGTTGGAATATGGAACCAAAGTTTGAGCCCCGTCACACGAGCACCCGTTTTCACATTCTGTGCAGTCTTATCAGCACCTTTGTGTTCGTTGCTTGTATGTCTAGTTTCTATATTTAAAAAAATCAAGACTAGTTCTTTTCTGTTTGGCTAACAAGATCGGTTTGTATATTACGTAGCCTCATCTTTTAGACAGATTTTCTCGTCATCACGCAAACAATCCGTGTTACGAACCCCAGTGCATAATGACAAAACTCAGGTTTACTTTTTTGTTATTTCTGCTCCAAGACATAGGTTGTGGGTACTCGTTATACCGCCTAGATGAGCACCTACAGCTTATTTTTCGATGACAAATCACAAAGATATCGGAAAATTTCGTAAGAAAAAAACCTTTGGACACAGTCCACTTTATCGCACGGATGTGTTATCGAAATTGTAAAGCGACTCATGTGACAATGTACTACAGAATGTGTCATTTATGAATTTTCAAATGACAACTGCTTCAGCAATTCGACTAATTTCATCACGTAAACAATTTCATGTCATGAACAAATTTACACAGAGAAAAGTGAACCATGTCGGAACCCATCATACCCCGACAAGATGGTTTTTACGGATAGAGAAATCTATGTTTGCAGCAGACGTAAGGTAAGTGTCAGTCCTTTTCATCTGAAATTGCCATTTGTGTTACAATAAAAGAAAGCAACATAGATAATACACAACATTTTACAGTAATTAGACTAAATTTATCCCAGCAGGCACACGTCGCTATGGCAACGTCTAATCAACGCCGGTTCAACGTCATGACGTTGCAGCGACGTAGATGTGACGTTGCATAAACGCCATGACGTTGTACCGACGTAGTTTAACGTCACAATTACGTCATATGCGTGCTTGGATTACCTTAAAATTCCGTGTCAGAAACTCCCTGGCAAACTTTAATTTACATAGACAAAGTTGGCACTCGCAGGAACTACCCATTAAGGTGGTTCTGATGAACGTCCATAATGTATATTAATCTTCCCAGAATAGAAGATTAAATATAATTGGTGACTCAGTATTCCTGTAGTAGTACGATTGTATACCACAGATTTCGGATGTAACCCTTGATATCTTACATAATGCTAAATTTCTAACATTAGGTATCACACGAAAATATTTTTGTGATTTACTGGTTTTCGATAAAAGGTGAGCGAACATTTTCCAGGAGATATTTAAATCAAACATAAACATATAATAAACCATATTGCTTAAACAACACTTTAACAATAAATACCCACATCGTTTGTTTTGGAGTTTAGCGGCTAAGTCAACACTATTTAGGTCATTTTTGAGCCGGTCAGTTTACCTATTCGCACCTGGGCAGGTATTTTCTTAAGTGGTTAACCAGTACAATGCACATTCTTTCGCAAGAGACTGAAAACTGCCCTTCTTAAATTAGCGGGAGGAAGAGAATGACCGCAGAAAAAATTTCATGATAAATTTCCATGAAAGAGTGCCAATCCCGTCCGGTGTCGAACCCGCGTCTTCTGTTCACCGGTCAGACGCGCATCCGGCTGAGCTACCGAGGCCGGCACATACCACATCGTGTTTCCCGGAGTTTCAAACTTATCTCGCAATTCACACGAGAACTGGCTTGATTAGTTACCTTTAATTACACAAGATCCTGCGGAATCTTCCCATATTCCATTAGGTAAACAACGGACTAGGTTCTTTCCAGAAAGATGATAACCATCACTGCACGAGATGTTGGCAATAGCTCCATAGTCAGTACCATTTGGAAAGCGTACTCCTCCGTTTGTAATTTGAAGATTGCCACAGCCTACAAGAATAACATATTAATTACCTCCTAAACCTAAGAAGTCTTTATGTCACCTTAAACCAGGTATTCACGAATTTCTTACGAAGTTTGTTTTGCTTCCAGCTGACAATGTGGTAGTTGTGTGACGGCCATATTATGTTATCACTCTTCAGCAAGAACTTGGAGCTACTAGGTAAGTTCTGAAGTTAGATCCTTAGGAAGCAAGGAATACACCAAATACACGAAAATATCAGACTCGGTTTTATTGAGTCTGTTAATGACCAGTACTGAAATGTGCAACACCGCCACGCCCTCTAGCACCGGCTTAAGCAGAACTCTATTTTCAAAATAATACCAAATGAACTCAGTATAATCTACACTATGGTGATATACGGGGAGACGTTTTACGGCCGCCACACGGCACAACACCAGCTACAGTGAAAATAAATTAGTTGAACACTTCTGGAGTCCATGTCTTTTGATCTGAACATTGATATTTGCCATTTTGTCTATGGATTAACGATTTTGGATTTAACGCTTTGGTACTACGACCTAAACTACTTCTGAAGGTAGATCCTTTGGAAGTAAGGAATACACAAAATAAACGAAAATAGCAGACTCGGTTTTATTGTGTCTGTTCATGACCAGTACTGAGATGTGCAACACCGGCCACGCCCTCTAGCACCGGCTTAAGCAGAATTCTATTTTCAAAATGATACCAAATGAACTCAATGATCCCAAAGGACCAGAAAATATAATCTACACTATGATGATGTACGGGGAGACGTTTTACGGTCGCCACACGGCACAACACCAGCTACAGTGAAAATAAATAAGTTCTGAAGTTAGATCCTTTGGAAGCAAGGAATACACCAAATAAACGAAAATAGCAGACTCGGTTTTATTGAGTCTGACCATAAACTATGCGAATGTGGCGTCGTTTTGCAACTGTTTCCTTATGATTGTAGTTATTTTGGTTTAAGAGCCTTATGCGCTCCGTGATCAGTATAGAAGAGAAGGCAATGTTGAAATATTCTTGATAGCCCAGTGATAAGCGCGTTCGACTTGTGATCGAGAGGTTGTGGGTTCGAATCCGGCCACCTGAGGCGGGGTGTGTCCTTGAGCAAGACACGCTATTGCACTGCCCCGCTCCACCCAGGTGCACATTGGTAGCAGTTGTGTAACAGTCGCTGTCTCTCTCTCTCTCTCTCTTGTCCGTGATAACATCTGGAATGAGTGTTCGAGAGTGATTCAAGTAAGTTTGAAGCTTTCATCGCAATCGAAAAAAAATTGTGTAAACTATATATATGTGACCCGTCACGCGAAAAGGGACCTTCTGGGAAGTTACGTCATTTAGCGTAGATGACGTTAGAAAATAATGTTCACGTTAACGTCATAATTGATACTGATAATTTGATTACGCTGTCTTAATTGGACTCACAATTCACCTTACATATGGCGAAATGGCATTTTTTTTTTTCAAGACGTTTCACTGTTCCTATTCGAGTATCGCCCCTTGTTTTAGTAAAAATAAAAAATAAACAGTAAACGTCACAGTTGACTTCCGCACCAAGTGACAGCTGTTACCTAAAAATTATTCTCTTGAATTTAACAGCGTTTACAGGTTACATGTCTGCTCCGGGCAACGAATATTTTTCATCTGGGTAAGGTCAGGCCCATGAGATAAATTATTAGAACAGGCATTACTCAGTATAGGATTTATAGCACAGTAGCTCCCCCCATAATGTCATCTGTTTGAAATTTGCTCCAAACAATTATTTGTTTGTTTGATTTGAGGTTAAACGTCCCCGGCAACATTTTGGAGATGTTGCTTCCAATTTATGGGATTTTCAACCAACATTGAGATGAAATGACATCTAAAGCCCTGCCACCCAATTAAACCAATAGGGTCCAATTAAACCAATAGAGTTTATATGCATGGATGGTCCGACTCGCAACACTTTTCCTGGACAGGCTTTTGAACCTCTAAACCTGGCGTTATCGTACCACCAACATTTAAGGTCATACGACGACGGGATCTCGGTCTAAAGACTCATCCAAATATTTTGAGATGAGGTCCATTTTGGTGCTTGCGGGTGTGTGTGTGTGGGTGGGTGGTGTGTGTGTGTGTGTGGGGGGGGGGGGGTCACGTCCCAACAGCATCTAAGGTCGTACTGCGACGGGGATCTCGGTTTAAAGACTCATCAAAAAAATCTAGAGATGACACGGCTGGTAAACTCGTAAGTGGTAACCGTCGATTATGCACCCAAAATCCTTACGGGAACTTCTGGTTATGCCTTCCGAGACCACAAATATGTCAACAAACAGGTGAGTGTTCCCGATATATGATTTTTTGTCATTTTTGTAAATATATTTTGAGAAATCGGGCAATGCTATTCTCAACAACTTTCATTTCTGCATCAGAAAAGATGGGTGTGGATATGAAAAGGCAAGCGGTCGGTTTTTAATTTAATTTCTCCCTGAGGAAGTTAGTCAGATATTTCTGTTTTGAACTGTTTTCTAGTGCCAAATGAAGGCATATTCAGCTACCTGGACGATGCGAAACTAATCCAACATGCCAAATAACACGTAATTCAAACCACTTTCTTGTTGAAATACATAATTTGCGAAATTTCAGCAGAATTTTTTTCCAGGAGCTTTAATATTTGTGTCGATTATGACTTACGAGGTCCCATTACCCCTTACGGGAGCATTACCCCTTACGGTGTCAGCCCCAATACTAGCATGTAGGATCATGACGGTAAGTTTATTTTTAGTCATTACTGATGATGTGCAAACTTAATCGGAGCAGCTTTGTTGATGTTGCACTGATGAGTTAGAATGTTTAAGGAGCGTTCCCACTCGCAGCAGTTTTCCTGGACAGGCTTAGACCTAAACGGTTTACCAGTACTCAAGTTCGGTCGGTTTCAGCTCTGCGCAGAAGCACTCCAAGCCCCGATGGGCGGGGGCGTATAGTAAAATGCGTATCTAATATGAAATTTATTCTACTGTACAAGCATACCAGATAAATGCCTTGAAAATATAGCAATATCAGGTTTTCAGCAATTCGTTCGAGTACATGAATTTGGATACGTACGGGCATTTCATACGAGGGCACAAATTTCAATTTTAAGTTATCGTTCTGAATAAAGTTAACAGTATTATCAGTCGTACCAAGCCACTGCAATGCCTTCAGGGCTTTGATGAACCGTTTGTGTGACTTATTGAATGAAGAAACGCATTTCAATCAGACAACCATTAGCTGGCTTTTTCTGTCCCCGTAAGGGGTAATGCTCCCGTGAGGGGTAATGGGTCTTCGTATGTCTTAATCGACACAAATATTAAAGCTCCTTGAACAAATTCTGCGGAAATTTAGCAACGTATGTATTTCAACATGTAAGTGGTTTGAATTACGTGTTATTTGGTTGGTTGGATTAGTTTCGCATCGTCCGGGTAGCTGAAATGCCTTCATTCGACACTAGAAAACAGGTCAAAACAGAAATATCAGACCACCTTCCTCAGGGAGAAATTAAATCAAAAATCGACCGCTTGCCTTTTCATGTCCACACCCATCTTTTCTGATGCAGATATGAAAGTTGTTGAGAATAGCATTGCCCGATTTCTCAAAATATGTTTGCGAAAATGACTAAACATCATATATCGGGAACAATCACCTGTTTGTTGACATATTTGTGGTCTCGGAAGGCATAACCAGAAGTTCCCGTAAGTATTTTGAGTGCATAACGAGTTTACCAGCCATGGATGAGGTCCATTTTGGTGTATTGAAATACAAACATAACTATATTTAATACAGTCAAGCCTGTATTAAGCACGCACCTATGGGATCATCAAAAAGTGCTTGCTTAAGACAGGTGCTTGCTTAACACGGGTGAATTTTAATACATTTCCCTTTTTTTTGGAACTGAAAAGCTGCTTGCTTAAGACAGGTTGCTTGCTTAATAAAGGTGGCTACTAAGACAGGTTTTACTGTATGTAGTTCTATTTGTCGGTTAGCGGACCACACCAGCCTGAGAAACTCTATTCTGAATTTCTGACAGTTAAAAAAATGGAAGACTTTGCAGAAGTATTTCACGAAAACTTATAAATTGACAGCATCAGAACCTGCCGATGTGGTTTACGTCAGACGGTACCAAATTTTCCCGGTGCAGGTAGATCAGTGGTTAGTTGCCTCTGATGTATGAGGCCTCCGGTTCAATTCCTGGTAGCGGTAATGAATTTGCGTTGTCAGAACATGCTCCACTAGCAACATTTGCATAGATGAAGCCTCAAGGTGCACCGTCCTTTCAATTGGGACTTTAACTGGAGACCCGATGTGCATGCAGAATCTTCTCCTGCGCATGCAGGTTAAAATCCCTACCGAAATAACATGAATACCGTGTAGGCTTTAATCATACAAAAGTGGAGAAATGGTCAAACTTGACCGATCGCAATAACAGTTTTGTTTGTTTGATTTGAGGTACAACGTCCCGTCAACACTGTTTAGGTCATTTTGGAGATGTTGTTTCCAATTTTGTTGGACCGACACTGAGATGAAATGATATCTCAAAGCCTGCCGCCCAATGAAACCAATAGGGTTTATATGCATGGACGGGTCGACTCGCACCACTTTGCCCGGGCTGGTTTAGACCTTCTAAGCGGTTTACCAGTACTCGTGTGCGGTTGGTTTCAGCTCTGCGAGGATCATGCAGCCCAATCTATTTTTCCAAGCCCCGATGGGCGGAGGCAATCGCAGGAACAGTAGATAGATAGATAGATAGATAGATAGATAGATAGATAGATAGATAGATAGATAGATAGATAGATAGATAGATAGATAGATAGATAGACTACACGAGTATAAGGGTTTTGTTTTCAATATTTTTTTCACTTATTTCAAGCCGATCGTTAATCAAATGTGGGCGAAAACCAGAGTACCGAGAAAAACATGACCTTCCGTTGCAGAACATGGCATCTCACTTTTAACCCGAGCAAGGTTCGAGCCATAGAGGTGAATATTGAGTTCTGTATTTATTATTATTATTTTTTTTTGGTTTGTTTGTTTTGTTTTTTCGTATCTCATGAGGAAATCAGTCTTTTGTATTTCCAACCAGATGAGCCAACATACCAGTCTGCTCAGTCTCAGAAGCCTTAGTTGACAATTTTTTTATTATTTTTTTTTTTAAATTTGGTCTTGGTGTTACGGCCCTTTCAAGATTATTTCACTCATAGCGAGCCGATCGTTAATAATAGGTGGGTGAAAACCGGAATACCCGTAAAAACACCTGACCTTCCGTTGCAAAACTTGGCGTCTCACAAGTGACCCGAGCCAGGCTCAAACCCACAGCGATGAGATGCCTTAGGTGACCTGAATATTGGCATAGAACCGCCTAAGTCATAACACGATCACAAAAACTTGTATTATATGCGCTGATCAGTCTATGCTGATGCACAGGCTGCAAATAGTAGGTTTCCTTGCTCATATAATGTGTAAAAAAAAAAATTGATCTTCCCATGGCTATCACTAAAACTATACAGTTTCAGACGACGGCAACATGCCAAATTTCTCAAAATGCTTAATAATTAAACAGTGTTTAGGAAATAAATAGTTTAGTGTTCTAAAATGTCTTTCAGATGTTTCCTTGCATTATAACCCGGGATTTTACCTTTAACAGTTTGTTGACGTAACCTATGACGTCGAATAACCCATGACGTCGAATCGGTTTTCTGTGACATTAATACGTTTAGGGTACCTATGTTTAAAATACTGTAATTCTGAAACCTTTAGAAATATTTTATTCAATTTGGTGTCAAATTGTTTCGCAAATACCAATATATCTGAAATCAGTTATAACTCATTTTCGCCAAAAATTCCCAGAAGGTCCCTTTTCGCGTGACGGGTCACATATATATATATTTTTAATATATATGCAGTAAGGAAAATGTATGACTTTTATTCATCCCGTAAACGGACCCATTTATTATAGCCCCGCTTTGAAAAAGTGGGGGCTATATTGGATTTGGCTTGTCCGGAATTCCGTCTGTCTGTCTGTCTGTCTGTCCGTCCGTCCGTCCATCCGTCTGTCTGTCTGTCTGTCTGTCTGTAATATTTGATAGTGGGTACCTTGTGACCGCAACTTCTCTTACAGTTCTAGGTCAATCCTTTTGAAACTTTACAGGTGTTTTCATATAGGTCTGAAGATGTGCATATTCTTTTTTCATTATCCTTAAATAATTTTTTTCACTTATTTCACCTTTTTTAACTTAGACAATTTTTGAGATCTACTAATGTTAAAATGTATAGGGAGTAGCTACCTTGTGACCGCAACACCTCTTACAGTTCTAGGTCAATCCTTTTGAAACTTTACAGGTGTTTTCATATAGGTCTGAAGATGTGCATATTTTTTTTCATTATCCTTAAATAATTTTTTTCACTTATTTCACCTTTTTAACTTAGACAATTTTTGAGATCTACTAATGTTAAAATGTATAGGGAGTAGCTACCTTGTGACCGCAACTCCTCTTACAGTTCTAGGTCAATCCTTTTGAAACTTTACAGGTGTTTTCATATAGGTCTAAAGATATGCATGTGCGTTTTTCATTATCCTTAAGTAATTGTTTTCACTTATTTCACCTTTTTTTAACTTAGACAATTTTTGAGATCTACTAATGTTAAAATGTATAGGGAGTAGCTACCTTGTGATCGCAACTCCTCTTACAGTTCTAGGTCAATCCTTTTGAAACTTTACAGGTGTTTTCATATAGGTCTGAAGATATGCATGTGCCTTTTTCATTATCCTTAAATATTTTTTTCACTTAAATCACCTTTTTTAACTTAGACAATTTTTGAGATCTACTAATGTTAAAATGTATAGGGAGTAGCTACCTTGTGATCGCAACTCCTCTTACAGTTCTAGGTCAATCCTTTTGAAACTTTACAGATGTTTTCATATAGGTCTGAAGATGTGCATGTGCTTTTTTATTATTCTTAAATATTTTTTTCACTTATTTCACCTAAACATGTTGATAGTGGGTACCTTGTGATCACAACTCCTCTTACAGTTTTAGTTGAGATCTACTTACTAGTGTCAAAATGTATAGGGAGGAAGTACCTTGGGTACGCAACTCCTCTTACAGTTCTAGGCCGATCCTTTGAAACTTTTCAGGTGTTTTCAAAGAGGTCTTAAGATGTGCATGTGGTTTTTTCATTATCCAAAACTTATTTTTTAACTTAGACTGTTTTTCAGATCTAATAACGCGAAAAGTCTATAAGGCGTAGGTACCTTGTTAGGGATTTAAGTATTTACCTTTAATTCATGAGTTTTTCTCCTCTGACAGGGCTATAGAGGGGCTATAGCCAGATCCTCTGACAGTTCTAGTTCTATTTCAATATTACTGAACATCTTTTAGTCCGAAATATTTCAGCAGTGGTGTTTATCGAATTGTTCAAATTGTATGTAGTTATGTGGAGTTGTGCAGGAGTAATAAACATATTATGAACCGTTTAATAACTTGTTGATTGTTAAATTATAGAAGTTGCCTGGGTGTTGTTACCACCTCTATGGAAGTATTGAGCTATACCTGATATGCGTGTTGTTATGCAGTACTGTTGTGATATACGTATTCGTCTACTTGAGTTATCAACGAAAAGTAAATGGCATGTTAAAGCTAAAGTGGCCGTTGTTTGATTATTTGTGTTCACGGAGATGTTGCACTGATGAGTTAGGAGGCCTTAATGCGGACTGAACAAATTATTTGTCTAAATCGCGACGGAAGTAAGGGCGAGAATTGTGGCCACGTAAAATCAATTTAAGCCCCCTCCCAGGTGGAATTCGTGTCCACTGACCGTTCCAAGGCGGTTCTTCTGTCGTGGTTTATTTTTGTTATGATTTGTCTTTGGGTCTTTGTGTCGCTTATGTTATTTTATTTTGGATAGCATTTTGCACATTTTGTGGTAAAGTAACTGTCCTTTTGGCTTTCCGCTGTTGGTGTTTCCATTAGGGTCTGTTGTTTCATGTTTGTGTGTCTTTCCCTTTGTTGTCTCTGATGAGAGCTGTGGGTTGATTGTATCGATTCCTGATCATTGCCTCCACTTCTATTTTGTTGAATTTCAGAAAATATCCCTAAGCACCATGGGAAATCTTTGAGTATTGTAGGTAAGCAAAGGGGGATAACCTTTTATTTTACATAAGGTCGTTTTTGAGCCGATCAGTTTACATATGCACACTTTTCCTGGGCAGAAGTAAGGAAGGCGAGGATTGTGGCCACGTAAAATCGATTTAAGCCCACCGGTGGAATTCGTTTCCGCTGACCGTTCCAAGGCGGTTCTTCTGTCGCGGTTTATTTTTGTTATGGTTTGTCTTTGGGTGTTTGTGTCGCTTATATTAATTATTTTGGATAGCGTATTGGCCATTTTGTGGGAAAGTAACTGTCCCTTTGGCTTCCCGCTATTGGTGTTTCCATTCGGGTATGTTGTTTCATGTTTGTGTCTCTTTCCCTTTGGTGTCTCTGATGGGAGCTGTGGGTTAATTGTATCGATTCCTGAACATTGCATCCACTTCTACTTTACATACATAAATAGTTAACCATTAACATTGCAATGTTAATAAAATACAAACGGAAATGACCAGGAAGTGCCACTATCACAGAATACAGGCAATCAATGACACAAAGATGAAGTGCAAACAACACTTTGTGCATCAAGAACACGTACAACGGAAAGCAAACTAACTTGTTATCCCTTTCCAGAATAGAAGAATACAAATAATTGGTGACTCAGTATTCCTAAACTACGATGGCATACCAAGGATTTCGGATTAAACTCTAAATATCTTACATTATGCTAAATTTCTGACATTGAGTATCGCAGGAAAATATTTTTCTGATTTATTGGTTTTCAATATTAGGGCATAGAATGTGTTGCAAATAGCAACTACTAAGTAGGATGGAATCATGCAATTGTGATGACTATCATGCAAATTATCAAGTGTCTATTTTTTACGTTTGGAAGCAAGAGAAAGCACAAGTACGCTTCTCCCAATATACTGGATGTGAAACCATGGATCCGATACTGATTATAGTTCTCTCAGAATTACATACACTTTTTAAAGAATTTCTGCGAACAAAACAATGATTCTTCAATGATTCATTTACGAAAATTGAATAACATAAATTTCAAAAGAAATAGCGTGTGTCCAACGAACAATTTATTGATTGCAAGTTTTAAAACTGGGAAAAGAGTAAACACTTTCCAGTCGATATTAAACTTAACATAAACATATGATAAACCATAATGCTTATGTAATACTTTAACGATAAATACTACATCGTATTTCCCAGACTTTCCCAGCTTATGGCCACAAGTCAGAACAATCGTTGGAGTAGCATTTGCCAGGTTGTTTTCTCCGGCTGTTGTGATGCTAGTTGATTATCTGTCGCCTCATACGTGACAAAATTCTACTGCCGTGAACAAACAAACCTATATACAATGGAAGCACCATTGAATCGATAAATGTATACCGTGCAATTTGGAGAGAATGAAGAGAAACAACACTGTCGTGTGAAACCTGCAACAGCCAGGGTTAAAACATTGTATTCGTAGAAAACCATGTCTTCATACTAAAAGGCAATGCATGCATTCCCAGTCACTGAACCTGTTATAAGGGCATAGCTAACCTGCAATCTCACAAGAAACTGATGCTCTCCAGGAACCGTCTCCGAGACACGTTATAGCTGGATCACCCTTGCGGTTGTAGCCGATGTCACAAGAAACAGGAACAGACTTCCCGAATGTAGTGTCCATTCCAGTGAAATTAATATTCCCATTTTCAATAGTCGCCGTTGTACCGCAGTCTTAAACATTAAAAGGAAAGACAGTATTAAACAGATAGAGCAAAATTTGCTTTATCTTTTGCTTCAACATGCAATTAACACCTCAAACGATCACAATCAAAATAATTCCATCAGTTATATAAAGAGGAATTAGCATATATCCGTAGTCAAACCAAGCTTCCGTAATATAGTTTGACGTTGTGAACAGTCCACATGCTGGCGAGTCTTCCGTCCATCCCGCAGACAACAATCATAGCACGAATGGTATAGTCTACATCTGTTTTGTTTCATAGCGCATGCCATTATTAAAATCTAATGTAGATCTGGAAAAACGGCAGGAAATAAGCTTAGTTTTCAAAATGTTCAATAAAGAGTTTGCTAATTTTGCATTCAACAGCAAGATAGTTCTTCATTTATTTCTAACTATATCATACTTTAATTCATTTAGTTTGATTTGGTTATTTCAACAATTTTCAGACAACAATACCTTGTTCTCAAATAAAAAAAAATATATTTAAAGTTAACTTTGTGTGTCTTTGGTGCGTAAATATGCGTGAAAACAAAACAGGTGTGTGATACGGTACATATTTATCCTTTTTATGCGGAACGTTGTCTACTTACGAAAAATAGCTATCGGAAGAGATGGCAAATCCCCCGACCAAAAGCCAATACGGCCTTCAGAAGATTGTTCACCAATAGAGAGTGCAGCAGAATTAAACCAGCAATATATCACAAAAGTATTGGAGTTATTCCATCACAAGATTATACTGTTAGGGGAGATAACTAAAAAACCAGGGCACTCAGAAGTGTGGTTGCTGTGCATGACACGCCTGCTTAAGCTCATGTTTTTCTCTACGAAGTACCATCAATATATCTCAAAGGGTATTGGAGATATGGTGACCACAAGCTGCTGCTACTGTTATATTGGAATGGTAGATAAGTCAAATACCACAACACCAAGAGTTGTAATTCTTGCGCATGACACTGCTTCTGTACCTTGTATACAATTGTGCCACGTTCTTTCAATATATCTCAAAGGGTTTTGGAGTTATAGCTATCACAAGGTCATAGTGTCAGGGGCGATAACTCAAAAACCAGAGCACCCAGACCAACCAGAGTTGTAATTCTTGAGCATGACACACCTGCTTAATCGCATGTACATCTGCATTAAGTACCACCTATAGGTCTCAAAGGGAGGTACGGTGATCTCAAGGTGGTCGTACTGTTAAATTGGAAGGGGAGATATATCAAATACCATAACACCCAGAGTTGAGGTTCTTTAGCATGAAGCGCCGTCTCAACCTTGAAATTGTGCAAAGTACCATTATTGAATCTCAAATGGTATTGGAGTTATGGCCATCACAAGATAATATTGACAGGGGAGATAACTAAAAACCAGAGTCCCCAGAGTTGTAATTCTTGAGCATGACACACCTGCTTAACCTCATGTACATCTGCATCAAGTACCAACAATATGTCTCAAAGGGAGGTACTGTGATCACAAGGTGGTCATACTGTTATATTGGAGGGGGAAAACTCAAATACCATAGCACACAGAGTCGTGGTTCTTTAGCATGAAGCGCCGTCTCAACCTTGTATGCAATTGTGCCAAGTACCATCAATAAATCTCAAAGTTTATATTGTCAGGGGAGATCATTCAAAAACCAGGGCGCCCAGAGTCGTGGTTCTTGCACGTGGCATGCCTGCTTAACCTCATGTAGAACTGTACCAAGTACCATCAATATATCTCAAAGAGTATCGGAGATCTGGCCATCACAAGGTAGTGATTCTATTTTATTGGAAGGGGGGATAACTAAAAAAACATGGTACCCAGTGTTGTGGTTCTTGTGCATGGCATGCCGTCTCAGCCTTGTGAACAACTGTGCCGGATACCAATAATATATCTTAAAGGGTACTGGAGTTATGGCCATCACAAGGTAGACACTCTATTTTAATGGAAGGGGAGATAACTCAAAAACCATGGCACCCAGAGTTGTGGTTTCTGTGCATGACACGCCGTCTCAGCCTTGTGAACAACTATGTCAGGTACCATCAATATATCTCAAAGGGTATTGGAGTTATGGCCATCACAAAGTAATCATTCCATTTTATTAAAAGGGGAGATAACTAAAATAGTATGGCATCCAGAGTTCTGGTTATTGCGCATGACACGCCGTCTCAGCCTTGTGAACAAATGTGCCAAGAACCATCAATGAATCTCAAAGGGTATAGGAGTTATGGCCATCACAAGGTTGTGTCTACGGACGGACGGACGCCAGGCTGATCGCTATATCCCCCGAACCTATTCGGTCGGGGAATAATAAAAGTTAAGGCAATGGACATGAATCGATAAACTCAACCCCCATCAGACAAATGCAAGGGAAAGAAACACACACATTAAATAACTAGACCCTAATGCAAACATCAATAGCGAAAAGCCGAAAGGACAGTTACTTTCCTACAAAATGACAAATTGGCTGTTCAGGCGGTATTGTTCACGTTGCTTCTCAACATCCCCACACGCATCTGTGTTCATGTAGTGACGTTCTTACAAACAACGAACATATTAAATCGCTACTTTTAGATCGCTTAAGCCGTTACATAGCACTGGACATTTCGGCTATTTAATGACAAACTGTTCTTCTTGAATCAATAAAAA
Source organism: Lucinisca nassula (assembly GCA_963580285.1). NCBI lineage: Eukaryota > Metazoa > Mollusca > Bivalvia > Lucinida > Lucinidae > Lucinisca > Lucinisca nassula. The sequence continues at coordinate 79,335,494 of OY757013.1, forward strand.
GAAAGATAAAATGTTCGTAGAAACTCAACCGGAAAATGCATATCTGACAAAAATGCTATCGATTTCAAAAGATGAGCAAACTAACTGCTGAACAAGTGGTATTTTAAGTCAAAGGCAAGACACATGAGCGTCTTGGGAACACACACATAAAGTGGGTGTCCTCCAGTTCATTTATCACCGAAAATGACTACCTATTTTGACACATTCTGTATCAGAGCTCCAAATCCCTGTTTCCTTGCAACTAACAGCATTCGCTCCAGTCAAATTATACCCTTCTTCACAGGTCACAGGTGCTATTGAGCCATACGTTGTGCCATTTGTGAAATCTGCTGCACCATTGAGAATCGTGGTGATCTGACAGTCTGCAAAAAAGGAACAACTCATTGAATTTCAATGGATATTTAAACATTAAAGAAGCGAAAATCCGTACAAACGAATCATGTTTTCTTTTATGACAGTCATTAAAATAGCATGAAATGCAAGCAAAGATTAATCGACACAATAATGAGAACCCGTAGAGGGGATATTTATTTGTACTGTAAAGCATATTGTTTAAATACATACTACTAAATCGAAATAGAATTGAAACAAGATAAATACATAAGTATATTGGCATTAGGCCTCGTTTTGCTTCTGTTTCCTTATAATTGTAGTTACTTTGGTTTAAGAGCCTTATGCGGTCCGTGTTCAGTATAGAAAAGAAGACAATGGTGAAATATTCTTGTTAGCTCAGTGATTAGGGCGTTCGACTTATGATCGAGAGGTTGTAGGTTCGAATCCGGCCTTCGGAGGCGGGGTGTGTCCTTGAGCAAGACACGTTATGCCACTGCCCCACTCCACCCAGGTGTAAATTGGTAGCAGTGGTGTAACAGTCGCTGTCTCTCTCTCTCGTGTGAGTGAAAACATCCGGAATGAGAATAATATTTTTCTTGTTTTCAAAGTCAATTTGGCAATTTTTGTGATAAAATTTTTACTGTGATAACCTCTAAATCTTTTGGCTCATTCAAAAAGCTTTTGGTCAGTTTTTTTAAATTCCAAATTTAGTAGAAATTAAGTTTTTGTGTGTGTATTCTGTGGAGGACGCCAACCGGAAAACAGTGTCAAGGACCAAGATGGAATTTTACAGTAAAGAGAGGGCTTAAGAAGGGAGAACTCAGAAGATACATATAAAGGGAAGTGACTTTTACCTATTTTAGTGATTTTGGTTTAATTTAAGACATCAAAAACAGTTTTTGGTCCCATAGCAACAGGTTTCCAAACCATGTAAACAATTCAGAAAATTGTGATTTTATTGTCACATTTGATTTGGTCTTGCATTTCTCAAGAAGAATGATAAAAAAAAGAAAACAAAAACTGTTTCTGATGCTAACAAATGTCCTTGTGGTAAAACTTTAAAGAAAAACCCGACGTGGATAGCTTGTGACAAATGCAGTCAATGGTGGCATGGAAACTGTGTCAATCTAACTAAAGAAATCTATGGTATTTTTAGAGAAAAGAATTTTCCCTTTGTGTGTCCATTTTGTATAGTGTCGAATTTTTCTCTGGCAAACAGGCTTAATAAAGAGAGTGATAATAATTCAGCCTCTGGATCACATACGAGTAAATCAAGTGTAAGTTTTTTCAAAGGATATCAACCAGGATAATTGTGCTGTGGAAGTTCAACAACAACAACACCAAGTTCAAGATTCAAATGTTAGCAACAATCGTCCGAGTCCTATTGCAAACCCCAAAAGTTTTGTTATAATTGATGGTATAAAGGATCCATAAAAGTTTCAAGAAACATAATGGTGATGTACATATGAAACATGCATTCCCTCTAAATAGAGGTGGAATAGCTGTACGGGTAGAATCAGATAAAGAGATAGAAACATTAAAAGAAGAGTGGCCGGAATATGCTTTTGTGAGTGGATGCTCATTGTCAGTTCATGATTGTTTATATGTTCCAAAGTGTGTGTTAAAAATATAGCTACATTCCATAGCATTGACAGGATTGAACAGGAAGTATAAATTCAGACAGGTGTGAAGGTTACGCAAGACGTTTGAAATGTAGGGATTCAGGAGGGCCAATGCCAATAGTAGTAGTTACATGTGATAATTCCAAGGATAATCAGTGTTTACTTAAGGCAAATATCAGTTTGCATCATAAGCGGGGCAAGGTTGTGCCATACAATAGTAAGAGGTACACTCCTACACGGTGTTTTAACTGTCAGGAATTTGGCCATATAGCAGCTTTGTGTAAGAACAATAAGAAAGTGTGAAAATTGTGCAGAAGACCATCAGGGTAGGTGTGTGGTTTGTTCTCACTGTGTAACTTGTGGAAATTCTCACCGTGCAAGTTCAGCTGATTGTCCTGTATATATAGCCATTAGGGAGAGGCTTCTTAGAAGGAGGTAGTGATAGAGTAGTTTAAGTTATAGTATATAAATATATTGTTAAGCTATTATTTTTATTATTTTTTATCTGTTCATTTATGTGTTTGTGTTTATTTTTTGTTGAATTTTATTCTTTTATATACAGCATAAATTTAGACGTGTTTACTTAAGTTATATGAGGATGAAAGCATCTTGCGTTGTATAGGTACTGGGAAGTGGGAAAACTAGACTACTATTTTTAGTTTAGATAGTGACAATAGTACCATTTTAGGAAATCAAAATTCTTGTATACATGTACATTTAGTTTGACAGTTCCGGATACATAGATAGGTAAAAATGAAAATTGTATATGCTAATATTCGATCATTAAATACTTCTTTCAGTTTAGTTGAACAGGTATTTGTAAAACAGAAAGTTCAGATATTAGGTCTATCTGAAATTTGGCATCCTGAAAATACTATCATGGATAACATAAAAAGAAAGTGGAATTGGATAGTTACAGAAAGAAATCAAGAAAGAGGAGGAGGTGCAGCAATTCTGATAGCTAAAAATATTAAAGTTTTCGAGAGAAAAGAGTTCAACAAGGAGACGGTAGAAGCTGTGTGGTGTAATATATATTCAAAGGAGTGTAATTTTGTATTAGGGTCAGTCTATATTCCACCAAATGATACAAAGAGCCTGGATGTTTTAATGAAAATTGTAAGCAAGCTGATGACAGGGTCTTTACCAGTTGTTATTATTGGTGATTTCAATGCACATCATCCATACTGGTTTGACAGAGATGCAAATAAGTTGGGAAATCAGTTGTTTGAGTTTTTGATGGATAAAGATTTGACTGTTGCTAACAAATCAACACCTATCAGAAAGGATAGAATCATAGATTTGACCATAACAAGTACAATTTTAGGGAATAAATTATCAGAATGGAGAGTACAACAGGAAGTGTATCTTAATACAGACCACAGTTTGATCACATTTAGACTTGGTGAGTATATGGAAGATGATATCTGTGAGAAGTTGGATTTTAAAAAATACTGATTGGGATCATTGGGAAAGTGTGTGCACAGTTTCTGTTGATGAATGGCTGGACAACAGAACGGATGACACAGATGTGAATGATGACTACAAAGACCTCATAAAGGTGATACATCAGAATGTGGAAGAGTATATTCCAAAGAAGAAAGTGTGTTGTCACAGTAAAGGGTGGTGGAACTCAACATTGAGCAAATTAGCGAAGGATTTCAAGAGGGCTAGAAGAAGGTTTGCAAAACGCAAAGATGAAGCAAATGAGATTAGAGTGCAGGAAGTACATAAATTATTCAAAGAGGAGGAAATCAAGGCTAGAGAAAATTATTTGACTGAGATGGTAGATATGATTGATCCTACTAAGCCTGATCAGTTTTGGAAAGTGATAAATGCAGTGAGAAAAGATGAGACTAAGTCAGTTGTGCAACCAATTGTTAGAGACGATGGTTCATTGGCTGTGTCAGATGAAGAGATATTTGTAGAATTGAAAGGTAGGTATGGTAAGGAGACTTTAGATGTGAAGGATTTTGATGAAAAGTGGTTCAATTCAGTGGTAGAGGAGGTGAGGAAATATTTCCACTGACCGTTCCAAGGCGGTTCTTCTGTGGCGATTTATTTATGTTGTTGTTTGTTACTTACTGTGTGTAGCACTTGTGTCTTTTAATTTTGGATGGCCATATGGCCATTTTGTGGGAACGTAACTGTCCTTATGGCCTTCCTTTGTTTAGGTTTCCATTATGGTCTGGTCGCTTAATGTTTGTATTTCTTTCCCTTTGGTGTCTTTGATGGGCGGAGTAAGTTAATTGTATCGATTCCTGATCTTTGTTTTACTTCTACTTTAGATTAAGGTTGGAGGAAACAGTGATTCAAGAGAAAATTCTCAGAAACATGTGGTCATGAAAATAGTGATATTCACATTGAAGAAGTGGAAGCAACAATTTCTCAACTGCAAAATATTAGTGCACCTAGCCCTGAAGAAAAAGTGTTTAATATTTTATTGAAAAGGGGTGGTGAAGCCATTGTGAAAGGTTTACACTGTTTAATACAGAAATGCTAGTCCAAAGGTGTACTGTCTGAGGATTTCAAGTTAGACCCAAAGGTAATGCTTCCCAAACCCGGAAAGACAAACTACAACAGTGTTAGATCGTATAGGCCAATTACTTTAGAAAGAGTGATAGGTAAGATAATGGAAAGAGTTATCAGCAAAAGACTGATCTGGAAGTTGGAAATTGAAGGTGGTATAGCAAGAACTCAGTACGCATATAGGAAGCAAAAGTCATGTGTTCAGTCTCTTTTGAGGCTGTGTAATTCAGTTTCAGAAGCAAGGAATAGGAAGGAAAGTACAGTACTGGCAGTGATGGATTATGAGTCTTGCTATGAAAGAATATGGAGAGCAGGTTTATTGAAAAAGGCATTTGAAAGTGGGATTACTGGCAGATTATGGCTATACCTTAAAAATTTCCTTACAGACCGGAAGTACTTCCTGAAAGTGAACACTTTTACATCTCCTACATTCCAGTCTGCAGTAGGCATACCGCAAGGATCAGTTATCAGTCCATAGCTTTGTTATCTGAATCTGTATACAAGTGATTCAATGAAGGAAGTGGCAGGTAATCATGCAGAATTTGCAGATGATAGCTGTGTTTGGGAAAGTAATACATCAGTGGCGGAAAGTTGTGCTGTGTTGAATGATAAACTGGCATCTGTGGTAGATTGGTGTAGGAGATGGAATATGTTGATTGCACCGGATAAGACAGAGATAATGGTATTTCAACATAACGGAAGAGATTCAGAAGTGGAGGCGGAGGTGAAGTTAGGCGAGAGTCTTTTAAAAACAACCAATTCAAAGAAAATTCTGGGTGTCACAGTAGACGATAAATTAAACTTTCACGAACATATTCAACAGAAAACAAAGGCTGGTTTCAGTGCCTTGAGATGTCTTGATAATTTCATTCAAGGACATAGAGTATGCAGCCAAACAGTGTACATGAGACTCTACTAATCCTTGGTTCTTCCTGTGATGGAATATGGAGCGGCAGTGACAGTCGAGTCCCTTGCAGAAAGCAGTAAGGAGTTTGGAAAGGTTCAGCGGTCAGCGATGCTAAAGGCATCAGGTTGTTTGAACAGTACCAGCACAGAAGCTTTGGAAGTCTTGACAAACACCATGCCTATAGACCTACAGCTGAAGATAAGACAAGCACAAGAAGTTATCAGAATCAGTTCCAAGTATGAAGATGATCCTCTCAGGGAAGAATTTGATGAATGGATAGAGGGGGATAAGACTGTGGGTAGAAGAGCTACTATTTTTCATTTATTGATGTCTAGGTTTAGGGAATTGAAGGAATGTTAAGTGTTTGGGAACGTTGAGAAGGAATTCAGATATACTAAGGAATTGATGGGGCTCATCAAAGAGACATGAAGTGTACACAAGGAATAATTCACATTCTCCAAGGAAGAACAGAAAGAAAATATATTAGAGCTACTAAGCAATTGTGATAAAAATGATGTATTAATGTTCACAGATGGATCAGCATTAGGTAATCCCGGTCCGACTGGAGCTGGTGCTGTGGTCTACCTAGAGAGTTTCTCCGGCACACCAGTTTTGATGAACAAGGGAGTTTCTCCTATAGGTAACAATTATATTGGAGAATTGGTAGGTATACAGATCGGGCTAGAATTCTTGGCTGATCTAGACTTCAAAGGCAGAGTAGTCCATATTCTAACCGATCGTCAACCAGCTATTAAGACTGCTTTCAGTACTGAAATGCCAACTAACAAGATTGAAACAGTTCTCAGTATCAAGGGGTGTTTAGCAAAGGTAATGTATAGGAAGAATATTGTCAAAGTTCATTGGGTACCGGGACACAAAGCTATTGAGGGGAATGAGTTAGCAGATCAACAGGCGAAGGCGGCAGCTTCAGAAATGATTGAAAACAATGAGGTAAAACCGACCCTGGACAAGAAAGAAGCAGTACGGGAGTGTAAATCACAGGGAAAGGAAAAATGGGAAGGAAGATACAAGTGCTCAGACGTGTGAACGTATTGCAGAAAATATTTGGGGAAGTGGGTAAACGGATCTGTCATGGAGATAGGGACAGAAGGACTTTCTCTGCAGTAAATCAGTTGCTGTGTGGACATTCAATCTTAAATGATCACCAGGCAAAGTTAAACAAAGATCTGTCAAGTTTGTGTGAGACATGCAACATGAAAGAGAATGTAGATCGTTTTCTGTTCCACTGTCAGAGATTTAAATCAGAAAGTGATACTTTAGAGTATAATGTTGAAGAGATTCTGGGCAGGGAGGAGGTGAAACTGGTAACAGACATTAACCTGAAAGCGTTGACAGGCATGATTGAAGACATTAGTGAGCAAGGAAGGAAGGAACTGACAGATGCACTGATGGAATTCATCAGGAGCACAGAAAGATTTTGAATTGCATTGTAATATAAGTATCACGAGTTTTTCACATAGTGAAATGTACAAGTGACTTATTTAAGTACCAGGTGGCTATAGGCAGCGATAAAATGCCTTATAGATATACAACAACAACAACGAATGAGTGTTCGAGATTGATTAAAGTAAGCTTGAACCTTTATCGCATCCGAAAAAAAAATTGTATAAACTATAAATTCTTTGTTTGTTTGTTTTTTTGTGTGTGTTTTTTTTTTTTTTTTCAAAAATATACAGTAAGGGAAATATATGACTTATTCATCACAAAACGGGACCCATTTAATCTATCTCAATATTACTGAACATCATTTAGTTCGAAATAATACAGCAGTGATGTTTATCGAATTGTTCAAAGTGTATGTAGTTATGTGGAGTTGTGCAGGAGTAATAAACATATTGTGAACCATTTTATAACCTGTTGAATGTTAAATTATGGAAGGGGCTATACCTGATATGCGTTTTGTTACGCAGTGAGTGAGTGAGTGTTTCAGTTTTACGTGCCATCAACAGCTAAGGTCATACGGAGACGGGACCTCTGTTTAAAGACTCATCCGAAAGTCGGGAAAAGCCCGGTATCGAACCTGCGACCCATGTGTAACAAGGCGAGTAGCGTAACAACTCGACCACAGAGGCTTCTCTTGTTACGCAGTACTATAATTATATGCGTATACGTCATACTTGAGTTACCAACGAAAACAAATTGGCATGTTACAGCTAAAGTGGCCTTTGTTGAACTTCAGATAATATCTACAAGCATCACGGGAAATTTTGAGTATTGCAGGTAAGCAAAGAGGGATAACAACCTTTTATTTCACATGTGGTGTATGTACTCCATGTTCCATCGCTCTGACATTTCATGCCAGTTCCTCCCGTAAGCTCATATCCAGTATCACATGTTATAGGAATACTGTTACCATACGTGGTTTTTGTAATGTTGGTAAACTCGGGTATCCCGTTCGCAACAGCATCTGGGTAACCACAATCTGTAATGAAAAATCGATCAAAACGGTTACCCTTGGTCGGTCAGTAAATAAACCAGGGTTGTTGCAACGTACGTTTTTACGTATTTCCAATACTCACTGTCTATTCAAATGCAGATTCATACATTAAAATGTCTGTTTGTTTGTATTGTAGTTTATCGGCACAGTCAACACTATTTAGGTCATTTTTGAGTCGATCAGTTTACCTATTCACACTTTTCCTGGGCAGGTTTACATTCATAAACGGTTAACCAGTAACATTGCAATGTAAACACAATACAAACGAAAATTACCAGGAAGTGCCACAATCACAGAACACAGGCAATCAATGACAAAAGAAGAAGAACAAACAACACTTTGTGCATCAAGAACACGTACAACGGAATGCAAAAATAATTGTTATCTCTTTCCAGAATAGAAGAATACAAATAATTGGTGACTCAGTATTCCTTAATTACCAAGGATTTCGGATTGAACTCATTTTAAATATCTTAGGCTAATTTCTCACATTCAGTATCGCAAGAAAATATTTTTGTGATTTATTGGTTTTAAATATTAGGGAGTAGAATGTGTTGCATATAGCCACAAATAAGTAGGATGGAATCATACAATTGTGATGACTATCATACAATTTATCAAGTGTCTATTTCTTACGTTTGGATGAGTACGCTTCTCCAAATATACTGGATTTGAAATCATGGATCCGATATTGATTATACAGTTTTCTAAGAATTACATTAACTTTGTTGTGTCGAGCATGATGTCATTAGCATAAAATAATTTCTGCGAAACAATGAATCTTCAATGATTCATTTACGAAAAGAGAATAACTTAAATTTCAAATGAAATAGCATGTGTCCAAAGAACAATTTTTATCAAATAATTTATTGATTGCAAGTTTAAAAAAAATTGGGAGAAGAGTAAATACTTTCCAGTCGATATGAAACTAAACATAAACATATGATAAACAATAATGCTTATGTAACACTTTAACGATAAATACCACATCGTATTTCACAGAGTTTTCAAACTTATTTGGCAATTAAACGAAAACTTGTTCGATTGTTTACCTTTTATTACACAAGGTGTTGTCGACTCTTCCCACCTTCCATCAGGTAAACAAAGGACTTTGTTCTTCCCAGAAAGATAATAACCATCGCTACACGAGATGTTGGCAACAGCTCCATAGTCGGTACCATTTGGAAAGTGTACTCCCCCGTTTGTAATTTGAAGATTACCACAGCCTACAAGAATAACATTATTTTGATCACAGATATAATAGGGCGAAGTGCTAATTGTAGTTTCTATACTTGCTAATGGCCACACGTCAGAACAATCGTTGGAGTAGCATTTGCCAGGTTGTTTTCTCCGGCTACTGTGATACTAATTGATTATCTGTCGGCTCAATTCTACAGCTATGAACATACAAAACAGAAGTGGAGGCACTGATCAAGAATCGATACAATTAACCAACAGCTCCCATCAGAGGCACCAAAGGGAAAGAAACACAAACGTGAAACAACAAACCCCAGCGGAAAGCCAAAATGACAATTACTTTCCCACAAACTGGCCAATAGGCTATCCAAAATAAAATAATATAAGCGACACAAACACCCAAAGACAAACCATAACAAAATATACAATACAATGCAAGCACCATTATATCCATAAATGTATACCGTGCAATTTGAATTCACGGGATCATACTTTTTAATGAAAAGAAACAGCACTGTCAAGGGAAACCTACAACAACCAGGGTTAAAACATCGTATTCGTAGAAAACCATGTCTTCATACGAAATGGCAACGCACGAATCTCTAGTCAATGGAACTATTATAAGGGTATAGCTAACCTGCAATCTCACAAGAAACTGCTGTTCTCCAGGAACCGTCTCCGAGACACGTTATAGCTGGATCCCCCTTGCGGTTGTAGCCGATGTCACAAGTAACAGGAACAGACTTCCCGAATGTAGTGTCCATTCCGGTGAAATTAATATTCCCATTTTCAATAGTCGCCGTTGTACCACAGTCTTAAAAATTTAATGGACAAAAGGTGCCAAAAGGATAGAGCAAAATTTGCCTTATATTTTGCTTCAACATGCAATTAACACCTAAAACGATCACAATCAATATAATTGCATCAGTTATATGAAGTTAAGCAGAGGAATTAGCATATATCACTATTCAAACCGAGGTTTCGTAATATAACTTGACGTTGTGGACAGTCCACCTGCTGGTGAGTCTTCCGCCCATACCGCAGACAACAATCATAACACGAATGGTAAAGTCTATATCTGTTTTCTTTCATAGCACATATCATATTCAAAAATCTAATGTAGATCTGTAACAACGGCAGTGAATAAACTTAGTTTTCAAAATGTTTAATAAAGAGTATGCTAATTTTGCATTCATCAGCAAGTGAATTCTTCATTTAATTCTAACTATTTCATACTTTAATTCATTTAGTTTTATTTGTGTTTTTCAACAGTTTCTTCAGACTACAATACCTTGTTCTCAAATAAAAGATATATTTTATATTAACTTAGTATGTCTTTGGTGCGTAAAAAGTCGTGAAAACAAAACAGGTACGTGATACGGTACATATTTATTCTTTTAATGCGGAACGTTGTCTACCAACAAAATAAAAGTTAAGGCAATAAATAGGAATCGATAAAATGAACCCCCGATTAGAGAAACCAAAGTAGTCGTGAAAAAAAAACCGGTGGGTGATACGGTACATATTTATCTTTTTAATGCGGAACGCTGTCTATCTGCAAAATAAAAGTTAAGGCAATGGACAGGAATCGATAAAATCAACATCTCCATCCATCAGAGAAACCAAAGGCAAAGAAACACACACATTAAATAACTAGACTCTAATGGAAACAGCAATAGCGGAAAGCCGAAAGGACAGTTACGTTCCCACAAAATGACATTTTCTGTCTAGGCGGTTTTGTTCATGTTGCTTCTCGTTATCCCCACAAGCATCTGTGTTCATGTAGTGTCGTTCTTATAAATTACGCACATATTAAATCGTTACTTGTAGATCGCTTAAGCCGTTACATAGCACTTGACATATTGGCTATTTAATGACAAACTGTTCTTCCTGAATCATTAAAAAGAAAGATAAAATGTTCTTAGAAACAAAATCTGAAAATGCATATCTGTCTTAAATACTATTTCATTCAAATGGTGAACATGATGACTGCTGAACAAAAAAGGCAAGACACATAAGCATCTTGGGAAATAACAGATAAAATGGGTGTCCTCAAGCTCAATTATCACCGGAAATGACTACCTATTATGACACATGCTGTGTCAGAGCTCCAAAGCCCTGTTTCCAGGCAACTAATTGCATTCGCCCCAGTCAGATTATACCCTTCTTCACATGTCACAGGTGCTGCTGAGCCATACGTTGTGCCATTTGTGAAATCTGCTGCACCATTGAGAATTGTGGTGATTTGACAGTCTGCAAATAAGGAACAACTCATTGAATTTCAATGAATATTTAAACCTTAAAGTAGCGAAAATCCGGACAAAGGAATCATGTTAGCTTTGATGTCTGAATATAATCTAAGTCCTACATCAAGTTCATGTAAAGGATTATAAACTTAGGTTTTGTAAAGCACTACTTGATAGTTTAATTTCTCGACTGAATGCGTCTCGTGAACATTTATCCCATGCGATGGAAACGGTAATAAACACAGTCATTAAAAATAGCATGGAGTGCAAAAATTAATAGACACAACAATGAAAACTTTAGAGGGGATATTTATTTGTACTGTAAAGCATATTGTTTAAATACGGACTATTAAATCGAAACAGAAAAGATAAAAAATAAATACTAAAGTCTATTGCCATATGGTCTCGTTGTGCATCTGTTTCCGTATGACTGTAATTACTTTGGTTTAAGAGCCTAATGTACTCCGTGATTCGGCACCCGCCGAAGACGGCCCTCGCCGAAGAAATAGATTGGCTTCCACGCAGAGCTGAAACCGACCCTCAGACGAGTACTGGTAAACCGCTTAGAGAATCTAAGCCTGCCCAGGCAAAGCGGTGCAAGTCGGCCCGTCCATGTTTATAAACCTCATTGGTTTCATTGGGAGGCAGGGCTTGAGATGTCATTTCATCTCAATGTCGGTAAAAGCCCCACAACATTGGAGGCAACGTCTCCAAAATGAACTTTATTTTCTTTCTTTTCTTATGAATGTTTCATTGCTCTTAAAGGAACTCATTTTTGATTTTTATTTGCCTTCACTGCAGCTGGTGTTGTGCCGTGTGGTGGCCGTAAAACGTCTCCCCGTACATCAACCATAGTGCAGTTTATATTTTACTTTTGGTCCTTTGAGATAAGCGTGAATATTCTGAGAAATCAGAAATAAATTATTTGTTTAGACTCACATTCTAGACAGGTTTTTAATTATTTGGACCCCATTTTCATTTATATCAGTCTTTGAATCGACTGCCTATTCGAAATTCGCAAAATTGCAGTATGTGTCCTCTGGCTTTCGTTGTCGGATCATTACAGGGTCACTGATGAGGCTTTATTAGCCGAAACTACGTAGTATGACCCATCTTCTTTCTTATGAATGCTCTTAAAGGAACTCATTTTTGATTTTTATTTACAGTGTTGACGGGGACTGTAAACCTCAAACCAAACAATCAAACTCCGTGATCAGTATAGAAGAGAAGGCAATGTTGAAATATTCTTGATAGTTCAGTGATTAGCGCGTTCGACTTATGATTGAAAGTATGTGGGTTCGAATCCGGCCACCGTAGGCAGGGTGTGTCCTTGGCAAGACACGATATGCCGCTGCCCAACTCCACCAAGATGAAAATTGGTAGCAGTGGTGTAACAGTCGCTGTCTCTCTCTCGTGTGCGTGATAACATCCGGAATGAGTGTTCGAGAGTGATTGTAGTAAGCTTGAAGCTTTCATCACAATCGGAAAAAAATAAATTTGTATAAACTATAAATTCTTTGTTGTTTTTTTTTAATATACAGTAAGGAAAATATATGACTATAATTAATCACATAATCGGATCCATTTAATCTATCTCAATTGTTCAAATTGCATGTAGTTATGTGGAGTTGTGCAGGAGTGGTAAACATACTATGAACCGTTTTATAACTTGTTCATTGTTAAATTTTCGAAGTCGTCTGGGCGTTTTTACTACCTCTATGGAAGTATTGAGCTATACCTGATATGCGTGTTGTTACGCAGTGCTATAAATATATGCATATTCGTCATACTTGAGTTGCAAACGAAAAGTACTAGGCATGTTACAGCTAAAGTGGCCTTTGTTGAATTTCAGATAATATCCACAAGCACCACGGGAAATCTTTGAGTATTGTAGGTAAGCAAAGGGGGATAACCTTTTATTTTACATGTGGTGTATGTACTCCATGTGCCATCGCTCTGACATTTCATGCCAGTTCCTCCCGTAAGCTCATATCCAGTATCACATGTTATAGGAACACTGATACCATACGTGGTTTTTGTAGTGTTGGTAAACTCAGTTATCCCGTTCGCAACAGCATCTGGATAACCACAGTCTGTAATGGAAAATTCATCAAAACGGTTACTCTTCGTCGGTCAGTAAATAAACACATGGATGTTGCAACGTACGTTTGTACGTATTTTCAATCCTCACTCTCTATTCAATTGCAGATTCATACAGTGCAATGTCTATTTGTTTGTATTGGAGTTTAACGGCCCAGTCAATACTATTTAGGTCATTTTAGGCAACCAGTTTACCTATTCACACAATTTTTCCTGGGCAGGCTTACATTCATAAACGGTTAACCAGTAACACTGCAATGTTAACAAAATACAAACGGAAATGACCAAGAAGTGCCACACTCACAGAACACAGGCCATCAATGACACAAAGAAGAGGTACAAACAACACTTTGTGCATCAAGAACACGTACAATGGAAAGCAAAATCAATTATCTCTTTTCAGAATAGTAGATTACAAATAATTGGTGACTTAGTATTCCTAAAGTACGATGGCGTACCAAGGTTTTCGGATTAATCTCTAAATATCTTACATTAGGCTAAATTTCTGACATTCAGTATCGCAGGAAAATATTTTTGTGATTTATTGGTTTTCAATATAAGGGCGTAGTATGTGATGCATATAGCAACTAATAAGTAGAATTGAATCATACAACTGCGATGACTATCATACCATTTATCAAGTGTCTATGTTTTACGTTTGGAAGCAAGAGAAAGCGCAAGTACGCTTTTCCCAATATACTGGATGTGAAACCATGGATCCGATATTGATTATACTGTTTTCTCAGAATTGCATACACTTTTTGTCTCGATCATGATGTCATTAGCATATTATAAAGAATTTCTGCTAACGAAACATTGAATCTTCAATGATGCATTTACGAAAAGAGAATAACTTAAAGGGCTTGGTTCACAAATACTAGTTAACTGCCCCGTAAATTCCTATTTGAGCAACCTGTTAAAAAAATAATGATCTTCTAATTTTTGTATACTTTGACCTCTTGAGTCTCCGACAATGTTTGAAATAATCATCAAAACTGCCAAAATCTTAATGGAATTATGTCAAAATAGACATAGTCTACATCAAAATCGAACAGTTCTCCATATTTATCATAAAGAAATCAAGACAAAAATATGAAAACCCACATGCGACACAAAGATTTTTGGTTGAAAGCTCCGAAAGTACACGAAAAACATTTGATTAAATTTTCAAGGTGTCGAATATGGGTCTTTATTGTTAAATTGAAGGAAATGTACACTGTCCCCCTACCTAATTTGTACGAGGGCTCGAGCTGTCTTTACTGCAAACCAGCCGAAATTTAGAAGAAAAAAATAAATCAAGATCAAGGCACCGAAAATGAGACCCATTAGAATGTTTTTGCTTATGATGTTTTATTTCTAAAGCTATTGCTTGTCCAAAAATCACGGCATTTTACTGCAAGTCGCTGTGCGTCATTGGTGACGGATAAGAGACTTGATTCCATATTACAAGTTCAAAATAGGTTTGCCGGACAACAGAGTCATTTACCATGCATATTGTTTAGAGTTTATAGACCCTTGACATGCATACTGAGTACAGTGATAGATGAGTGACAGCTACGTCACGTCTATATCACTATCTACCTTAGTTTTAGACAATGACGTCATCAGTTACAGTGGCATAATGTTTACATACTTTGGTTAGCATCTGAAAGGCCCGAGGTTCGATCCCCACTCCCAACATTTTTTTTTTATTTTTTAACTACTGTTATGCTTTGAAAGACACTTTTTATGCTTGGACCTTTGTTTTAATTTTCTATATTTTTTATTACTAATTATTCCCATGCTACTAATGGGCGAGTTTTATGAATGTAGTATGCTTCTTAAAGAAAAAAAATCGGCCTCATCAGCGTGAGAACAATGCTTTTGAGATGTTTTATTAAATGTTCTACTGCAAGAAAACTTCTGCTATTGTCGTCATCATTGTCCCCGTCTATCGGGTGCTTCAACGCAGAGCTTAAACGACCGCATATCAGTACTTGCCTAGGCAAGGTGGTGCTAGTTGGACCATCCACGTATATAAACCAATTGGTTTCATTGGGCAGCAGGGCTTGGGATGTGGCATCTCACTGTCGGGTAATAATCTCACAAAGTTAGGAGCAACATCTCCAAAATACACTAAATAGTGTTAATGCGGACGTTAAACTTCAATTCGAACAAACTAGTCGTCAGCAGACCACATCAATAAGTTATGACAGCAAGTTGGTATACGATGCCCTGCCTGTTGAACTCATGTTTTGGTTTAAACTTTATTTTATTGTATAACACAGACGTCAATGACAAGCATGTACATATTGAGAACATAGCTACACTAGTTGTAGTATCATACAAATGGGATCCAGAAGAAAGTCATATGACTTATTTGAATCTGTATCCTGGAGTTACATTCTTGTTGCTGTGCTAATTTACTTATTATTATTGTTATTAACAACTCATGTTTTTGAATGACAAAGGGCAAAAAGATGCTCGTATGATAAATTCCATGTATGATAATGTAAGTAGCTCAATAAACTTGATTCTGGGTTGAAGGAAATTCAAATGTGGGAATAAAGAGATGGAGATACGTGTCATATATACAATAAATTCATGTATGATAAAAAATCGTATTTGATAAATTTAGTAACTCAGTAAACTGGATCCTTTTTTCATATGCGAACGGTTGTAGAGGCTTCAAATGCGCGAATAAACAGATGGAAATACTTGGACATATCTGGTTCCTATCTATCTATCTATCTATCTATCTATCTATCTATCTGGTTCCTATCTATCTGTCTGTCTGTCTGTCATCTATCTATCTATCTATCTACATTTATCTATATTTAGCTAAAAAAGTCAGTGGATGAGTCCATTAAACCATTTACAATATGAAATTACAGAGGTATGCGCATACCTCTGGATCTCAGTCTTACAATGTACGGGCTTTGAACATCTCTGTGGTCTTGGCATTCACCACAGAAGAGGGAAGACTATGCCACTGAGGAATAGTTCAAGGAAAAAAAGGAATGTTTCAGGGCATCACTGCAGGACTGGTGCCTACGATATTGTGAGTTGTTTATTGTTGATGCTCTTGTTTGGGTTGAAGCTGTCGCAGGGTTAAATATTTGTCTTTATTAATAGACACTGTACCAGAGTGTATTTTATAGAAGAATGTTAAAGATGACTGCCCACGAAGGGCCTCTAGGGATGGTCATTCTAGATCGTTAAGCATGTCACCGACTCTTCTTCTATTTCGCCATCATCGACAGGTTCATCAAGCAGACGTCCTCTGCACCTTCCCCACTTGCTGAATCTGAGTTTTAACATAGGCATGCCAAATGGGTGTTGCATATTCAAGTTGATACGGAACCAGTGTTTTATATGAAACATCCTTTGTCTGCCTCGGTGCAAAGGCAAAGTTACGTCTAAGAAATCCTAGTTTCTTTCGATGTTATCTCTGAAATGTGTTGACCCCTATCAGGATCATCAGTGATGGTGATACCCAGATATTTAATGGCTCAAAAAAATTGCTTGTATAGTGTATAATCAAACTTAATTTCCCTGTCCGGGGGGTGTCATGACAACCTCATTCAATGGTATTGGGGCACATTGAACTTTATCTGGCAATCAGCCTCACACTGTGCTAGTCGATCCAGACCATCTTGTAAAATAAGACAGTCAGAAGGAGAATATATGTTCCTTTACAAGACACAATCATCACTAAACAAACGGACGGATGACCTAATATTATCAGGGAGAACATTAATGAATACCAAGAAAAGGGCCGGTTCAAAGACTTCAACACCAGGGGGACACCAGATAAAACCGGGACTGGATCAGAAATAGAACTTATTGTGAGCGCCCAGAGAGTTAAAATCATATGGCAAATAGAACAAACATGTTTTTTTGAAAGTTTTGTCACAGTATCTGCATTGACTTTGTAGTTAATACCGTTTTTCATTTTTCTAACTCTTAGTTGCCATATCAACCAAACTTATGAGCCAAATGTCAAAAAACATAAACTTTCAATCCCCTGTCCAAGGATTTTACAGATGTTTTGGCCCGATCGTCCCAGTGGCTTCAGCGGAAATGTGGTTAGAAAGTGTTGACGAAAGACAGATGACGACGGACAATTGCCTATCCTCCTATAAGCGTCCTAGGAGCCTTTGGTTCTGGTGAGCTTAATGATGATGATGATGATGATTTCGTGTTTAACGACGCGTCAACCCTCTTGGTGGGTCATAAGCGTCAGTCGGTTAATGGTTAAACGGCATGAATAATTATGACGATATTAAAAGTAAGAAGTCAGAATGATAATGTATAAAAATCTGAAACAGTTAAATCTTATGAAAAAGACCAATTTCTTTTAAGAATAAAATAATGTTATCAACAGGTACATCTCGAAACAGTTGTTGCAAAGTGTCAGCTTTGAAATATAAAATACGTGAGGGTGAAAAGTCAACACAGTCAATTAAGATATGTTTCACAGTGAATGGCTGATCACAACCTACACAAGAAGGTTGATCATCACCATTAAAAATATAAGAATGAGTAACTCTAGTATGGCCGATGCGCAGTCGTGTTAATACTACGTCCTCTTTTCTGGAAAACTGTGGAGGAGAGCATTTTGTACTAACGACAGGTTTAATGGCATGGAGTTTGTTATTTATTGCACGGTCCCATTCGCCTTGCCATTCCGACAAGATGTATCGGTTGATAAATGGTTTAAAATTATTAAAAGGAATTTTAAAAACAGATGGATCAAGATAGAGCGATTCCTTTGCTTTCTTGTCAGCATATTCATTGCCGACAATGCCAATATGGCTCGGAAGCCAACAAAACAAGATTTGGTGTGTTTTAGAAATTTCATGATGTTTTTCGATCAATTTTTGAATTTGAGGATTTTTAGATGATGAATGGTCTAAAGCCTTAAGCACAGAAAGTGAATCAGAAAATATAATTGCTTTTTGAATTGTTGAAGAACTGATAAAATCTAAAGCTAGGTCTATTGCTTTGGCTTCAGCTGTAAAAATAGATGAACCATCTGGAAGGCGCATGGTTTTGTGCGTATCTTTAGAAACATACGCACAGCCAACTTTATCTCCTTCTTTGGAACCATCAGTATAGACTTGCTGGTAATCATTGTAACGTGACTGCAGTACCTGAAAGTTTTGTTTGAGAAGTATTGGATTTGATTCGGATTTTTTTCCATCATGTAAGTCGAACAGAATAGAAGGTTGTTTAATACACCAAGATGGAACTTCGGCGGTTTCATGTTTTTGAATATTTTTAAGGTCGATACCTGAATTTTCCAGCAGTGGTAAAATACGTAATCCAAAAGGTTTGATTGCTGTGGGTTTTGTTTCATACTTATCTACAAATTGAGGTGGAAATGAAATTTTGGATGCCGGGTTAGATGGATTTGCAGCAAGTCTGATAGCATACTGAAGAGAAAGTTTCTCTCTGCGCGAGGTTAAAGATGGTTCACCTGCTTCTACATAAAGGCTTAATACGGGAGAAGTACGGAAGGCTCCCATGGCCAGACGAAGGCCTTGGTGATGGATAGTATCTAAGGATTTTAAATAGGACTTTCTGGCAGAACCATAAACAACAGACCCATAATCTAATTTAGATCTTATTAAAGACCGGTAAAGATGTAATAAAGTATACCGATCTGCTCCCCAACTTGTATGAGCTAAAACTTTCAAAAGATTCAAAGCTTTTAAGCATTTCGCTTTAAGATATTTAATATGTGGAATAAAAGATAACTTTTGATCAAATATGACCCCAAGAAATTTGGCTTCTTCAACAACAGGAATTTGTGATCCGTATAAAAACAGGGAAGGATGTTCGTGTTTCTTCCGTAGTTTACAAAAATGAACACACTGCGTTTTCGACTTGGAGAACTTGAAACCATTTTTATCAGTCCATTCTTCTATTCTTTTTAAATTTTGTTGTAACTTTCGTTCAATTGTTTTCATATTTTTTGAACGGTAACATATACAAAAATCATCAACATACAATGAACAATCAGTTTTGTCGTCCAAACATTGTACAATATTGTTTATTTTGATGTTAAATAGCGTAGTTGAAAGAATACTACCCTGTGGGACACCCTGTTCTTGATCATAGAAATCTGACAGGGTAGACCCCACACGCACCTGAAACATGCGCTCCCCTAAAAAGCTTTCAATAAAACTGGGAAGTTTTCCTCTTAAGCCAATGTTATGTAGATCTTTCAATATTCCATAACGCCATGTTGTATCATATGCTTTCTCCAAGTCGAAAAAGACAGCCACTACGTGTTCTTTGTTAATAAAAGCATCTCGTATAAATGTTTCTAGTCTTATTAAATTGTCATTGGTACTACGTTCCGAACGAAAACCCGATTGATATTCTGAAATGAGGTTGTTGGACTCTAAGTACCAGACTAATCTCTTGTTTATCATTCTCTCCAATGTTTTACACAAACAACTTGTCAAAGCTATCGGACGGTAATTTGTAGGTTCTGCATGATCTTTCCCTGGTTTCGGAATTGGTACAACTGTAGCTACACGCCAACTCTCAGGACAGACCCCCGTTTCCCAAATATTATTAAAGATATCTAAAAGTGTTGTAAGAGAACTTTTTGGCAGATGCTTAAGCATCTGATAATGAATTTCATCGGGGCCGGTTGCCGTATCATGTGATTTTTCAATGGCTTCAACGAGTTCGGATAAGTTAAAAGGTGTGTTGTATTCTTCGTGATTAAGGGATTTGAAGTTAAGATTTCTTTTCTCTTGGTTCTTTTTGAAATTTCTAAAAGTGTCAGAATAATTACGCGATGATGAATTTCTCAAGAATGTGTGACCAAGAGTATCTGAAATATCTTTTTTTGTTGAAGCTATTGTGTCAAATTCAGTATTTAAATGTGTAAAACTAGAGGACTTTGTTTTTCCTGAAATTTTTCGTACCATATCCCAAACCTTTTTAATGGGGGTTTTGTAGTTCAATTTGGAGACATATTCTCTCCATGACTTTCGTTTTGAAGCTCGGATTGTTCGCCGAGCTTTAGCTCTAAAAACTTTTACGTCGTTTAGCTTTTCTGAAGTGGGACTTTTGCAGAACTTATTTAGAGCCTGTTTACGCTTTTTAATAGCTTCTTTACAGTCATTATTAAACCAAGGCTTGCTTTTCTTAGTATTTGTGGAGGTCTTTGGAATGCATTGTTCTGATATATTAATAAGTGTATCTGTGAAATCAGAAACAATGTCGGATGATTCATTAAATTGATCAAATGATAACTCTTCTACACATAAATTATGGAATAATTCCCAGTCGGCTTTATTCATTTTCCACTTCTGGTTACAGTCCTCATCTGGTTCGTTTACGCTCTCAATTATAACAGGGAAGTGATCACTTCCGCACTGATCATCATGAACAGACCAGTCATAGTCTAAGAAGAGAGATGGGTGACACAAAGAGAGATCTAAAGAAGACAAATGACCTGTCGCTGGGTGAAGGTAAGTATAAGATTTATCATTCATCAAGCAAAGATCGCTCTTTGCAATAAAATCTTCAACAAGTGCTCCTCTGTTATTGATATCTTTACAGCCCCATAGAATATTGTGACCATTGAAGTCGCCAACTAAAAGATATGGCGATGGAAGTTGACTCAGCAATGAGTCAAGATGTTCGGGCTTTAAAGAAAATGAGGGTGGAATATATAAAGAGCAAATTGTAGTTTCTTTATCCAGAGAAACCGATACTGCTACAGCTTGTAGGTCTGTTTCTAATTTGATCTCTCTTTGTGGTAAACATGATTTAACAAGAATTGAACTGCCACCAGATGGTTTGCTACCATCAGAATAGATATAGTTGTATGTATTGAAACCCCTGACATCAATGTTGTCATCAGTTTTTAAAAAAGTTTCTTGTAAACAAAAAACCGATGGGTTTAATAACGAAATAAGTAATAAGAGTTCATTATAATTTGGTTTAAGACCTCGACAATTCCATTGTATTATTTTGTGTTTAAAATCCATTTTATGAAGAGATTAAGACTAGAAACTATATTGGAGCTGCAATTGGTGATATAGATCTGCTACCACCAGCTCGTGGTGTTGCTGACCTCGATCTGTTATTGCCATTTGGTGATGATGGAGTTTCAAACTCCATATCACTATCACTCAAAGATCCGAATCTGTTCTGGAATTTTATATGGTCTCTTTCCATTTTACGTTGTCTCTCTGTTTGTTTTAGAGACAAGTGTTGTTTCTTCGGATCTTCTGATCCCTTAATAGTTCGACCTAAGTCGAGTTTCTCTTTTGCATGCGGCGCTGGCTGCTGGTGAGCTTAAACAATTTTACTGGAAGAAAAAGGAAACACATCATAACTATGTCACTTGATATGTCGTTCATTATCGCATCTCGTGATCTTTCATCAAGAAATAGCCACACAACTTGATACAGTGCGGCAGATATAGTTATGTTGTAATAATGTGTATTTAATGAACTTTAAAGCCCGTTCGTTACCATGGCAACATAAATTTAAATGATATGTTGTTCCATATAAATTGTTGCAGAACCTGGAATGCATCTTCCTAGTAATTACAAATATTTGTGTTACCTTTGTATGTTGTCGGAGCCCACACTGTATAAAATTAAATAAAAAAATGAAGTTTTCATCTGATGTATGTTTGCTGCTATAGCAACCATACTACATAAGCTTGGAACTTATTGTTGCCGTTGTATAAGATACCACGCAATATACTGTTAACACAAACGATTTTAACAATTTTTGAAACAGGGCCATTTTCGGCCTTTCGTGAACCAAGCCCTTTCAAAAGAAATATCAAATAATTTATTGATTGCAAGTTTTAAAATTGGGAGATGAGTAAACACTCTCCAGTCGATATTAAACTAAACATTAAGATATGATAAACCATAATGCTTATGTAACACTAAACGATAAATACGACATCGTATTTCATTGACTTTCAAACTTACATGGCAATTAACACGAAAACTTGTCCGATTGTTTACCTTTTATTACACAAGATCCTGCCGAATCTTCCCACCTTCCGTCAGGTAAACAAAGGACTAGGTTCTTCCCAGAACGATAATAACCATCGCTACATGAGATGTTGGCAACAGCTCCATAGTCGGTACCATTTGGAAAGTATACTCCCCCGTTTGTAATTTGAAGATTACCGCAGCCTACAAGAATAACATTATTTTGATCACAGATATAACAGGGCGAAGTCCTTACTGTGGTTTCGATGCTTGCTAATGGCCACAAGTCAGGACAATCGTTGGAGTAGCATTTGCAAGGTCGTTTTCTCCGTCTACTGTGATACTAGTTGATTATTTGTCGGCTCATACGTGACAAAATGCTACTGCTATGAACATACAAAACAGAAGTGGAGGCAATGATCAGGAATCGATACCATTGACCCACAGCTCCCATCAGAGACACCAAAGGGAAATAAACACAAACATGAAACAACAGACCCTAATGGAAACATGAAGAGCGGAATGCCAAAAGGACAGTTACTTTCCCACAAAACGGCCAATAGGCTATCCATAATAAAATAATATAAGCGACACAAACACCCAAAGACAAACCAAAACAAAATATACAATACAATGCAAGCACCATTATATCGATAAATGTATGACGTGCAATTTGAATTCACGGGATCATACTTTTTAATGAAGGGAAGCAGCACTGTCAAGTGAAACCTACAACAGCCAGGGTTAAAACATTGTATTCTTAGAAAGCTATGTCTTCATACGAAAAGTCAATTCATGCATCCCTAGTCACTGAAACTAATATGACATTAGACACTGCCTAGTCACGGGCATGGTTATTACTATGTCCATTTCAACAATCAATCAACACTTTGGTCAGGGATTTTCAATTTAAAATTAACAAAAAAATTCTCTCTACAAAATCATTTGTACAAAAATGAATAAAGTGGATAATGACTGAACAACACTCTGAAACAATAAAACAGATTGGTTGATAAATCATGGGAATCTTAATCTCTATATTAGAGATATTACTCTTATTGAATGCTTGGCTTAAAGTTACTAAAATACCACCCCACCCCCAACCAACACAGTACAATTCAAAAGATCACTTTCAGCAATCAATTTTTTGAAACCTTTAAGGGCTATAACTCTGTTGAAAATGAATTGATGTAAACAAAACAAAACAAAAAACATGAAACAGTCCCAATTAAGCTATATCTTGCAAACATAAATTCATACTGAAGGTGAACCACTCAAAGCTTCTTTTGAAACGCCATCAGTACGGGTCAGAGGAAATGCCCTCCACTGGATCCGTGCCTTCCTTGGTAACCGCTCGCAGACTGTGGTCCGTGATGGTGAGGAATCGGAATCTGTACCAGCGACATCGGGTGCCCACAGGGCTCTGTCCTGGGCCCGATTCTGTTCCTCATATAAATCAATGTTTGTTTGTTTGATTTGAGGTTTAACGTCCCCGTCAACACTGTAAAAGTTATTTTGCAGACGCTGCTTCCAATTTTGTGGGACCTTAATCCGACATTGAGATGAAATGACTTCTCAAGCCCTGTCGCCCAATGAAACCAATATGGTTTATAATCATGGACGGTCCGACTCCCACCGCTTTGCCTGGGGAGGCTTAGATCCTCTAAGCCATTTACCAGTACGCATGTGTAGGCCGGATTCAACTCTGCGGGGCAGCATCATGCAGCCCATCTATTTCTTCAAGCCCCTATGGGCGGGGACCGGTATACATCAATGACCTACCTGATGAGCTAACCTCAAGAGTATGTTTGTTTACGGATGACACAGCTGTGTATCTGACAATTGGAGGTGCGGCTGACTGTGGCATGCTGCAGCAGGACCTGGACAGATTATGTGGGAATCCAGGTGGGACATGGAGTTTAATTCCTCTAAGTATCAGATTGTTAGGGTGTCTACCTCTAAGAAACCAGTAAATTTTCCGTACAAACTGCACGGCCATGTCCTTGAGGTGGTCACCAGTGCAAGATACTTTGGGGTTGACATTTCCAGTGGCCTATCATGGAATTCCCACATCGACAGAATTACTGCCAAAGCAAACAGTACCCTTGGATTCGTCAAACGAGACATTAAAGTAAAAAACCAAAGGTCATAGAGACTGCCTACAAAACACTGGTACGCCCAAAGCAGGAGTATACGGCGCAATCTGGGATCCCAATACCAGAGGAAAAAATACTCCAGATTGAAAAAGTCCAACGAAGAACTGCCCGATGGGCCACTAATAATTATGATTATAGGTCAAGCGTAACGGGCATGCTCCATGAATTACGTTGATGGTCCCACGAACAAAGACGTGCAGATGCGCGTCTTTGCTTTTTCCACAAGAAGAAAGGGCGAGGATTGCGATCACATAAAAAAGATTTAAGCTCCCACCCCCCAGTAAAAATCTTTTCACTGACCATTCCAAAGGTGGTTCTTCTGTCGCGGTTTATTTTTTTTTATATGGGTTGTCTTTGAGAGTGTGTATCCCTTATATCTTTTTTGTTTTGGAGAGCCAATTGGCTATTTTGTGGGAAAGTAACTGTCCTTTTGGCTTTCCACTATTGATGTTTCCATTGGGGAATTTGGATTTGGGGTCTAGTTATTCTTTCCCTTTGGTGTCTTTGATTGGAGGTGTGGTTAATTGTATCAATTCCTGATCATTGCCTTCGAATCTGTTTTAGAACGGAATCGAACTCTGTTTGCCTGAGTGATGAGCAGAGACCCTACCATATGCCCATGAAAGCTGGTTTATACCGCAAGACAGTCATAACACTAGTGTGCTCCATACCTATATCCTGGCTGTGACATGAAATTTGAATGAATCTGGCTGAATATGTTAATTTGTTTATAGTCAAACGACCCATTGAACGCTATTTAGAATATACAATGCATATCCAACCACTCAGTTTAACAGTGTTTAAGTCGACCTGTCATGTTAGCCCCTTTCTGTACAGAATGTCCCCAAAAAGAATATCAAATCGGCAAACAGTGCATGCAGTCCAAATTCAGATGTCGCAGAATGCAGATCTGATCAGGGCCTTCACTGTTGATCGAATTTCGATGGCAAGTTCATATCTTGTTTGGTATCTATCTATCTGGATGTAAATCTATGGTTGGGATATTTAAACAATGTCATGTTGTGAGGTACAGAACTCCTCATTGCAAATGATAGATAGATAAATAGATAGATAGATAGATAGATAGATAGATAGATAGATAGATAGATAGATAGATAGATAGATAGATCAGTGGTAAGTGCACTTGCCTCAGACGCTAGAGGCCCCCGTAGTTTGACTCTTGGTGTCAGTGATTATTTCTGGATAAGGACACGCTCCATTGGCATTATCTGCTGGGTGAATGGCAAAAGGTGCACCGTCATTCGGATAACTGTGTAGGCTTTCATCCTACATCCTACAAACCTTGTGTGTACTAAATGTACACCTGCTTGTAATTGTCAAATGTGACCAATCACAGGATAGATAGATAAATAGATAGACCAATGCTTAGTGCACTTGCCTCTGACACTAGAGGCATCATCTGCTGGGGTGAATGGCAAAAAGTGCACTGTCGTTCGGAAAGATAGATACCTAACACCATATGAACTTACCAGGCAATTTGTCATGATGTTTGGTCTGAATTAGGATCAGTTTAGATAAAGGTTCCTTTTAAAAGGAAAGGCTTGCCTGGTTTTAAGGGTACTGTTCCTGGTGTAGCCATATTGCCGCCACATGGATGTACGAGTTGATGTAGATGAAAGTACTGGTGAGGAAGCAAGTTGCACTGTTCTTGTTAGTGGGACATAGACTTTTGATGCAGTGTACTCTAAGGCAATATATGGTTTATCTACACATTGGAATGGACAAACCCATGAGGTGTCAATTCTCTATGTGGCACTACCCTGACATTTATTGGAAGAAATATTTCAATGTTAAGGTAACTGAGGCATTGACATGTGACCCAATGATCACATTCTCACTTTTGACCAACTATGATAGTAAGGGATCATTGTGATGACCCTGTTTTATTGAAATTTGCTCAGTAGTATCTGAATAGTAGTTGGAAGACATTGTTAACAGACAGACAGGAGGAATAATGGACTTATGGAGCACGGACGATATGCGATTTGGCAAGTAGAAATGGACAAACAAAACAAAATAAATGTCCCTAACAGATTTATGAGAGGCAATAATGTGGTAGAACACATCATACATACTGTTTGTTTTGCTAGGTTTTACGCCCGTTCAACAATCTTTCAGTCATATACAGGCGGGTAGTTTCCTAACCATCGTTCCTGGAAAGTACCAGTACTAGACGCCGATCCTCCGACACAAACTACCAAATGTTCTCACATAAACGATCATGGCCGGTAGCGGGGCTCGAACCCATGACCCTCCAGTGATTACAAGTCAGCGACCTTAATCACTGGACCACGGAGGCGGTCTTCCATACATACTGAGTATACATTCATGTCATGTGGCCAGTAAACATGTAATTGTTAGGTGACGACACAAATATACATACAAGGGAGTATAAAACAAAGGAAGAAGAGACATTAAATGTTAACATCTTTTATAGGAAAGGATAAAAATATTATAAACAAGAGACAACCAAAGTAAACAATGTTACCAATGTTATCAGTTTTTATCTGAAAGTCTAAAAAGAAAAAAACAGTATAAAGCTATTTAAGGTGAATCTTAATCTTGATAAAAACTGGACCAATTGACTGTCAGTACGCCGTAAACTTTGTTCATTTATTGGTGGCAGTACCTTTAATATAATTAGAGCTGTCAGTGAAACTGACTAGCGCCCCGGCAGCGCTATCAGAGGAGAAGGAAAATGTTTATGTTAAAAAAACTATAAAGAACGAGGAAATGAAAGAGCATAGCTCTAAGAATCATTTTGAACATAATAACTCGGTTTAAGAAACCAACCTTGGTTTTGCGCACAACACATCCGCTCATGATGATTAACGTCAAGTTATTCTAAAATCAATCCAGGAATAAGAAAGATATTGATCGGACACTATAAAAAGACGCAGCAGTTCAGTTGACCTACTCTAGTTAACACTTCTGACGTAAGGAATCTACCCTATAAAAATTTCAACACTAGAAAAAGTGTCCATAGGACACGGATGCCCCCGCCAAATGCCATTCAAAAAAAAAATATTACAAATGTACTTCAAATCAGTCATAAAGTATATGCATCAAGGGCAGATAATCCAAAAACCAAAAATGCAAGAGTTGTCTTCCTTGTTCTTGACACATCGTCTCAGTGTGATGAGTGCACCTGTGAAGTTTCATGAATATATTCCATACGGGTTAGGAGTTATGGCCCGGACACGGTTTACTATATGGTACTAAGACAAGGGCAGATAATCCAAAAACCAAAAATGCAAGAGTTGTCTTCCTTGTTCATGACACATCGTCTCAGTGTGATGAGTGCACCTGTGAAGTTTCATGAATATATTCCATAC
The DNA here is from genome assembly GCA_963580285.1 of Lucinisca nassula. Taxonomy (NCBI): domain Eukaryota; kingdom Metazoa; phylum Mollusca; class Bivalvia; order Lucinida; family Lucinidae; genus Lucinisca; species Lucinisca nassula. Next base: position 79,363,361 of record OY757013.1, read on the forward strand.
GGGTTAGGAGTTATGGCCCGGACACGGTTTACTATATGGTACTAAGACAAGGGCAGATAATCCAAAAACCAAAAATGCAAGAGTTGTCTTCCTTGTTAATGACACATCGTCTCAATGTGATGAATGCACCTGTGAAGTTTCATGAATATATTCCATACGGTTTAGGAGTTATGGCCCGAACACGGTTTACTATATGGTACTTAGTCAAGGGCAGATAATCCTAAAACCAAAAATGCAAGAGTTGTCTTCCTTATTCATGACACATCGTCTCAGTGTGATGAATGCACCTGTGAAGTTTCATGAATATATTCCATACGGTTCAGGAGTTATGGCCCGGACGCGGTTTACTATATGGTACAAAGACAAGGGCAGATAATCCAAAAACCAAAAATGCAAGAGTTGTCTTCCTTATTAATGACACATCGTCTCAGTGTGATGAATGCACCTGTGAAGTTTCATGAATATATTCCATACGGTTTAGGAGTTATGGCCCGGACATGGTCCACTATATGGTACTAAGTTAAGGGCAGATAATCCAAAAAACAAAAATGCAAGAGTTGTCTTCCTTGTTCATGACACATTGTCTCAGTGTGATGAATGCACCTGTGAAGTTTCATGAATATATTCCATACGGGTTAGGAGTTATGGCCCGGACACGGTTTACTATATGGTACTTAGTCAAGGGCAGATAATCCTAAAACCAAAAATGCAAGAGTTGTCTTCCTTGTTTATGACACATCGTCTCAGTGTGATGAATGCACCTGTGAAGTTTCATGAATATATTCCATACGGTTTAGGAGTTATGGCCCGGACACGATGTCGGGACGGACGGACTGACAAACGAACGGACGGACAGGGGTAAAACTTAATGCCCTTCCGCTATTCTCCGAATAGGCGGGGGGCATAAAAACCCATCGAGTTTTGACCTTCGAGTGAATTGTAGACTGCTACACAGATAATTTATGAATGTGGTCAGGTAAACTGTATTGACGGTAGTGCGCAGTAGACCGTGGCCTAGTGGATAAATTCGCTTCGGTGTTTAGTTAAACTTTCGCACAGACCATCTCTCACTAAACTGGTACCCTGTATTCAATTAAAATATGCGAAAGCTATTGAGCTATAGGGTTAGGGAACCAGAACAGCGGAAAAAGCTGACTGTATCTCTGATTTTTGTTTTTAACAAAAACACCTGAGGATCCAAAATAACATAGAAAAAGAAGTCTAAAACCGGAACCACTATTCCAATCTAAATGGCTTGCAGCCGTCGCTGCAAGCCAAAAATACCAGTGTGTGTGTTTTACAAAATCAAATGCACCCAAATCTGTGAAGAATGCAGCATAGTCGGGGAAATATAGATTTTTTGACAGCAACAGTTTTTTACAAATACTTCCCTGTTTGTACAAACTAGCCTTTCAATGTCTGCCTATCAAAGTATCAGAGTATAAGCGTACATAGCGGCAAAAGCCCCAAATGAACTGTCAAAACAATTGTTGTTGACTGGCCAAAAACTGTAACGCGCAGACGGAAGGTAAACAAAAGACTGTTTGTTTGTTTGTATTGGAGTTTAACGGCCCAGTCAACACTATTTAGGTCATTTTTGAGCCGGTCAGTTTACCTATCCACACTTTCCTGGGCAGGCTTATACGTAAGCGGTTAACCAGTACAGCGCACATTCTTTCGCCAGAAACTGACAACTGCCCTTCTTGAATCAGCGGAAGGGAGAGAATGACCGTAGAAAAGATTTCATGATCAATCTCCACGAAAGAATGTTGCCGACCCCGGCGGGAGTCGAACCCGCGTCCTCCTGATCACCAGTCAGACGCGCATCCGACTGAGCCAACGAGGCCGGCAAACAAAAGACTGATTCACATTTTTGTGGAATCTTTAACGTTTACGCCTAAATAATTCTAATAAGCGCCTGAACAACATTGACCAATGATTTAGAACCGGTCACGCGTTTTTCGAACAAACGCCGGGAAAAAGAATTTTATTTTTTTTTAAAACGCATTTATTTGTTATAAGGGATACGATATAGTTCTTGAAATTTAGAAAGATCTTGAACATTTACGGAAAGAGAAAACAAGAGGGCCCAATGGCCCTATATCGCTCACCTGTGTACCAGAAATCATTAGGGTAGGAGACCACTTGACATTGCTACATACTAAATATCTAAGCTCAGGCAAAGGGGTGTCCATGCGTATAAACCCTATTGGTTTCATTGGGCGACAGGGCTTGAGATGTAATTTCATCTCAATGTCGGGTAAAAAGTCCCACAAAATTGGAAGAGACATCTCCAAAATGACCTATAAAGTGTTGACAGGGATGTAAAACCTCAAATCAAACAAATTCTGTGCCTTATGGTTTTGGAAAAGAAGATTTTTTTTTAAGTTTTTTTTTCCAGTATAAGTCTATAGGAGCTAAGGGGCCCCAGGGCGTGGCCTGTTTGGACCCCAGGAGCATGATTGGCAGGAATTATGTAGGTGACCACTTGCCGTTGCTAGATGCTAATTACCTAAGCTCTGGGCCCTGCGGTTTCAGAGGAGAAGATTTTTGAAGCTTTTTTCCATTTTGAGTCTATGGGAGCGAAGGGGCCCGGGGGCGTGACCCATTTAGAACCCAGGGGCATGATTGGCAGGAATTATGTAGGTGACCACTTGCCGTTGCTACGTGCTAAATATCTAAGCTCTGTGCCCTGTGATTTCAGAGAAGAAGATTTTTGAAGCTTTTTTTTCCATTATGAGTCTATAGGAGCTAAGGGGCCCCAGGACTTGGCCTGTTTGGACCCCAGGAGCATGATTTGCAGGAATTATGTAGGTGACCACTTGCCGTTGCTACATGCTAAATTTCTAAGCTCTGGGCTCTGTGGTTTCAGAGAAGAAGATTTTTGAAGCTTTTTTTTTTTCATTATGAGTCTATAGGAGCTAAGGGGCCCCGGGGCGTGGCCCATTTGGAACCCAGGGGCATGATTGGCAGGAATTATGTTGGTGACCACTTGCCGTTGCTACATGCTAAATATCTAAGCTCTGGGCCCTGTGGTTTCAGAGAAGATGTTTGAACCTTTTTTCCATTATGAGTATATAGGAGCTAAGGGGCCCAGGGGTGTGGCCAATTTCGACCCCAGGGGCATGATTGGCAGGAATTATATAGGTTACCACTTGCCATTGCTACATGCTAAATATCTAAGCTCTGGGCCCTGTGGTTTCAGAGATGAAGATTTTTGAAGCTTTTTTCCATTATGAGTCTATGGGAGCGAAGGGGCCCCGGGGCGTGGACCATTTTGAACCCAGGGGCATGATTGGCAGGAATTATGTAGTTGACCACTTGCCCTTCCTACATGCTAAATATCTAAGCTCTGGGCCCTATGGTTTCAGAGAAGAAGATTTTTGAAGCTTTTTTCCATTATGAGTCTATAGGAGCGAATGGGCCCCGGGACGTGGTCCGTTTGGAACCCAGGGGCATGATTGGCAGGAATTATGTAGGTGACCACTTGCTGTTACTACATGCTAAATATATAAGCTCTGGGCCCTGTGGTTTCAGAGAAGAAGATTTTTGAAGCTTTTTTTCCATTATGAGTCTATGGGAGCGAAGGGGCCCCGTGGCGTGGCCCATTTGGAACCCAGGGGCATGATTGGCAGGAATTATGTAGGTGACCACCTGCCATTGCTACATGCTAAATATATAAGCCCTGGGCCCTGTGGTTTCAGAGAAGAAGATTTTTGGAGCTTTTTTTCCATTATGAGTCTATGTGAGGGAAGGGGCCCCGGGGCATGGCCCATTTGGAACCCAGGGGCATGATTGGCAGGAATTATGTAGGTGACCACCTGCCATTGCTACATGCTAAATATATAAGCTCTGGGCCCTGTGGTTTCAGAGAAGAAGATTTTTGAAGCTTTTTTTCCATTATGAGTCTATGGGAGCGAAGGGGCCCCGGGGCGTGGCCCTTTTTGAACCCAGGGGCATGATTGGCAGGAATTATGTAGGTGACCACTTGCCATTGCTACATGCTAAATATCTAAGCTCTGGGCCCTGTGGTTTCAGAGAAGAAGATTTTTTAAGCTTTTTTCCATTATTAGTCTATGGGAGCGAAGGGGCCCTAGGGCGTGGCCCATTTGGCACCGAGGGGCATGATTGGCAGGAATTATGTAGTTGACCACTTGCCCTTGCTACATGCTTAATATCTAAGCTCTGGGCCCTGTGGTTTCAGAGAAGAAGATTTTAAAATGTTTTCCCATTATAAGTCTATGGGAGTTATATGTTGCCATGGCAACCAGAATTCCAATCTGATCAGCCCAAAAACCTTATGCAGCCTTTCCCCCTACCTGATGATGATTCACATGAAATTTGATCAAGATTGGCCATTGGGTATTGGAGATATACTCATTTGAAATTGTTTACGGACGCACGGACGCACGCACGCACGACGGACGACGGACAAAAAGTGATCCCAAAAGCTCACCTCGTCACTACGTGACAAGTGAGCTAAAAATCCGACCAAAAATGTCAGCGTTTCTCGCCAGTTTTCAAATCGCGAGATCTCGTAACTTTGGGACGGATCAGCTGAGAGAGATGGGCTGGTGAAATGCACGCGCACGTTAACTATAGGCGTGCACGCCATTCGGCAGCTTTGTCCATGTCCGTATTATAAGGGTATAGCTAACCTGCAATCTCACAAGAAACTGCTGTTCTCCAGGAACCGTCTCCGAGACACGTTATAGCGGGATCACCCTTGCGATTGTAGCCGATGTCACAAGTAACAGGAACAGACTTCCCGAATGTAGTGTCCATTCCGGTGAAATTAATATTCCCATTTTCAATAGTTGCCGTTGTACCACAGTCTTGAAAATGTAATGGACAAAAGGTGTCAAAGAGATAGAGCACAATTTGCCTTATATTTTGCTTCAACATACAATTAACACACAAAACGATCACAATCAATTTAATTACATTAGTTATAAGAAGCCAAGCAGAGGAATTAGCATATACATGTATCACTATTCAAACCGAGTTTGCGTAATATAATTTGACGTTGTGAACAGTCTACCTGCTGGTGAGTCTTCCGTCCATACCGCAGACAACAATCATAGCACAAATGGTATAGCCAATATCTGTTTTGTTTCATAGCACATGCCATAATCAAAATGTAATGTAAATCTGAAACAACGGTAGTGAACTGTAACAACGGCTTAAGCTTAGTTTTCAAAACGTTCAATAAAGAGTTTGCTAATTTTGCATTCATCAGCATGTGAATTCTTAATTTAATTCTATCACTTCATACTTAAATTCATCAGTTTGATTTGGATTATTTCAACAGTTTATTCAGACTAAAATACATCGATCTCATAAGTGCGCAAATAGTCACGAAAACAAAACAGGTGTGTGATACGGTACATATTTATCTTTTTAATGTGGAACGTTGTCTATCTACACAATAAATGTCAAGGCAATGGACAGGAATCGATAAAATCAACACCCCCACCCCCAATCATCCGAGAAACCAAAGGGAAAGAAACACACACATTAAACAACTAGACCCTAGTGCAAACATCAATAGCGGAAAGCCGAAAGGACAGATACGTTCCCACTAAATGGCAATTTGCTGTCCAGGCGGTTTTGTCCATGATGCTTCTCAACAACCCCCCACACACATCGGTGTTCATGCAGTGACGTTCTTATAAACTACGCACATATTAAATCGTTACTTGTAGATCCCTTTGCTGTTACATAGCACTTGACATATTGGCTATTTAGTGACAAACTGTTCTTCTTGAATCATTAAAAAATGGATAAAATGTTCGTAGAAACAAAACCTGAAAATGCATATCTGACTAAAATACTATTGGCTTCAAATGGTGAGAATGCTAACTGCTGAACAAATGATATTTCAAGTCAAAGGCAAGACAGATGAGCATCTTTGGGAAATAACACATAAAAGGGGTGTCCTCAAGTTCAGTTATCACCTATTATGACACATGCTGTGTCAGAGCTCCAAAGCCCTGTTTCCAGGCAACTAATTGCATTCGCCCCAGTCAGAGTATACCCCTCTTCACAGGTCACAGGTGCTACTGAGCCATACGTTGTGCCATTTGTGAATTCTGCTGCACCATTGAGAATCGTGGTTATCTGACAGTCTGAAAAAAAGGAACAACTCATTGAATTTCAATGGATATTTAAATCTTATAGTAGCGAAATTCCGTACAATAGAGTCAGGATTTCTTTGATGTCTGAATATAATCTAAGTCTTACATCAAGTTAATTTAAAGGCTTATAAACTTAGGTTTTGTAAAGCACTACTTGATAGTTAATTTCTCGACTGAATACGTTTCGTGAACATTTTATCCCATGCGATGGAAACGGTAATACACACAGTCATTAAAAAGCATGAAATGCAAATATTAATCGGCACAACAATGCGAACCCTTAGCTGGGATATTTATTTGAACTGTAAAGCATATTGTTTAAATAAGTACTTCTAAATCAAAATAGAAAAGACACAAGATAAGTACTAATGTCTACTGGCATATGACCTCGTTGTGCATCTGTTTCCTTATGACTGTAGTTACTTTGGTTTAAGAGCCTTATGCACACCGTGATCAGTAAAGAAGAGAAGGCAAGGTTGAAATATTCTTGATAGTTCAGTGATTAGTGCGTTCGATTGATGATCGAGAGGATGTGGGTTCGAATCCGGCCACCGTAGGCGGAGTGTGTCCTTGGGCAAGACACGTTATGCCACTGCCCCACTCCACCCAGGTGTAAATTGGTAGCAGTGGTGTGTGTGTGATGTTATCCGGATTGAGTGTTCAAGAGTGATTTAAGTAAGCTTGATGCTTTCATCAAAATCGGAAAAAAAAATTTGTATAAACTATAAATGCTTTGTTTTTATAAATGCTATAAATGCTTTATTATAAAGTAAGGAAAATATATGAATTTTATTCATAATCTGACTCATTTACTCTATCTCAATATTTCTGAACAATATTTATCGAATTGTTCAAATTGTATGTAGTTATGTGTAGTTGTGCAGGAGTAATAAACATATTTTGAACCGTTTTATAATTTGCTGATTGTTAAATCATAGAAGTCGTCTGGGCGTTGTTACCACCTCAATGAAAGTATTGATCTATACCTGATATGTGTGTTGTTACGCAGTGCTATTATTATATACATATTCGTCATACTTGATTCGCCAACGAAAAGTACTAGGCATGTTACAGCTAATGTGACCTTAGTTGAATTTCAGATAATATCCACAAAAACCAAGGAAAATCTTTGAGTATTGTGGGTAATCAAAGGGGGATAACCTTTTATTTTACATGCGGTGTATGAACTCCATGTTCCATCGCTCTGACATTTCATGCCAGTTCCTCCCGTAAGCTCATATCCAGTATCACATGTTATAGGAACACTGTTACCATACGTGGTTTTTGTAATGTTGGTAAACTCAGGTATCCCATTCGCAACAGCATCTGGATAACCACAGTCTGTAATGGAAAATTGATCAAAACGGTTACTCTTGGTCGGTCAGTAAATAAACACATGGATGTTGCAACGTACGTTTTTACGTATTTTCAATCCTCACTCTCTATTTAAATGCAGATTCATACATTTCATTGTCTGTTTGTATTGGTGTTTAACCGCCCAGTCAACACTATTTAGGTCATTTTTAAGTCGATCAGTTTACCTATTCAGTAACATTGCAATGTTAACAAAATACAAACGGAAATGACCAGGCAGTGCCACAATCACAGAACACAGGCAATCAATGACACAAAGAAGAAATACACACAACACTTTGTGCATCAAGATCACGTACAGCGGAAAGCAAAATAAATTGTTATCTCTTTCCAGAATAGAGAATAGAAGAGTTCTAATAATTGGTGACTCAGTATTCAGTAAGTACGATGGCATACCAAGGATTTTCGATTAAATATGTTCTATAAAAGGGTTATCCTTTGGAAGCAAGGAATACACCACAGAACTTGAAAATATGAAGTGTGCATGTTTTCTGGGCCAGACTATGTAGTTCCGGCCAATTAGGCCTCATCAGTGCCCCACAAGTATTTTCAAACTTCCACAATGGAATCAATGATCACAAAGGACAAGAAAATACAAACTACACTAAACTCTAAATATCTTACATTATGCTAAACTTCTGAAATTCAGTATCGCAGGAAAATATTTTTGTGATTTATTGGTTTCCAATATTAGGGCGTAGAATGTGTTGCATATAGCAACTAATAAGTAGGATGGAATCATACAACTGTGATGACTATCATACAATTTATCAAGTGTCTATGTTTACGTTTGGAAGCCACAGAAAGCATTAGTACGCTTCTCTCAATATACTGGATGTGAAACCATGGTTCCGATATTGATTATACAGTTTTCTCAGAATTACATACACTTTGTTGTGTCGATCATGATGTCGTTAGCATATTATAAAGAATTTTTGCGAACAAAACAATGAATCTTCAATGTTTCATTTACGAAAAGAGAACAACTTAAATTTCAGAAGAATTAGCATATGTCCAACGAACAATTTTTTATCAAATAATTTATTGATTGCAAGTTTTAAAATTGGGAGAAGAGTTAACAGTCCCAAGTCGATATTAAACTAAAAATAAACATATGATAAACCACAATGCGTATTTAACACTAAACGATAAATACTACATCCCGAGTTTTCAAACTGACTTGGCAATTAACACGAAAACTTGTTCAATTGATTACCTTTTATTACACAAGATCCTGCCATATCTTCCCACCTTCCATCAGGTAAACAAAGGACTAGGTTCTTCCCAGAAAGATAATAACCATCGCTACACGAGATGTTGGCAACAGCTCCATAGTCGGTACCATTTGGAAAGTGTACTCCCCCGTTTGTAATTTGAAGATTACCGCAGCCTACAAGAAAAAAAAATATTTTGATCACAGATATAATAGGGCGTTGTGCTAACGGTAGTTTCGATGCTTGCTAATGGCCACAAGTCAGAACAATCTTTAGAGTAGCATTTGCCAGGATGTTTATTCCGGCTACTGTGCTAGTTGATTGTCTGTCGGATAATACGTGACACTATTCTACTGCTATGAACATACAAAACAGAAGTGGAGGCAATAATCAGGAATCGATACAATTAACCCACAGCTCCTACCAGAGACACCGAAGGTAAGCAAACACAAACATGAAACAACAGATCCTAAAGGAAACATCAATAGCGGAAAGCCAAAAGGACAATTACTTTCCCACAAAATGGCCAATAGGCTATCCAAAATGAAATAATATAAGATACACAAACACCCAAAGACAAACCATAACAAAATATACAATAAAATGCAAGCACCATTATATGGTTAAAATGTATAACGTGCAATTTGAATTCACGGGATCATACTTTCTAATGAAGAGAAACAGCACTGTCAAGTGAAACCTACAACAGCCAGGGTAAAAACACTGTATTCTTAGAAAACCATGTCTTCATACGAAATGGCCATTCATGCATCCTTAGTCATTGAAACTATTATAATGGTAAAGCAAACCTGCAATCTCACAAGAAACTGATGTTCTCCAGGAACCGTCTCCGAGACACGTGATAGCTGGATCACCCTTGCGGTTGTAGCCGATGTCACAAGTAACAGAAACAGACTTCCCGAATGTAGTGTCCATTCCGGTGAAGTTAATATTCCCATTTTCAATAGTAGTCGTCGTACCACAGTCTTAAAAATTTAATGCATAAAAGGTTCCAAACAGATAGACCACAATTTGCCTTATATTTTGCTCAAACATGCCATTAACACCTAAAACGATCACAATCAATATAATTGCATCAGTTATATGAAGTTAAGCAGACAAATTAGCATATAGCCCTTCCTTAACAACGGCAGTGAATAAGCTTAATTTTCAAAATGTGCAATAAAGAGTTTGCTAATTTTGAATTCTTCATTTAATTCTATTTCATACTTTAATTCATTTAGTTTTATTTGGTTTATTTCAACAGTTTCATCAGACTACAATACCCTGTCCTCAAATAAAAGATATATTTATATATTTACTTTGCATGTCTTGGTGCGTAAATATGCGTGGAAACAAACCAGGTGTGTGATACGGCAGTGAATAAGCTTAATTTTCAAAATGTGCAATAAAGAGTTTGCTAATTTTGAAATCTTCCTTTAATTGTAACTATTTCATACTTTAATTCATTTAGTTTTATTTGGTTTATTTCAACAGTTTCATCAGACTACAATATCCTGTCCTCAAATAAAAGATATATTTATATATTTACTTTGCATGTCTTGGTGCGTAAATATGTGTGGAAACAAACCAGGTGTGTGATACGGTACACATTTATCCTTTTAATGCGGAACGTTGTCTACCTACAAAATAAAAGTTGCTGAACAGATGTTATTTTAAGTCAAAGGCAAGACACATGAGCATCTTGTGAAATAACATAAAATGGGTGACCTCAAGTTCAATAATCACCGGAAATGACTACCTATTATGACACATGCTGTGTCAGAGCTCCAAATCCCTGTTTCCAGGCAACTAACTGCATTCACCCCTGTCAAATTATACCCTTCTTCACAGGTCACAGGTGCTATTGAGCCATATGTTGTGCCATTTGTGAAATCTGCTGCACCATTGAGAATCGTGATGATCTGACAGTCTGAAAAAAGGAACAACTCATTGAATTTCAACGGATATTTAAACAATAAAGTAGAGAATAGCCGTACAATAGAATCATGTTTTCTTTGATGTCTGAATATAATCTAAGTCTTACATCAATTTAATTTAAAGGATTATAAACGAAGGGTTTGTAAAGCACTACTTGATAGATTAATTTCCCGACTTGATTCGTCTCATGAACATTTTATCTAATGCGGTGGAAACGGTAATACACACAGTCATTAAAAAATAGAATGAAATGCAAAGATTAATCGACACAACAATGAAAACCCTTAGAGGGGATATATATTTATTCTGTAATGCATATTGTTAAAATACTTACTACTAAATCGAAATAGGAAAGACACAATATGAATACTAAAGTATATTGGCATATTGCCTCGTTGTGCATCTGTTTCTTTATGATTGTAGTTACTTTGGTTTAAGAGCCTTATGCGCTCCGTGATCAGTATAGAAGAGAAGCAATGTTGAAATATTCTTGAAAGCTCAGTGATTAGCGCGATCGACTCATGATCGAGAGTATGTGGGTACGAATCCGTCCACCGGAGGCGGGGTGTGTCCTTGGGAAAGACGCGTTATGCCACTGCCCCACTCCACCCAGGTGTCAATTGGTAGCTGTGGTGTAACAGCCGCTGTCTCTCTCCCGTGTGCGCGATAAAATCCGGAATGAGTGTTCGAGAGTGATTCAAGGAAGATTGAAGCTTTCCTCGCAATCGAACAACAATTAATTTGTATAAACTATAAATTCTTTGTTTTTTGGGTTTTTCTTAGGCGAATTTTGTTCATAAATGTATACAAGTAAATTTATACTAACAGTATTTACTATGAATAATATACCTCAGAGATATATTCTTTAGTGCCAAATATAAAACTACTTTTCTGTCAATCATTTTTGACGTAATTACCTGGTGGGTCCGTATGTTATTTAGTGGGCGTGGTTTAGTATGCATTAAAGTCAGTAAGCATATTTTCTAGTGTTTTTGTTAGTAAATGTTTGATTGAAATTATGTCACTGATAGTTGAATTCGAATATATTTGGCGCCATATATTTATATTAAATTTATGTCACTGTATCATTAATTTAACAGCAACCCGATAATTTGCTACATAGCTGCAATATGAGTATCTTCCCTTTGACATAATAATAGCTGACAAGTAAAAGCTTTAGTAAAGCTTTTCATTCACATTCTAAGTTCGATTGTCAACCCAGTTTGTTGTTTAGTTTTAGGTTTAACGTCCCCGTCAGCACCGTAAAGGTCATTTTGGAGTCGTTACCAAAATTGTGGGACATTTACTCAATATTAAGATGAAATATGACCTCTAAAAGTAGAAGTAAAACAAAGATCAGGAATTGATACAATTAACTTACTCCATCCATAAAAGACACCAAAGGGAAAGAAATACAAACATTAAGCGACCAGACCATAATGGAAACCTAAACAAAGGAAGGCCATATGGACAGTTACTTTCCCACAAAATGGCCATATGGCCATCCAAAATTAAAAGACACACAGTAAGTAACAAACAACAACATAAATAAATCGCCACAGAAGAGCCGCCTTGGAACGGTCAGTGGAAGATTTCCACTGGGGGGCTTAAATCGATTTTACGTGGCCACAATCCTCGCCCTTACTTCCGTCGCGATTTAGACAAAAAATTTTGTTCAGTCCGCATGAAGGCCTCCTAACTCATCAGTGCAACATCTCCGTGAACACAGAAATCAAAGAACCACAGAGGTGAGACAACGGTGAGGACTCGACAGCAAGAAACCACTGAAATGCTGGAGCAAAAGAAAACCAACAGTTAGACTCCGATGAGCCCGACCAGAGACAATTATTGCAGTTGCAGTTTTCTGTCAGACGATTTCTGCTCATTAACCTCCCTTGAATTTCTAAATATAAATGTTCTATTTGACTGGAAAAAAGATATATCTATAACTAATTGATATGGTATGAAAATATGTTTCAAACGATGGAATTTTCTTATAATATCCTTTTATGTGAATGTCTAGTTTCTGTGAATTTCTTTGTTGCATGAAAACTAAAACCTCTCAAAGATGTATTATTCTGTCCACCTTGCTGATTTAATCACTTGATATATCTACTCCCTGAACAGTTGTTGATCAGACAGGCATTGTGTTAAAGCAACCTTCTCCATTGATCCCGCTAGCGGAAAAATCCCTTATAAGGTGGGCACGCAATTAGTTGTCACACCATCATGAGCCCGATTGAGGCTCACATCCCTTCACAGTTTGAAAGTCTGTAATAATTTATAAAGCATTCTCTCTCAATATTGATCTATTCATTAAACATTGAAAAAGTTCTTTCTCATTCCTCAGGTACGAACCGTGGAGCACAACGGCAGCTGTCCTGTTCATATGTCCGTCTGTCAGACTAACTAAATCGTGAAGCAAATTCTTTCCCTCATAAGTTAGACTGGGAGGGGATAGCTGGCATTTCATCCCTCAGAAACACAACGCGAAAATATATGTTGGTCGTCTGTCCGTCCGTTTGTCAGTCCGTCCGTCCGCCACCTCCTCAGCAGGTAAAACCTTACTGAGCAGGTGACGCGACTGTCATAACAAGCACGATCAGTCCGACCTACTACAGTTTTGAAAATATAGGTTGGTCGTCTGTCCGTCTCCGCCCCCGCCCATAGGGGTTTGAAGAAATATATGGGCTGCATGATGCTTCCACGCAGAGCTGAATCCGGCCCACACACTAGTACTGATAAACCGCTTAAAGGATCTAAGCCTGTCCAGGAACCGCGGTGCGAGGCGGACCGTCCATGCTAATAAACCCTGTTTGTTTCATTGGGCGACAGGGTTTGAGATGTCATTTCATCTCAATGTCGGGTAAAAGTCCCACAAAATTGGAAGCAACGTCTCCAAAATGACCTTTACAGTGTTGACGGGGACTTTAAACCTCAAATCAAACAAACAAACAAATCGTCTGTCCGTCCGTTTGTCAGTCCGTCCGTCCGCCACCTCTTCAGCAGGTAAAACTTCACTGAGCAGGTGACGCGACTGTCATAACAAGCTTGATCAGGCTGGCCTACTACATATGCATAGACTCGCACCACTTTTTTGGGGTAGGCTCAGAACCTCTATGCAGTTTATCAGTACTCGTGTGCAGTCGATTTTAGCTCTGCGTGGAAGCATCATGCAGGCTAAACTATTTCTTCAAGACCCAATAGCCGGGGGCCGTCGCCCATGTTACCAAGCACAAAATCTTTTTCAGCACTAAAGTCCACATGAATATCACTGATTTGATGGTTTCGAAGTGAGGTCAGCGTGTTGCGTAAATAGGGTAGGCTGTAGAATCTGGGCTTGAATCATGCATGTGTTGGATTTGGCAAACAGTGTTGGTGCAGATTAGACGCCACAGAGCGCGGCGTCTAATGAGGGTCTATACTGTTTCCTTAGATGACAATAATACAGAATATTTACATTTCCAGTGTAAAGTCTAAAGTAAACCAATAGAAAACAACGTAGTTCATCTATGAGGGCTTGAGAGCAATGTGCAAACATTTTATGAAAGCTATACTTGTAAAGAAACTTATTGGGGTTGCTTCCCTTGTTTAGTAGCTGAACAGTGGATGTAAGACTGAACCTGTTTTTATCGGAAATTCTAAAACAATTTCATTTATAATTGATCAGTCTGCATATTTGTTTGTATGTCCATTGCTCATGTGCAAGCGAATGTTTGTGCAGACAGATGCAAGGTTTTCACCTCGTTATTGTAAAATTCATGTCATATATGTACTGTGTTCAGCAAATGTACCTCACTTCGAAACCATCAAATCAGTCTATTCATGTGGACTTTAGTGCTGAAAAAGATTTTGTGCTTGGTAACATGGTCGACGGCCCCCGGCTATTGGCGGTTCTTCTGTGGCGGTTTATTTATGTTGTTGTTTGTTACTTACTGTGTGTATCACTTGTGTCTTTTTATTTTGGATGGCCATATGGCCATTTTGTGGGAAAGTAACTGTCCTTATGGCCTTCCTTTGTTTAGGTTTCCATTATGGTTTGGTCGCTTCATGTTTTTGTTTCTTTCCCTTTGGTGTCTTTGATGGGTGGAGTAAGTTAATTGTATCGATTCCTGATCTTTGTTTTACTTCTACTTATACGCTAGCACAGCAGCTTGTTCGGCGTACTGTCATTACTCAACAGTAAAAAAAAAGGCTAGCCGCTTCCCGTTACATATTTTGAAGGCTCGTCCGCTTCCCGTTACACTTCGATGAACGCATCGCATTACATGATTTTCAAACCATGGTTCTCTACGGGCGTTGGTGACAAACAGCGTGTATTTGTTATTCATTTTTTGCCCTGTAAACATTTTTTCGCAAATATGTATAAAAAATATACTTATTTTTTTCTGCTTTTCATGAAAGTATGACGACAGCGGATCTCTAGCAAAGTTTACATGAACCACGAAGGGGGTTCATTTACTTTGCACGCGACACACTGCGTTCATACAATCATGAACAGCAAAAAAATCATTTCTTAACTGTACTTTAAACTGAACGTTACATAACATATACATCAGATGCATTCAATAAGTGCGACTTTACAGAGTGTTCTTATTTCTTTCAAATCCCACATCATTCAACATACCGCCCATTATAACATGTTAGAAAACATGTTATACTTTTCTTGTTTAATATATACAGAAAGGAAAATATATGACATTTATTCATCACATAATCGGACCCATTTATTCTATCACACTTTTACTGAACATCATTTAGTTCGAAATATTACAGCAGTGGTGTTCATGGAATTGTTCAAATTGTATGTAGTTATGTGGAGTTGTGCAGGAGTAATAAACATATTATGAACCACTTTATAACTTGTTGATTGTTAAATTATAGAAGTCGTGGTTACCACCTCTATGGAAGTATTGAGCTATACCTTATATGCGTGTTGTTATGCAGTACTATAGTTATATGCGTATTCGTCATACTTGAGTTGCCAACGAAAAGTACTTGGAATGTTACAGCTAAAGTGGTCATTGTTGAATTTCAGATAATATCCACAAGCACCACGGGAAATCTTTGAGTATTGCAGGTAAGCAAAGGGGGATAACCTTTTATTTTACATGTGGTGTATGTACTCCATGTTCCATCGCTCTGACATTTCATGCCAGTTCCTCCCGTCAGCTCATATCCAGTATTGCATGTTATAGGAACACTGTTACCATACGTGGTTTTTGTAATGTTGGTAACCTCAGGTATCCCGTTCGCAACCGCATCTGGATAACCACAGTCTGTAATGGAAAATTGATCTAAACGGTTACTCTTGGTCGGTCAGTAAATAATCTCATAGATGTTGCAACGTAAGTTTTTACATATTTTCAATCCTCACTCTCTATTCAACTGTAGATTCATACATTGCAATGTTTGTTTGTTTGTATTGTAGTCTAACGGCCCAGTCAACACCATTTACGTCATTTTTAGTCGATCAGTTTACCTATTCACACTTTTCCTGGGCAGGCTTAAATTCATAAACGGTTAACCAGTATCATTGCAATGTTAACAAAATTCAAACGAAAATGACCAGGAAGTGCCACAATCACAGAACACAGGCAATCAATGACAAAAGAAGAAGATCAAACAACACTTTGTGCATCAAGAACAAGAACAACGGGATGCAAAATAACTTATCTGTTTCCCGAATAAAAGAATACAAATAATCGGTGACCCAGTATTATAAAAGTACGATGGCATGCCAAGGATTTCTGATTACACTCTAAATATATTACATTATGCTAAATTTCTGACATTCAGTACCGCAGGAAAACATTTTTCTGATTTATTGGTTTTAAATATTATGAAGTAGAATGTGTTGCATATAGCAACTAATAAGTAGGATGAAATCATACAATTGTGATGACTATCATACAATTTATCAAGGGTCTATTGTTTACTTTTGGAAGCCAGAGAAAGCACAAGTACGCTTCACCCAATATACTGGAGGTGAAACCATCGATCCGATATTGATTACACAGTTTTCTCAGAATAACATAGACTTTGTTGAGTCGCTCATGGTGTCATTAGCATATTGTAAAGCATTTCTGCTACCAAAACAATGGACCTTCAATGATTCATATAAGAAAAGAGAATATTTTTGATAAACCATAATACTTATGTAACGCTTTAACGATAAATACTACATCGTATTTCCCAGAGCTTTCAAACTTACATGGCAATTAACACGAAAACTTGTTCGATTGTTTACCTTTTATTACACAAGATCCTGCCGAATCTTCCCAACTTCCATCAGGTAAACAAAAGACTAGGTTCTTCCCAGAAAGATAATAACCATCGCTACAAGATATGTTGGCAACAGCTCCATAGTCGGTACCATTTGGTAAGTGTACACCTCCGTTTGTAATTTGAAGATTACCGCAGCCTACAAGAATACCATTATTTTGATCACATATATAATAGGGCGAAGTGCTTACTGTGGTTGCGATGCTTGCTAATGGCCACAGGTCAAAACACTCGTTGGAGTAGCATTTGCCAGGTTGTTTTCTCCGGCTGCTGTGGTACTAGTTGATTATCTGTCGGCTCATACATGACAAAATTCTACTTCCATGAACATACAAACCCATATTCAATGATAGCACCATTAAATCGATAAATGTATAACGTGCAATTTAAATTCACGGGATCATATTGTTTAGGGAAGAGTAACAACACTGTGAAGTGAAACCTACAACAGCCAGGGTTAAAACATTGTATTCTTGGACAACCATGTCTTCATACGAAAAGGCAACTCATGCATCCCTAGTCACTGAAACTATTATAAGGGTATAGCTAACCTGCAACCTCACAAGAAACTGATGTTCTCCAGGAACCGTCTCCGAGACACGTTATAGCTGGATCACCCTTGCGGTTGTAGCCGATGTCACAAGTAACAGGAACAGACTTCCCGAATGTAGTGTCCATTCCGGTGAAATTAATATTCCCATTTTCAATAGTCGCCGTTGTACCGCAGTCTTAAATATGTAATGGACAGACGGTGTAAAACAGATAGAGAAAAAAATCCCTTACCTTTTGCTTCAACATGCAATTAACACCTCAAACGATCACAATCAAAACTAGAGCTGTCAGTGAAACTGACTAGGGCCCCGGCAGCGCTATCAGAAATTTTTGGACGGACAGACGGACGGACAGACAGACAGACGGACGGACAGAGTGATTACTATAGGGCACCTACACTTTCAGTGCGGGGCCCTAATAATTGCATCATTTATATAAAGTAGAAGTAAAACAAAGATCAGGAATTGATTCAATTAACTTACTCCAATCATAAAAGACACCAAAGGGAAAGAAATACAAACATTAAGCGACCAGACCATAATGGAAACCTAAACAAAGGAAGGCCATAAGGACAGTTACTTTCCCACAAAATGGCCATATGGCCATCCAAAACCAAAAGACACAAGTGATACACACAGTAAGTAACAAACAACAACATAAATAAATCGCCACAGAAGAGCCGCCTTGGAACGGTCAGTGGGAGATTTCCACTGGGGGGCTTAAATCGATCTTACGTGGCCACAATCCTCGCCCTTACTTCCGTCGCGATTTAGACAAATAATTTGTTCAGTCCGCATGAAGGCCTCCTAACTCATCAGTGCAACATCTCCGTGAACACAAAAATCAAAGAACCACAGAGGTGAGACAACGGTGAGGACTCGACAGCAAGAAACCACTGAAATGCTGGAGCAAAAGAAAACCAACAGTTAGACTCCGATGAGCCCGACCAGAGACAGAGCATCAGGCACCAACCAACATTATCTCTCTAATTTTCAATAAGCTTTTACGTTGGAGCCGTCATAGAATCTGAGGCCTGACCCACCGGCGTGCAATTAAAGAGGGAAGCAAAGTTGCCAACCGTGATTGGGTTAACTACCATGCATGCAGTCTGTCGTATAATACCCATGTTGTACCCAATCTTTTTATATCGAAGAATGATTTTACGAAATTGGGTGCTGAAGTCATTGCGGTTATATATTTTTCTGAATTTATATACTAAGTCACCATAAAATTCGGGTTCCGATAGACCTTGTTGCAGAAGAGATTTAAGTCCAATATTGAATTTAGATTAAATCAGAATGGCGTCTGTAAAATTTTGAAAAGGCTTTGCGTAGTTTATGGTACCGATAACCCTTATTAAGGAGTTTAGCCGTTAATAATTTATTACGAGTGTTGAAGTCAGTTACATGACTACACACTCTAGCAAACCGAATTAATTGCGAAATATAAACGCCATAGGATGGCGCACGAGGAACATCACCATCCAAAAAAGGAAAATTTACAATCTCAAAATCAAAGTCATCGCGTTTCTCATAAATTTTGCACGAAACAAATCCATCTACAATAGATAGATGTAAATCCAAAAACGGGGCCTCGGTATCAGAAGAATTTGCTTTATTTAACTGAAGTTCTAGGGGGTAAATCTGACTGATCAAACAATCAAAATAGGTATTATCAATATTTAATAAATCATCTAAATATCTAGAAGTAGAGCTGAAAGCTTCAATAATTTCATATTGGTTATCAATGGAAAGCGACAAAATGAAGTCTCTTTCATAACAATACAAGAACAGATCAGCCACAAGTGGTGCGCAATTAGTACCCATCGGAATACCCACAATTTGTCTAAATAACTTAGTACCGAATCTAATATAAATATTGTCAAGTAGAAAGGTGAGGGCATCACACACTTTCTGACATGACCAAAGTGTATAATTCTTATGCTCTTTAGAAGTGAAAAATGCATTTCTGACATTACATGCAAGATAGAGAGAATCTTCTCTGTGGAAAGCCCATTCAATTAAATCATTAAGCTTTTCTTTTATAAGATTATGAGGAAGTGTAGTGTAAAGAGTGGAAAATCGTAGGTAGACAGACTAGAAGCACGAAAATGTCTAGATTTCAATTTATTTAAAACCTCATTCGAATTTTTTATAGACCAAAACAGATTTCTTCCTGATCTTTCAAAGACTTTATCACAATATTTAATTACATGCGCTTTAACAGCAGCAAGACAGGAAGTTAATAATTTAGAAAGTTCAGTGGTAGTGCAAGAGCTAGAATTTGCAATAAACCGTGCTTTGTAAGGTTTTTTTATGAAGTGTTGGTAACCAGTATAGCGTAGGAAGCTTGCCTTGGCCTTCGTTAACACACACAGCAAACTTGGTGGCTGAAAGACAAACATGTTTATCTACTATAGCTCTCTCTCCAGCTAAAGGCTGAAGTTCATAGGCCTTAGTACCACCAAGCTCCTGCTTAAGCGTGTTAACACAGTGGAGCCGTCACACAACGACAACGTTGTTAGCGGCCTTGTCTGCAGGGGCCAAAACAAACTTCTTATGAAATTCTTGAATACCTAGTTTAAGATGACGTAAAGACGTCTTGGGCTTAGGAGGTAATAAGTTAGTATTTTGAGAATAGAAAGAAATGCGTTTATTCACTAGTTTTAAAATGCTAAGTTTCCAGTCCTTAAGGGCTTTATGCTCAATATGCTCTCGCTTACACCATCGATTACCGAATTCATTCAAGGAAGCAGCGATTTCATCTCTACATTTACTGAAATCAATTTTAGAAGGAAACCGATATTTCGGTCCTTTAGAAATTATATTCCTTATCCTAGAATCAAGAATAATTTTCAAATTGCCAGTAATTACATGACCAGCAGCAGGATAGCAATACTTTGAGTTTGTACAATCACATGAATCAGGAGTATTAGTATCAATATCAAGATCTGAAACAAGTTTATTAAAATTAAAAATGATAGATCTAACAGGTTTGTTAAATTTATAGCAAATTATAGGTGTTTCAGTATTTTGAAAATAAGCAGGAATGGAAGAAAGCACCGATCTCTCACGGAAGATACTGGGCAGAGGAATAAGCATATATCCCTATTCTAACCGAGTTTCCGTAATATAATTTGACGTTGTGAACGGTCCACCTGCTGGCGGGTCTTATGTCCATCCCGCAGACAACAATCATAGCACGAATGGTATAGCCTATAGCTGTTTTGTTTCATAGCACATGCAAATATCAAAATCTAGTGTAGATTTGTAACAACGTCACGGAATAAGCTTAGTTGTCAAAATGTTCAATAAAGAGTTTGCTAATTTTGCATTCAACAGCAAGTGAATTCTTCATTTAATTCTAACTATATCATACTTTAATTCATTTAGTTTGATTTGGCTTATTTCAACAGTTTCTTCAGACTACAATACCTTGTTCGCAAATAAAAGGTATATTTTTATAATAACTTTGTGTGTCTTTGGTGCGTAAATATGCGTTAAATCAAAACAGGTGTGTGACACGGTACATATTAATCCTTTTTATACGCAACGTTCTCTACCTACAAAATAAAAGTTAAGGCAATGTACAGGAATCGATAAAATCACCCCCATCAGAGAAACCAAAGGGAAAGAATCACAGACATTGAATAACAATACCCTAATGTCAACATCAACAGCGGAAAGCCGAAAGAACATTTACTTTCCCAGAAAATGACAAATTGGCAGGCGAGGCTATTTTGTTCATAGTGCCTCTCAACATCCCCAAAAGCACCGGTGTAGTGACGTTCTTATAAACTACGCACATATTCAATCGTTACTTGTATTTCGGTGTAGCCGTTGCATAGCGCTGGACAGTTTGGCCATTTAATGACAAACTGTTCTTCTTGAAACATTAAAAAAGGAAGATCATTAGGTCTCTCACCGCCGTAGGTTCGAGCCTCGCTCGGGCCACGTGTGAGACGCCAAGTTCTGCAACGGTAGGTCAGGTGGTTTTTCTCCGGGTACTCCGGTTTTCGCCCACCTCTGATTAACGATCGGCTCGATATGAGTGAAATAATCTTGAAAGGGCCGTAAAACCCAAACCAAAAAAAAAAAAAAAAAAAAAAAAATAAAAAAGGAAGATCAAATGTTCGTAGAAACAAAACCGGAATATTATTAATACTATTTAATTCAAATGGTGAGCATGCTATCTGCTGAACAAATGTTATTTTAAGTCAAAGGCAAGACATATGAGCATCTTTGGAAGTAACACATAACATGGGTGACCTCAAGTTCAATTATCACCGGAAATGACTACCTATTATGACACATGCTGTGTCAGAGCTCCAAATCCCTGTTTCCAGGCAACTAACTGCATTCGCCCCAGTCAAATTATACCCTTCTTCACAGGTCACAGGTGCTATTGAGCCATACGTTGTGCCATTGGTGAAATCTGCTGCACCATTGAGAATCGTGATGATCTGACAGTCTGCAAAAAAGGAACAACTCATTGAATTT
Source organism: Lucinisca nassula (assembly GCA_963580285.1). Taxonomy (NCBI): domain Eukaryota; kingdom Metazoa; phylum Mollusca; class Bivalvia; order Lucinida; family Lucinidae; genus Lucinisca; species Lucinisca nassula. The sequence continues at coordinate 79,385,363 of OY757013.1, forward strand.
CAACGGATATTTAAACAATAAAGTAGAGAATAGCCGTGCAATAGAATCATGTTTTCTTTGATGTCTGAATATAATCTAAGTCTTACATCAATTTAATTTAAAGGATTATAAACTTAGGTTTTGTAAAGCACTACTTGACAGATTAATTTCTCGTCTTGATTCGTCTCATGAATATTTTATCTAATGCGTTGGAAACGGTAATACACACAGTCTTCAAAAAATAGAATGAAATGCAAAGATTAATCGACACAACAATGAAAACCATTAGAGGGGATATATATATTTGTAATGTAATGCATATTGTAAAAATACGTACTACTAAATCGAAATAGGAAAGACACAATGTAAATGCTAAAGTATATTGGCATATGGCCTCGTTGTCCATCTGTTTCTTTATGATTGTAGTTACTTTGGTTTAAGAGCCGTATGCGCTCTGTGATCAGTATAGAAGAGAAGGCAATGTTGAAATATTCTTGATAGCTCAGTGATTAGCGCGATCGACTCATGATCGAGAGTATGTTGGTACGAATCCGTCCACCGGAGGCGGGGTGTGTCCTTGGGAAAGACGCGTTATGCCACTGCCCCACTCGACCCAAGTGTCAATTGGTAGCTGTGGTGTAACAGCCGCCGTCTCTCTCTCGTGTGCGTGATAAAATCCTGAATGAGTGTTCGAGAGTGATTCAAGGAAGATTGAAGCTTTCCTCGCAATCGAACAACAATAAATTTGTATAAACTATAAATTCTTTGTTTTTTTGGTTTTTTTTTAATATATACAGTAAGGAAAATATATGACTTTTATTCATCACATAATCGAACCCATTTATTCTATCACACTATTACTGAACATCATTTAGTTCGAACTCTTACAGCAGTGGTGTTCATGGACTTGTTCAAATTGTATGTAGTTATGTGGAGTTGTGCAGGAGTAATAAACATATTATGAACCATTTTATAACTTGTCGATTGTTAAATTATAGAAGTCGTCTGGGCGTTGTTACCACCTCTATGGAAGTATTGAGCTATACCTTATAAGCGTGTTGTTATGCAGTACTACTGATATATGCGTATTCGTCATACTTGAGTTGCCAACGAAAAGTACTTGGAATGTTACAGCTAAAGTGGTCATTGTTGAATTTCAGATAATATCCACAAGCACCACGGGAAATCTTTGAGTATTGTAGGTAAGCAAAGGGGGGTAACCTTTTATTTTACACGTGGTGTATGTACTCCATGTTCCATCGCTCTGACATTTCATGCCAGTTCCTCCCGTAAGCTCATATCCAGTTTCGCATGTTATAGGAACACTGTTACCATACGTGGTTTTTGTAATGTTGGTAACCTCAGGTATCCCGTTCGCAACCGCATCTGGATAACCACAGTCTGTAATGGAAAATTGATCTAAACGGTTACCCTTTGGTCGGTCAGTAAATAATCTCATAGATGTTGCAACGTAAGTTGTTATATATTTTCAATCCTCACTCTCTATTCAACTCTAGATTTATACATTGCAATGTTTGTTTGTTTGTATTGTAGTCTAACGGCCCAGTCAACACCATTTACGTCATTTTTAGTCGATCAGTTTACCTATTCACACTTTTCCTGGGCAGGCTTAAATTCATAAACGATTAACCAGTATCATTGCAATGTAAACAAAATACAAACGAAAATGATCAGGAAGTGCCACAATCACAGAAGACAGGCAATCAATGACAAAAGAAGAAGATCAAACAACACTTTGTGCATCAAGAACAAGAACAACGGAATGCAAAATAACTTATCTGTTTCCCGAATAAAAGAATACAAATAATCGGTGACCCAGTATTCCTAAAGTACGATGGCATGCCAAGGATTTCTGATTACACTCTAAATATATTACATTATGCTAAATTTCTGACATTCAGTACCGCAGGAAAACATTTTTCTAATTTATTTGTTTTAAATATTAGGAAGTAGAATGTGTTGCATATAGCAACTAATAAGTAGGATAAAATCATACAATTGTGATGACTATCATACAATTTATCAAGGGTCTATTGTTTACTTTTGGAAGCCAGAGAAAGCACAAGTACGCTTCACCCAATATACTGGATGTGAAACCATCGATCCGATATTGATTATACAGTTTTCTCAGAATTACATAGACTTTGTTGAGTCGCTCATGGTGTCATTAGCATATTGTAAAGCATTTCTGCTACCAAAACAATGAACCTTCAATGATTCATTTACGAAAAGAGAATAATTTTTATCAAATAATTTATTGATTGTAAGTTTTAAAATTGGGAGAAGATTAAACACTTTCCAGTCGACATTAAACTAAACATAAACATATGATCAACCATAATGCTTATGTAACGCTTTAACGATGAATACTACATCGTATTTCCCAGAGCTTTCAAACTTACATGGCAATTAACACGAAAACTTGTTCGATTGTTTACCTTTTATTACACAAGATCCTGCCGAATCTTCCCAACTTCCATCAGGTAAACAAAAGACTAGGTTCTTCCCAGAAAGATAATAACCATCGCTACAAGATATGTTGGCAACAGCTCCATAGTCGGTACCATTTGGAAAGTGTACACCTCCGTTTGTAATTTGAAGATTACCGCAGCCTACAAGAATACCATTATTTTGATCACATATATAATAGGGCGAAGTGCTTACTGTGGCTGCGATGCTTGCTAATGGCCACAGGTCAAAACACTCGTTGGAGTAGCATTTGCCAGGTTGTTTTCTCCGGCTGCTGTGGTACTAGTTGATTATCTGTCGGCTCATACATGACAAAATTCTACTTCCATGAACATACAAACCCATATTCAATGCAAGCACCATTACATAGATAATTGTATTACGTGCAATTTGAATTCACGGGATCATACTTTTTAGTGAAGAGCAACAGCACTGTCAAGTGAAACCTACAACAGCCAGGGTTAAAACATTATATTCTTCGACAACCATGTCTTCATACGAAAAGGCAACTCATGCATCCCTAGTCACTGAAACTATTATAAGGGTATAGCTAACCTGCAATCTCACAAGAAACTGATGTTCTCCAGGAACCGTCTCCGAGACACGTTATAGCTGGATCACCCTTGCGGTTGTAGCCGATGTCACAAGTAACAGGAACAGACTTCCCGAATGTAGTGTCCATTCCGGTGAAATTAATATTCCCATTTTCAATAGTCGCCGTTGTACCGCAGTCTTAAATATGTAATGGACAGACGGTGTAAAACAGATAGAGAAAAATTCCCTTATCTTTTGCTTCAACATGCAATTAACACCTCAAACGATCACAATCAAAATAATTGCATCATTTATATAAAGTTAAGCAGAGGAATAAGCATATATCCCTATTCTAACCGAGTTTCCGTAATATAATTTGACGTTGTGAACGGTCCACCTGCTGGCGGGTCTTATGTCCATCCCGCAGACAACAATCATAGCACGAATGGTATAGCCTATAGCTGTTTTGTTTCATAGCACATGCAATTATCAAAATCTAGTGTAGATCTGTAACAACGTCACGGAATAAGCTTAGTTGTCAAAATGTTCAATAAAGAGTTTGCTAATTTTGCATTCAACAGCAAGTGAATTCTTCATTTAATTCTAACTATATCATACTTTAATTCATTTAGTTTGATTTGGCTTATTTCAACAGTTTCTTCAGACTACAATACCTTGTTCGCAAATAAAAGGTATATTTTTATAATAACTTTGTGTGTCTTTGGTGCGTAAATATGCGTTAAATCAAAACAGGTGTGTGACACGGTACATATTTATCCTTTTTATACGCAACGTTCTCTACCTACAAAATAAAAGTTAAGGCAATGTACAGGAATCGATAAAATCACCCCCATCAGAGAAACCAAAGGGAAAGAATCACAGCCATTGAATAACAAGACCCTAATGGAAACATCAACAGCGGAAAGCCGAAAGAACATTTACTTTCCCACAAAATGACAAATTGGCAGGCGGGGCTATTTTGTTCATAGTGCCTCTCAACATCCCCAAAAGCACCGGTGTTCATGTAGTGACGTTCTTATAAACTACACACATATTAAATCGTTACTTGTATTTCGGTGTAGCCGTTGCATAGCGCTGGACGGTTTGGCCATTTAATGACAAACTGTTCTTCTTGAAACATTAAAAAAGGAAGATCAAATGTTCGTAGAAACAAAACCGGAAAATGCATATCTGACTAAAATACTATTTAATTCAAATGGTGAGCATGCTATCTACTGAACAGATGTTACTTTAAGTCAAAGGCAAGACACATGAGCATCTTGGGAAATAACACATAAAATGGGTGACCTCAAGTTCAATTATCACCGGAAATGACTACCTATTATGACACATGCTGTGTCAGAGCTCCAAATCCCTGTTTCCAGGCAACTAACTGCATTCGCCCCAGTCAAATTATACCCTTCTTCACAGGTCACAGGTGCTATTGAGCCATACGTTGTGCCATTGGTGAAATCTGCTGCACCATTGAGAATCGTGATGATCTGACAGTCTGCAAAAAAGGAACAACTCATTGAATTTCAACGGATATTTAAACAATAAAGTAGAGAAAAGCCGTACAATAGAATCATGTTTTCTTTGATGTCTGAATATAATCTAAGTCTTACATCAATTTAATTTAAAGGATTATAAACTTAGGTTTTGTAAAGCACTACTTGATACATTAATTTCCCGACTTGATTCGTTTCATGAACATTTTATCTAATGCGGTGGAAACGGTAATACACACAGTCATTAAAAAATAGAATGAAATGCAAAGATTAATCGACACAACAATGAAAACCCTTAGAGGGGATATATATTTGTACTGTAATGCATATTGTTAAAATACGTACTACTAAATCGAAATAGGAAAGACACAATATAAATGCTAAAGTATATTGGCATATGGCCTCGTTGTGCATGTGTTTCTTTATCATTGTAGTTACTTTGGTTTAAGAGCCTTATGCGCTACGTGATTAGTATAGAAGAGAAGGCAATGTTGAAATATTCTTGATAGCTCAGTCATTAGCGCGATCGACTCATAATCGAGACTATGTGGGAACGAATCCGGCCACCGGAGGCGGGGTGTGTCCTTGGGAAAGACGCGTTATGCCACTGCCCCACTCCATCCAGGTGTCAGTTGGTAGCTGTGGTGTTTTTTTTTAATATATACAGTACGGAAAATATATGATTTTTATTCATCACATAATCGGACCCATTTATTCTATCACACTATAACTGAACATCATTTAGTTCGAAATATTACATCAGTAGTGTTTATCGAATTGTTCAAATTGTATGTAGATATGTGGAGTTGTGCAGGAGTAATAAACATATTATGAACCATTTTATAACTTGTTGATTGTTAAATTATAGAAGTCGTCTGGGCGTTGTTACCACCTCTATGGAAGTATTGAGCTATACCTTATATGCGTGTTGTTATGCAGTACTATTGTTATATGCGTATTCGTCATACTTGAGTTGCCAATGAAAAGTACTTGGAATGTTACAGCTAAAGTGGTCATTGTTGAATTCTTGATAGCTCAGTGATTAGCGCGATCGACTCATGATCGAGAGTATTTGGGTACGAATCCGGCCACCGGAGGCGGGGTATGTCTTTGGGCAAGACGCGTTATGCCACTGCCCCACTCCACCCAGGTGTCAATTGGTAGCTGTGGTGTAACAGCCGCTGTCTCTCTCTCGTGTGCGTGATAATATCCGGAATGAGTGTTCGAGAGTGATTCAAGGAAGATTGAAGCTTTCCTCGCAATCGAACAACAATAAATTTGTATAAACTATAAATTCTTTGTTTTTGGGTTTTTTTTTTTTTTTTATATATATATACAGTAAGGAAAATATATGACTTTTATTCATCACATAATCGGACCCATCTATTCTATCACACTATTGCTGAACATCATTTAGTTCGAACTATTACAGCAGTGGTGTTCATGGAATTGTTCAAATTGTATGTAGTTATGTGGAGTTGTGCAGGAGAAATAAACATATTATGAACCATTTTATAACTTGTCGATTGTTAAATTATAGAAGTCGTCTGGGCGTTGTTACCACCTCTATGGAAGTATTGAGCTTTACCTTATATGCGTGTTGTTATGCAGTACTACTGTTATATGCGTATTCGTCATACTTGAGTTGCCAACGAAAAGTACTTGGAATGTTACAGCTAAAGTGGTCATTGTTGAATTTCAGATAATATCCACAAGCACCGAGGGAAATCTTTGAGTCTTGTAGGTAAGCAAAGGGGGATAACCTTTTATTTTACATGTGGTGTATGTACTCCATGTTCCATCGCTCTGACATTTCATGCCAGTTCCTCCCGTAAGCTCATATCCAGTATCGCATGTTATAGGAACACTGTTACCATACGTGGTTTTTGTAATGTTGGTAACCTCAGGTATCCCGTTCGCAACCGCATCTGGATAACCACAGTCTGTAATGGAAAATTGATCTAAACGGTTACTCTTGGTCGGTCAGTAAATAATCTCATAGATGTTGCAACGTAATCAAAGAACCACAGAGGTGAGACAACGGTGAGGACTCGACAGCAAGAAACCACTGAAATGCTGGAGCAAAAGAAAACAAACAGTTAGACTCCGATAGGCCCGACCAGAGACAGAGCATTAGGCACAAATACAAACGAAAATGACCAGGAAGTGCCACAATCACAGAACACAGGCAATCAATGACAAAAGAAGAAGATCAAACAACACTTTGTGCATCAAGAACAAGAACAACGGGATGCAAAATAACTTATCTGTTTCCCGAATAAAAGAATACAAATAATCGGTGACCCAGTATTATAAAAGTACGATGGCATGCCAAGGATTTCTGATTACACTCTAAATATATTACATTATGCTAAATTTCTGACATTCAGTACCGCAGGAAAACATTTTTCTGATTTATTGGTTTTAAATATTATGAAGTAGAATGTGTTGCATATAGCAACTAAAAAGTAGGATGAAATCATACAATTGTGATGACTATCATCCAATTTATCAAGGGTCTATTGTTTACTTTTGGAAGCCAGAGAAAGCACAAGTACGCTTCACCCAATATACTGGATGTGAAACCATCGATCCGATATTGATTACACAGTTTTCTCAGAATAACATAGACTTTGTTGAGTCGCTCATGGTGTCATTAGCATATTGTAAAGCATTTCTGCTACCAAAACAATGGACCTTCAATGATTCATTTAAGAAAAGAGAATATTTTTTATCAAATAATTTATTGATTGTAAGTTTTAAAATTGGGAGAAGATTAAACACTTTCCAGTCGACATTAAACTAAACATAAACATATGATAAACCATAATACTTATGTAACGCTTTAACGATAAATACTACATCGTATTTCCCAGAGCTTTCAAACTTACATGGCAATTAACACGAAAACTTGTTCGATTGTTTACCTTTTATTACACAAGATCCTGCCGAATCTTCCCAATTTCCATCAGGTAAACAAAAGACTAGGTTCTTCCCAGAAAGATAATAACCATCGCTACAAGATATGTTGGCAACAGCTCCATAGTCGGTACCATTTGGTAAGTGTACACCTCCGTTTGTAATTTGAAGATTACCGCAGCCTACAAGAATACCATTATTTTGATCACATATATAATAGGGCGAAGTGCTTACTGTGGTTGCGATGCTTGCTAATGGCCACAGGTCAAAACACTCGTTGGAGTAGCATTTGCCAGGTTGTTTTCTCCGGCTGCTGTGGTACTAGTTGATTATCTGTCGGCTAATACATGACAAAATTCTACTTCCATGAACATACAAACCCATATTCAATGCAAGCACCATTAAATAGATAATTGTATAACGTGCAATTTGAATTCACGGGATCATACTTTTTAGTGAAGAGCAACAGCACTGTCAAGTGAAACCTACAACAGCCAGGGTTAAAACATTGTATTCTTGGACAACCATGTCTTCATACGAAAAGGCAACTCATGCATCCCTAGTCACTGAAACTATTATAAGGTATAGCTAACCTGCAATCTCACAAGAAACTGATGTTCTCCAGGAACCGTCTCCGAGACACGTTATAGCTGGATCACCCTTGCGGTTGTAGCCGATGTCACAAGTAACAGGAACAGACTTCCCGAATGTAGTGTCCATTCCGGTGAAATTAATATTCCCATTTTCAATAGTCGCCGTTGTACCGCAGTCTTAAATATGTAATGGACAGACGGTGTAAAATAGATAGAGAAAAAATTCCCTTATTCCCTTATCTTTTGCTTCAACATGCAATTAACACCTCAAACGATCACAATCAAAACTAGAGCTGTCAGTGAAACTGACTAGGGCCCCGGCAGCGCTATCAGAAATTTTTGGACGGACAGACGGACGGACAGACAGACAGACGGACGGACAGAGTGATTACTATAGGGCACCTACACTTTCAGTGCGGGGCCCTAATAATTGCATCATTTATATAAAGTAGAAGTAAAACAAAGATCAGGAATTGATTCAATTAACTTACTCCAATCATAAAAGACACCAAAGGGAAAGAAATACAAACATTAAGCGACCAGACCATAATGGAAACCTAAACAAACGAAGGCCATAAGGACAGTTACTTTCCCACAAAATGGCCATATGGCCATCTAAAACCAAAAGACACAAGTGATACACACAGTAAGTAACAAACAACAACATAAATAAATCGCCACAGAAGAGCCGCCTTGGAACGGTCAGTGGGAGATTTCCACTGGGGGGCTTAAATCGATTTTACGTGGCCACAATCCTCGCCCTTACTTCCGTCGCGATTTAGACAAATAATTTGTTCAGTCCGCATGAAGGCCTCCTAACTCATCAGTGCAACATCTCCGTGAACACAAAAATCAAAGAACCACAGAGGTGAGACAACGGTGAGGACTCGACAGCAAGAAACCACTGAAATGCTGGAGCAAAAGAAAACCAACAGTTAGACTCCGATGAGCCCGACCAGAGACAGAGCATCAGGCACCAACCAACATTATCTCTCTAATTTTCAATAAGCTTTTACGTTGGAGCCGTCATAGAATCTGAGGCCTGACCCACCGGCGTGCAATTAAAGAGGGAAGCAAAGTTGCCAACCGTGATTGGGTTAACTACCATGCATGCAGTCTGTCGTATAATACCCATGTTGTACCCAATCTTTTTATATCGAAGAATGATTTTACGAAATTGGGTGCTGAAGTCATTGCGGTTATATATTTTTCTGAATTTATATACTAAGTCACCATAAAATTCGGGTTCCAATAGACCTTGTTGCAGAAGAGATTTAAGTCCAATATTGAATTTAGATTAAATCAGAATGGCGTCTGTAAAATTTTGAAAAGGCTTTGCGTAGTTTATGGTACCGATAACCCTGATTAAGGAGTTTAGCCGTTAATAATTTATTACGAGTGTTGAAGTCAGTTACATGACTACACACTCTAGCAAACCGAATTAATTGCGAAATATAAACGCCATAGGATGGCGCACGAGGAACATCACCATCCAAAAAAGGAAAATTTACAATCTCAAAATCAAAGTCATCGCGTTTCTCATAAATTTTGCACGAAACAAATCCATCTACAATAGATAGATGTAAATCCAAAAACGGGGCCTCGGTATCAGAAGAATTTGCTTTATTTAACTGAAGTTCTAGGGGGTAAATCTGACTGATCAAACAATCAAAATGGGTATTATCAATATTTAATAAATCATCTAAATATCTAGAAGTAGAGCTGAAAGCTTCAATAATTTCATATTGGTTATCAATGGAAAGCGACAAAATGAAGTCTCTTTCATAACAATACAAGAACAGATCAGCCACAAGTGGTGCGCAATTAGTACCCATCGGAATACCCACAATTTGTCTAAATAACTTAGTACCGAATCTAATATAAATATTGTCAAGTAGAAAGGTGAGGGCATCACACACTTTCTGACATGACCAAAGTGTATAATTCTTATGCTCTTTAGAAGTGAAAAATGCATTTCTGACATTACATGCAAGATAGAGAGAATCTTCTCTGTGGAAAGCCCATTCAATTAAATCATTAAGCTTTTCTTTTATAAGATTATGAGGAAGTGTAGTGTAAAGAGTGGAAAAAGCGTAGGTAGACAGACTAGAAGCACGAAAATGTCTAGATTTCAATTTATTTAAAACCTCATTCGAATTTTTTATAGACCAAAACAGATTTCTTCCTGATCTTTCAAAGACTTTATCACAATATTTAATTACATGCGCTTTAACAGCAGCAAGACAGGAAGTTAATAATTTAGAAAGTTCAGTGGTAGTGCAAGAGCTAGAATTTGCAATAAACCGTGCTTTGTAAGGTTTTTTTATGAAGTGTTGGTAACCAGTATAGCGTAGGAAGCTTGTCTTGGCCTTCGTTAACACACACAGCAAACTTGGTGGCTGAAAGACAAACATGTTTATCTACTATAGCTCTCTCTCCAGCTAAAGGCTGAAGTTCATAGGCCTTAGTTCCACCAAGCTCCTGCTTAAGCGTGTTAACATAGTGGAGCCGTCACACAACGACGACGTTGTTAGCGGCCTTGTCTGCAGGGGCCAAAACAAACTTCTTATGAAATTCTTGAATACCTAGTTTAAGATGACGTAAAGACGTCTTGGGCTTAGGAGGTAATAAGTTAGTATTTTGAGAATAGAAAGAAATGCGTTTATTCACTAGTTTTAAAATGCTAAGTTTCCAGTCCTTAAGGGCTTTATGCTCAATATGCTCTCGCTTACACCATCGATTACCGAATTCATTCAAGGAAGCAGCGATTTCATCTCTACATTTACTGAAATCAATTTTAGAAGGAAACCGATATTTCGGTCCTTTAGAAATTATATTCCTTATCCTAGAATCAAGAATAATTTTCAAATTGCCAGTAATTACATGACCAGCAGCAGGATAGCAATACTTTGAGTTTGTACAATCACATGAATCAGGAGTATTAGTATCAATATCAAGATCTGAAACAAGTTTATTAAAATTAAAAATGATAGATCTAACAGGTTTGTTATATTTATAGCAAATTATAGGTGTTTCAGTATTTTGAAAATAAGCAGGAATGGAAGAAAGCACCGATCTCTCACGGAAGATACTGGGCAGAGGAATAAGCATATATCCCTATTCTAACCGAGTTTCCGTAATATAATTTGACGTTGTGAACGGTCCACCTGCTGGCGGGTCTTATGTCCATCCCGCAGACAACAATCATAGCACGAATGGTATAGCCTATAGCTGTTTTGTTTCATAGCACATGCAAATATCAAAATCTAGTGTAGATTTGTAACAACGTCACGGAATAAGCTTAGTTGTCAAAATGTTCAATAAAGAGTTTGCTAATTTTGCATTCAACAGCAAGTGAATTCTTCATTTAATTCTAACTATATCATACTTTAATTCATTTAGTTTGATTTGGCTTATTTCAACAGTTTCTTCAGACTACAATACCTTGTTCGCAAATAAAAGGTATATTTTTATAATAACTTTGTGTGTCTTTGGTGCGTAAATATGCGTTAAATCAAAACAGGTGTGTGACACGGTACATATTAATCCTTTTTATACGCAACGTTCTCTACCTACAAAATAAAAGTTAAGGCAATGTACAGGAATCGATAAAATCACCCCCATCAGAGAAACCAAAGGGAAAGAATCACAGACATTGAATAACAATACCCTAATGGAAACATCAACAGCGGAAAGCCGAAAGAACATTTACTTTCCCAGAAAATGACAAATTGGCAGGCGAGGCTATTTTGTTCATAGTGCCTCTCAACATCCCCAAACGCACCGGTGTAGTGACGTTCTTATAAACTACGCACATATTCAATCGTTACTTGTATTTCGGTGTAGCCGTTGCATAGCGCTGTACAGTTTGGCCATTTAATGACAAACTGTTCTTCTTGAAACATTAAAAAAGGAAGATCAAATGTTCGTAGAAACAAAACCGGAATATTATTAATACTATTTAATTCAAATGGTGAGCATGCTATCTGCTGAACAGATGTTATTTTAAGTCAAAGGCAAGACATATGAGCATCTTGGGAAGTAACACATAAAATGGGTGACCTCAAGTTCAATTATCACCGGAAATGACTACCTATTATGACACATGCTGTGTCAGAGCTCCAAATCCCTGTTTCCAGGCAACTAACTGCATTCGCCCCAGTCAAATTATACCCTTCTTCACAGGTCACAGGTGCTATTGAGCCATACGTTGTGCCATTTGTGAAATCTGCTGCACCATTGAGAATCGTGATGATCTGACAGTCTGCAAAAAAGGAACAACTCATTGAATTTCAACGGATATTTAAACAATAAAGTAGAGAATAGTCGTACAATAGAATCATGTTTTCTTTGATGTCTGAATATAATCTAAGTCTTACATCAATTTAATTTAAAGGATTATAAACTTAGGTTTTGTAAAGCACTACTTGATAGATTAATTTCTCGACTTGATTCGGCTCATGAATATTTTATCTAATGCGTTGGAAACGGTAATACACACAGTCTTTAAAAAATAGAATGAAATGCAAAGATTAATCGACACAACAATGAAAACCATTAGAGGGGATATATATTTGTACTGTAATGCATATTGTAAAAATACGTACTACTAAATCGAAATAGGAAAGACACAATGTAAATGCTAAAGTATATTGGCATATGGCCTCGTTGTCCATCTGTTTCTTTATGATTGTAGTTACTTTGGTTTAAGAGCCGTATGCGCTCTGTGATCAGTATAGAATAGAAGGCAATGTTGAAATATTCTTGATAGCTCAGTGATTAGCACGATCGACTCATGATCGAGAGTATGTTGGTACGAATCCGTCCACCGGAGGCGGGGTGTGTCCTTGGGAAAGACGCGTTATGCCACTGCCCCACTCGACCCAAGTGTCAATTGGTAGCTGTGGTGTAACAGCCGCCGTCTCTCTCTCGTGTGCGTGATAAAATCCTGAATGAGTGTTCGAGAGTGATTCAAGGAAGATTGAAGCTTTCCTCGCAATCGAACAACAATAAATTTGTATAAACTATGAATTCTTTGTTTTTTGTTTTTTTAATATATACAGTAAGGAAAATATATGACTTTTATTCATCACATAATCGGACCCATTTATTCTATCACACTATTACTGAACATCATTTAGTTCGAACTATTACAGCAGTGGTGTTCATGGAATTGTTCAAATTGTATGTAGTTATGTGGAGTTGTGCAGGAGTAATAAACATATTATGAACCATTTTATAACTTGTCGATTGTTAAATTATAGAAGTCGTCTGGGCGTTGTTACCACCTCTATGGAAGTATTGAGCTATACCTTATATGCGTGTTGTTATGCAGTACTACTGTTATATGCGTATTCGTCATACTTGAGTTGCCAACGAAAAGTACTTGGAATGTTACAGCTAAAGTGGTCATTGTTGAATTTCAGATAATATCCACAAGCACCACGGGAAATCTTTGAGTATTGTAGGTAAGCAAAGGGGGGTAACCTTTTATTTTACATGTGGTGTATGTACTCCATGTTCCATCGCTCTGACATTTCATGCCAGTTCCTCCCGTGAGCTCATATCCAGTTTCGCATGTTATAGGAACACTGTTACCATACGTGGTTTTTGTAATGTTGGTAACCTCAGGTATCCCGTTCGCAACCGCATCTGGATAACCACAGTCTGTAATGGAAAATTGATCTAAACGGTTACCCTTTGGTCGGTCAGTAAATAATCTCATAGATGTTGCAACGTAAGTTGTTATATATTTTCAATCCTCACTCTCTATTCAACTGTAGATTCATACATTGCAATGTTTGTTTGTTTGTATTGTAGTCTAACGGCCCAGTCAACACCATTTACGTCATTTTTAGTCGATCAGTTTACCTATTCACACTCTTCCTGGGCAGGCTTAAATTCATAAACGGTTAACCAGTATCATTGCAATGTAAACAAAATACAAACGAAAATGATCAGGAAGTGCAACAATCACAGAAGACAGGCAATCAATGACAAAAGAAGAAGATCAAACAACACTTTGTGCATCAAGAACAAGAACAACGGAATGCAAAATAACTTATCTGTTTCCCGAATAAAAGAATACAAATAATCGGTGACCCAGTATTCCTAAAGTACGATGGCATGCCAAGGATTTGTGATTACACTCTAAATATATTACATTATGCTAAATTTCTGACATTCAGTACCGCAGGAAAACATTTTTCTAATTTATTTCTTTTAAATATTAGGAAGTAGAATGTGTTGCATATAGCAACTAATAATTAGGATAAAATCATACAATTGTGATGACTATCATACAATTTATCAAGGGTCTATTGTTTACTTTTGGAAGCCAGAGAAAGCACAAGTACGCTTCACCCAATATACTGGATGTGAAACCATCGATCCGATATTGATTATACAGTTTTCTCAGAATTACATAGACTTTGTTGAGTCGCTCATGGTGTCATTAGCATATTGTAAAGCATTTCTGCTACCAAAACAATGAACCTTCAATGATTCATTTACGAAAAGAGAATAATTTTTATCAAATAATTTATTGATTGTAAGTTTTAAAATTGGGAGAAGATTAAACACTTTCCAGTCGACATTAAACTAAACATAAACATATGATCAACCATAATGCTTATGTAACGCTTTAACGATGAATACTACATCGTATTTCCCAGAGCTTCCTTTGTTTAGGTTTCCATTATGGTCTGGTCGCTTAATGTTTGTATTTCTTTCCCTTTGGTGTCTTTTATGGATGGAGTAAGTTAATTGTATCAATTCCTGATCTTTGTTTTACTTCTACTTTTCAAACTTACATGGCAATTAACACGAAAACTTGTTCGATTGTTTACCTTTTATTACACAAGATCCTGCCGAATCTTCCCAACTTCCATCAGGTAAACAAAAGACTAGGTTCTTCCCAGAAAGATAATAACCATCGCTACAAGATATGTTGGCAACAGCTCCATAGTCGGTACCATTTGGAAAGTGTACACCTCCGTTTGTAATTTGAAGATTACCGCAGCCTACAAGAATACCATTATTTTGATCACATATATAATAGGGCGAAGTGCTTACTGTGGCTGCGATGCTTGCTAATGGCCACAGGTCAAAACACTCGTTGGAGTAGCATTTGCCAGGTTGTTTTCTCCGGCTGCTGTGGTACTAGTTGATTATCTGTCGGCTCATACATGACAAAATTCTACTTCCATGAACATACAAACCCATATTCAATGCAAGCACCATTACATAGATAATTGTATAACGTGCAATTTGAATTCACGGGATCATACTTTTTAGTGAAAAGCAATAGCACTGTCAAGTGAAACCTACAACAGCCAGGGTTAAAACATTATATTCTTCGACAACCATGTCTTCATACGAAAAGGCAACTCATGCATCCCTAGTCACTGAAACTATTATAAGGGTATAGCTAACCTGCAATCTCACAAGAAACTGATGTTCTCCAGGAACCGTCTCCGAGACACGTTATAGCTGGATCACCCTTGCGGTTGTAGCCGATGTCACAAGTAACAGGAACAGACTTCCCGAATGTAGTGTCCATTCCGGTGAAATTAATATTCCCATTTTCAATAGTCGCCGTTGTACCGCAGTCTTAAATATGTAATGGACAGACGGTGTAAAACAGATAGAGAAAAATTCCCTTATCTTTTGCTTCAACATGCAATTAACACCTCAAACGATCACAATCAAAATAATTGCATCATTTATATAAAGTTAAGCAGAGGAATAAGCATATATCCCTATTCTAACCGAGTTTCCGTAATATAATTTGACGTTGTGAACGGTCCACCTGCTGGCGGGTCTTATGTCCATCCCGCAGACAACAATCATAGCACGAATGGTATAGCCTATAGCTGTTTTGTTTCATAGCACATGCAATTATCAAAATCTAGTGTAGATCTGTAACAACGTCACGGAATAAGCTTAGTTGTCAAAATGTTCAATAAAGAGTTTGAATCTTCTTTCTTATGAATGTTTTCATTGCTCTTAAAGGAACTCATTTTTGATTTTTATTTGCTAATTTTGCATTCAACAGCAAGTGAATTCTTCATTTAATTCTAACTATATCATACTTTAATTCATTTAGTTTGATTTGGCTTATTTCAACAGTTTCTTCAGACTACAATACCTTGTTCGCAAATAAAAGGTATATTTTTATAATAACTTTGTGTGTCTTTGGTGCGTAAATATGCGTTAAATCAAAACAGGTGTGTGACACGGTACATATTTATCCTTTTTATACGCAACGTTCTCTACCTACAAAATAAAAGTTAAGGCAATGTACAGGAATCGATAAAATCACCCCCATCAGAGAAACCAAAGGGAAAGAATCACAGACATTGAATAACAAGACCCTAGTGGAAACATCAACAGCGGAAAGCCGAAAGAACATTTACTTTCCCAGAAAATGACAAATTGGCAGGCGGGGCTATTTTGTTCATAGTGCCTCTCAACATCCCCAAAAGCACCGGTGTTCATGTAGTGACGTTCTTATAAACTACACACATATTAAATCGTTACTTGTATTTCGGTGTAGCCATTGCATAGCGCTGGACGGTTTGGCCATTTAATGACAAACTGTTCTTCTTGAAACATTAAAAAAGGAAGATCAAATGTTCGTAGAAACAAAACCGGAAAATGCATATCTGACTAAAATACTATTTAATTCAAATGGTGAGCATGCTATCTACTGAACAGATGTTACTTTAAGTCAAAGGCAAGACACATGAGCATCTTGGGAAATAACACATAAAATGGGTGACCTCAAGTTCAATTATCACCGAAAATGACTACCTATTATGACACATGCTGTGTCAGAGCTCCAAATCCCTGTTTCCAGGCAACTAACTGCATTCGCCCCAGTCAAATTATACCCTTCTTCACAGGTCACAGGTGCTATTGAGCCATACGTTGTGCCATTGGTGAAATCTGCTGCACCATTGAGAATCGTGATGATCTGACAGTCTGCAAAAAAAGGAACAACTCATTGAATTTCAACGGATATTTAAACAATAAAGTAGAGAATAGCCGTACAATAAAATCATGTTTTCTTTGATATCTGAATATAATCTAAGTCTTACATCAATTTAATTTAAAGGATTATAAACTTAGGTTTTGTAAAGCACTACTTGATAGATTAATTTCCCGACTTGATTTGTCTCATGAACATGTTATCTAATGCGGTGGAAACGGTAATACACACAGTCATTAAAAATAGAATGAAATGCAAAGATTAATCGACACAACAATGAAAACCCTTAGTGGGGATATATATTTGTACTGTAATGCATATTGTTAAAATACGTACTACTAAATCGAAATAGGAAAGACACAATATAAATACTAAAGTATATTTGGCATATGGCCTCGTTGTGCATCTGTTTCTTTATCATTGTAGTTACTTTGGTTTAAGAGCCTTATGCGCTCCGTGATCAGTATAGAAGAGAAGGCAATGTTGAAATATTCTTGATAGCTCAGTGATTAGCGCGATCGACTCATGATCGAGAGTATTTGGGTACGAATCCGGCCACCGGAGGCGGGGTATGTCCTTGGGCAAGACGCGTTATGCCACTGCCCCACTCCACCCAGGTGTCAATTGGTAGCTGTGGTGTAACAGCCGCTGTCTCTCTCTCGTGTGCGTGATAAAATCCTGAATGAGTGTTCGAGAGTGATTCAAGGAAGATTGAAGCTTTCCTCGCAATCGAACAACAATAAATTTGTATAAACTATAAATTCTTTGTTTTTGGGGTTTTTTTTTAATATATACAGTAAGGAAAATATATGACTTTTATTCATCACATAATCGGACCCATTTATTCTATCACACTATTACTGAACATCATTTAGTTCGAACTATTACAGCAGTGGTGTTCATGGAATTGTTCGAATTGTATGTAGTTATGTGGAGTTGTGCAGGAGTAATAAACATATTATGAACCATTTTATAACTTGTCGATTGTTAAATTATAGAAGTCGTCTGGGCGTTGTTACCACCTCTATGGAAGTATTGAGCTATACCTTATATGCGTGTTGTTATGCAGTACTACTGTTATATGCGTATTCGTCATACTTGAGCTGCCAACGAAAAGTACTTGGAATGTTACAGCTAAAGTGGTCATTGTTGAATTTCAGATAATATCCACAAGCACCACGGGAAATCTTTGAGTATTGTAGGTAAGCAAAGGGGGATAACCTTTTATTTTACATGTGGTGTATGTACTCCATGTTCCATCGCTCTGACATTTCATGCCAGTTCCTCCCGTAAGCTCATATCCAGTATCGCATGTTATAGGAACACTGTTACCATACGTGGTTTTTGTAATGTTGGTAACCTCAGGTATCCCGTTCGCAACCGCATCTGGATAACCACAGTCTGTAATGGAAAATTGATCTAAACGGTTACCCTTGGTCGGTCAGTAAATAATCTCATAGATGTTGCAACATAAGTTTTTATATATTTTCAATCCTCACTCTCTATTCAACTTTAGATTCATACATTGCAATGTTTGTTTGTTTGTATTGTAGTCTAACGGCCCAGTCAACACCATTTAGGTCATTTTTAGTCGATCAGTTTACCTATTCACACTTTTCCTGGGCAGGCTTAAATTCATAAACGGTTAACCAGTATCATTGCAATGTTAACAAAATACAAACGAAAATGACCTGGAAGTGCCACAATCACAGAACACAGGCAATCAATGAACAAAGAAGAAGATCAAACAACACTTTGTGCATCAAGAACAAGAACAACGGAAAACAAAATAACTTATCTGTTTCCCGAATAAAAGAATACAAATAATCGGTGACGCAGTATTCCTAATGTACGATGGCATGCCAAGGATTTCTGATTACACACTAAATATATTACTTTATGCTAAATTTCTGACATTCAGTATTGCAGGAAAACATTTTTCTGATTTATTGGTTTTAAATATTAGGAAGTAGAATGTGTTGCATATAGCAACTAATAAGTAGGATAAAATCATACAATTGTGATGACTATCATACAATTTATCAAGGGTCTATTGTTTACTTTTGGAAGCCAGAGAAAGCACAAGTACGCTTCACCCAATACACTGGATGTGAAACCATCGATCCGATATTGATTATACAGTTTTCTCAGAATTACATAGACTTTGTTGAGTCGCTCATGGTGTCATTAGCATATTGTAAAGCATTTCTGCTACCAAAACAATGAACCTTCAATGATTCATTTACGACAAGAGAATAATTTTTATCAAATAATTTATTGATTGTAAGTTTTAAAATTGGGAGAAGATTAAACACTTTCCAGTCGACATTAAACTAAACATAAACATATGATCAACCATAATGCTTATGTAACGCTTTAACGATAAATACTACATCGTATTTCCCAGAGCTTTCAAACTTACATGGCAATTAACACGAAAACTTGTTCGATTGTTTACCTTTTATTACACAAGATCCTGCCGAATCTTCCCAACTTCCATCAGGTAAACATAAGACTAGGTTCTTCCCAGAAAGATAATAACCATCGCTACAAGATATGTTGGCAACAGCTCCATAGTCGGCACCATTTGGAAAGTGTACACCTCCGTTTGTAATTTGAAGATTACCGCAGCCTACAAGAATACCATTATTTTGATCACATATATAATAGGGCGAAGTGCTTACTGTGGTTGCGATGCTTGCTAATGGCCACAGGTCAAAACACTCGTTGGAGTAGCATTTGCCAGGTTGTTTTCTCCGGCTGCTGTGGTACTAGTTGATTATCTGTCGGCTCATACATGACAAAATTCTACTTCCATGAACATACAAACCCATATTCAATGCAAGCACCATTAAATAGATAATTGTATAACGTGCAATTTGAATTCACGGGATCATACTTTTTAGTGAAGAGCAATAGCACTGTCAAGTGAAACCTACAACAGCCAGGGTTACAACATTGTATTCTTGGACAACCATGTCTTCATACGAAAAGGTAAATCACGCATCCCTAGTCACTGAAACTATTATAAGGGTATAGCTAACCTGCAATCTCACAAGAAACTGATGTTCTCCAGGAACCGTCTCCGAGACACGTTATAGCTGGATCACCCTTGCGGTTGTAGCCGATGTCACAAGTAACAGGAACAGACTTCCCGAATGTAGTGTCCATTCCGGTGAAATTAATATTCCCATTTTCAATAGTCGCCGTTGTACCGCAGTCTTAAATATGTAATGGACAGACGGTGTAAAACAGATAGAGAAAAATTCCCTTATCTTTTGCTTCAACATGCAATTAACACCTCAAACGATCACAATCAAAATAATTGCATCATTTATATAAAGTTAAGCAGAGGAATAAGCATATATCCCTATTCTAACCGAGTTTCCGTAATATAATTTGACGTTTGTGAACGGTTCACCTGCTGGCGGGTCTTATGTCCATCCCGCAGACAACAATCATAGCACGAATGGTATAGCCTATAGCTGTTTTGTTTCATAGCACATGCAATTAGTAAAATCTAGTGTAGGTCTGTAACAACGTCACGGAATAAGCTTAGTTGTCAAAATGTTCAATAAAGAGTTTGCTAATTTTGCATTCAACAGCAAGTGAATTCTTCATTTAATTCTAACTATATCATACTTTAATTCATTTAGTTTGATTTGGCTTATTTCAACAGTTTCTTCAGACTACAATACCTTGTTCGCAAATAAAAGGTATATTTTTATAATAACTTTGTGTGTCTTTGGTGCGTAAATATGCGTTAAATCAAAACAGGTGTGTGACACGGTACATATTTATCCTTTTTATACGCAACGTTCTCTACCTACAAAATAAAAGTTAAGGCAATGTACAGGAATCGATAAAATCACCCCCATCAGAGAAACCAAAGGGAAAGAATCACAGACATTGAATAACAAGACCCTAATGGAAACATCAACAGCGGAAAGCCGAAAGAACATTTACTTTCCCACAAAATGACAAATTGGCAGGCTAGGCTATTTTGTTCATGGTGCCTCTCAACATCCCCAAAAGCACCGTGTTCATGTAGTGGCGTTCTTATAAACTACGCACATATTAAATCGTTACTTGTATTTCGGTGTAGCCGTTGCATAGCGCTGGACGGTTTGGCCATTTAATGACAAACTGTTCTTCTTGAAACATTAAAAAAGGAAGATCAAATGTTCGTAGAAACAAAACCGGAAAATGCATATCTGACTAAAATACTATTTAATTCAAATGGTGAGCATGCTACCTGCTGAACAGATGTTATTTTAAGTCAAAAGCAAGACACATGAGCATCTTGGGAAATAACACATAAAATGGGTGACCTCAAGTTCAATTATCACCGAAAATGACTACCTATTATGACACATGCTGTGTCAGAGCTCCAAATCCCTGTTTCCAGGCAACTAACTGCATTCGCCCCAGTCAAATTATACCCTTCTTCACAGGTCACAGGTGCTATTGAGCCATATGTTGTGCCATTTGTGAAATCTGCTGCACCATTGAGAATCGTGATGATCTGACAGTCTGCAAAAAGGAACAACTCATTGAATTTCAACGGATATTTAAACAATAAAGTAGAGAATAGCCGTACAATAGAATCATGTTTTTTTTTATATCTGAATATAATCTAAGTCTTACATCAATTTAATTTAAAGGATTATAAACTTAGGTTTTGTAAAGCACTACTTGATAGATTAATTTCCCGACTTGATTTGTCTCATGAACATGTTATCTAATGCGGTGGAAACGGTAATACACACAGTCATTAAAAATAGAATGAAATGCAAAGATTAATCGACACAACATTTAAAACCCTTAGAGGGGATATATATTTGTACTGTAATGCATATTGTTAAAATAGGTACTACTAAATCGAAATAGGAAAGACACAATATAAATACTAAAGTATACTGGCATATGGCCTCGTTGTGCATCTGTTTCTTTATCATTGTAGTTACTTTGGTTTAAGAGCCTTATGCGCTACGTGATCAGTATAGAAGAGAAGGCAATGTTGAAATATTCTTGATAGCTCAGTGATTAGCGCGATCGACTCATGATCCAGAGTATTTGGGTACGAATCCGGCCACCGGAGGCGGGGTATGTCTTTGGGCAAGACGCGTTATGCCACTGCCCCACTCCACCCAGGTGTCAATTGGTAGCTGTGGTGTAACAGCCGCTGTCTCTCTCTCGTGTGCGTGATAATATCCGGAATGAGTTTTCGAGAGTGATTCAAGGAAGATTGAAGCTTTCCTCGCAATCGAACAACAATAAATTTGTATAAACTATAAATTCTTTGTTTTTTTGTTTTTTTTTAATATATACAGTAAGGAAAATATATGACTTTTATTCATCACATAATCGGACCCATTTATTCTATCACACTATTGCTGAACATCATTTAGTTCGAACTATTACAGCAGTGGTGTTCATGGAATTGTTCAAATTGTATGTAGTTATGTGGAGTTGTGCTTGAGTAATAAACATATTATGAACCATTTTATAACTTGTCGATTGTTAAATTATAGAAGTCGTCTGGGCGTTGTTACCACCTCTATGGAAGTATTGAGCTATACCTTATATGCGTGTTGTTATGCAGTACTACTGTTATATGCGTATTCGTCATACTTGAGTTGCCAACGAAAAGTACTTGGAATGTTACAGCTAAAGTGGTCATTGTTGAATTTCAGATAATATCCACAAGCACCACGGGAAATCTTTGAGTATTGTAGGTAAGCAAAGGGGGATAACCTTTTATTTTACATGTGGTGTATGTACTCCATGTTCCATCGCTCTGACATTTCATGCCAGTTCCTCCCGTAAGCTCATATCCAGTATCGCATGTTATAGGAACACTGTTACCATACGTGGTTTTTGTAATGTTGGTAACCTCAGGTATCCCGTTCGCAACCGCATCTGGATAACCACAGTCTGTAATGGAAAAATGATCTAAACGGTTACCCTTGGTCGGTCAGTAAATAATCTCATAGATGTTGCAACATAAGTTTTTATATATTTTCAATCCTCACTCTCTATTCAACTGTAGATTCATACATTGCAATGTTTGTTTGTTTGTATTGTAGTCTAACGGCCCAGTCAACACCATTTAGGTCATTTTTAGTCGATCAGTTTACCTATTCACACTTTTCCTGGGCAGGCTTAAATTCATAAACGGTTAACCAGTATCATTGCAATGTTAACAAAATACAAACGAAAATGACCAGGAAGTGCCACAATCACAGAACACAGGCAATCAATGACAAAAGAAGAAGATCAAACAACACTTTGTGCATCAAGAACAAGAACAACGGAAAACAAAATAACTTATCTGTTTCCCGAATAAAAGAATACAAATAATCGGTGACCCAGTATTCCTAAAGTACGATGGCATGCCAAGGAGTTCTGATTACACTCTAAATATATTACATTATGCTAAATTTCTGACATTCAGTATTGCAGGAAAACATTTTTCTGATTTATTGGTTTTAAATATTAGGAAGTAGAATGTGTTGCATATAGCAACTAATAAGTAGGATAAAATCATACAATTGTGATGACTATCATACAATTTATCAAGGGTCTATTGTTTACTTTTTGAAGCCAGAGAAAGCACAAGTACGCTTCACCCAATATACTGGATGTGAAACCATCGATCCGATATTGATTATACAGTTTTCTCAGAATTACATAGACTTTGTTGAGTCGCTCATGGTGTCATTAGCATATTGTAAAGCATTTCTGCTACCAAAACAATGAACCTTCAATGTTTCATTTACGAAAAGAGAATAATTTTTATCAAATAATTTATTGATTGTAAGTTTTAAAAACGGGAGAAGATTAAACACTTTCCAGTCGACATTAAACTAAACATAAACATATGATCAACCATAATGCTTATGTAACGCTTTAATGATAAATACTACATCGTATTCCCCAGAGCTTTCAAACTTACATGGCAATTAACACAAAAACTTGTTCGATTGTGTACCTTTTATTACACAAGATCCTGCCGAATCTTCCCAACTTCCATCAGGTAAACATAAGACTAGGTTCTTCCCAGAAAGATAATAACCATCGCTACAAGATATGTTGGCAACAGCTCCATAGTCGGTACCATTTGGAAAGTGTACACCTCCGTTTGTAATTTGAAGATTACCGCAGCCTACAAGAATACCATTATTTTGATCACATATATAATAGGGCGAAGTGCTTACTGTGGTTGCGATGCTTGCTAATGGCCACCAGTCAAAACACTCGTTGGAGTAGTATTTGCCAGGTTGTTTTCTCCGGCTGCTGTGGTACTAGTTGATTATCTGTCGGCTCATACATGACAAAATTCTACTTCCATGAACATACAAACCCATATTCAATGCAAGCACCATTAAATAGATAATTGTATAACGTGCAATTTGAATTCACGGGATCATACTTTTTAGTGAAGAGCAATAGCACTGTCAAGTGAAACCTACAACAGCCAGGGTTAAAACATTGTATTCTTGGACAACCATGTCTTCATACGAAAAGGCAACTCATGCATCCCTAGTCACTGAAACTATTATAAGGGTATAGCTAACCTGCAATCTCACAAGAAACTGATGTTCTCCAGGAACCGTCTCCGAGACACGTTATAGCTGGATCACCCTTGCGGTTGTAGCCGATGTCACAAGTAACAGGAACAGACTTCCCGAATGTAGTGTCTATTCCGGTGAAATTAATATTCCCATTTTCAATAGTCGCCGTTGTACCGCAGTCTTAAATATGTAATGGACAGACGGTGTAAAACAGAAAGAGAAAAATTCCCTTATCTTTTGCTTCAACATGCAATTAACACCTCAAACGATCACAATCAAAATAATTGCATCATTTATATAAAGTTAAGCAGAGGAATAAGCATATATCCCTATTCTAACCGAGTTTCCGTAATATAATTTGACGTTGTGAACGGTTCACCTGCTGGCGGGTCTTATGTCCATCCCGCAGACAACAATCATAGCACGAATGGTAAAGCCTATAGCTGTTTTGTTTCATAGCACATGCAATTATCAAAATCTAGTGTAGACCTGTAACAACGTCACGGAATAAGCTTAGTTGTCAAAATGTTCAATAATGAGTTTGCTAATTTTGCATTCAACAGCAGGTGAATTCTTCATTTAATTCTAACTATATCATACTTTAATTCATTTAGTTTGATTTGGCTTATTTCAACAGTTTCTTCAGACTACAATACCTTGTTGGCAAATAAAAGGTATATTTTTATAATAACTTTGTGTGTCTTTGGTGCGTAAATATGCGTTAAATCAAAACAGGTGTGTGACACGGTACATATTTATCCTTTTTATACGCAACGTTCTCTACCTAAAAAATAAAAGTTAAGGCAGTGTACAGGAATCGATAAAATCACCCCCATCAGAGAAACCAAAGGGAAAGAATCACAGACATTGAATAACAAGACCCTTATGGAAACATCAACAGCGGAAAGCCGAAAGAACATTTACTTTCCCACAAAATGACAAATTGGCAGACGAGGCTATTTTGTTCATGGTGCCTCTCAACATCCCCAAAAGCACCGTGTTCATGTAGTGACGTTCTTATAAACTACGCACATATTAAATCGTTACTTGTATTTCGGTGTAGCCGTTGCATAGCGCTGGACGGTTTGGCCATTTAATGACAAACTGTTCTTCTTGAAACATTAAAAAGGAAGATCAAATGTTCGTAGAAACAAAACCGGAAAATGCATATCTGACTAAAATACTATTTAATTCAAATGGTGAGCATGCTACCTGCTGAACAGATGTTATTTTAAGTCAAAGGCAAGACACATGAGCATCTTGGGAAATAACACATAAAATGGGTGACCTCAAGTTCAATTATCACCGAAAATGACTACCTATTATGACACATGCTGTGTCAGAGCTCCAAATCCCTGTTTCCAGGCAACTAACTGCATTCGCCCCAGTCAAATTATACCCTTCTTCACAGGTCACAGGTGCTATTGAGCCATACGTTGTGCCATTTGTGAAATCTGCTGCACCATTGAGAATCGTGATGATCTGACAGTCTGCAAAAAAGGAACAACTCATTGAATTTCAACGGATATTTAAACAATAAAGTAGAGAATAGCCGTACAATAGAATCATGTTTTTTTTTTATATTTGAATATAATCTAAGTCTTACATCAATTTAATTTAAAGGATTATAAACTTAGGTTTTGTAAAGCACTACTTGATAGATTACTTTCCCGACTTGATTTGTCTCATGAACATGTTATCTAATGCGGTGGAAACGGTAATACGCACAGTCATTAAAAATAGAATGAAATGCAAAGATTAATCGACACAGCAATGAAAACCCTTAGAGGGGATATATATTTGTACTGTAATGCATATTGTTAAAATACGTACTACTAAATCGAAATAGGAAAGACACAATATAAATACTAAAGTATACTGGCATATGGCCTCGTTGTGCATCTGTTTCTTTATCATTGTAGTTACTTTGGTTTAAGAGCCTTATGCGCTACGTGATCAGTATAGAAGAGAAGGCAATGTTGAAATATTCTTGATAGCTCAGTGATTAGCGCGATCGACTCATGATCGAGAGTATTTGGGTACGAATCCGGCCACCGGAGGCGGGGTATGTCTTTGGGCAAGACGCGTTATGCCACTGCCCCACTCCACCCAGGTGTCAATTGGTAGCTGTGGTGTAACAGCCGCTGTCTCTCTCTCGTGTGCGTGATAATATCCGGAATGAGTGTTCGAGAGTGATTCAAGGAAGATTGAAGCTTTCCTCGCAATCGAACAACAATAAATTTGTATGAACTATAAATTCTTTGGTTTTTTGGTTTTTTTTTTTAATATATACAGTAAGGAAAATATATGACTTTTATTCATCACATAATCGGACCCATTTATTCTATCACACTATTGCTGAACATCATTTAGTTCGAACTATTACAGCAGTGGTGTTCATGGAATTGTTCAAATTGTATGTAGTTATGTGGAGTTGTGCAGTACTAATAAACATATTATGAACCATTTTATAACTTGTCGATTGTTAAATTATAGAAGTCATCTGGGCGTTGTTACCACCTCTATGGAAGTATTGAGCTATACCTTATATGCGTGTTGTTATGCAGTACTACTGTTATATGCGTATTCGTCATACTTGAGTTGCCAACGAAAAGTACTTGGAATGTTACAGCTAAAGTGGTCATTGTTGAATTTCAGATAATATCCACAAGCACCACGGGAAATCTTTGAGTATTGTAGGTAAGCAAAGGGGGGTAACCTTTTATTTTACATGTGGTGTATGTACTCCATGTTCCATCGCTCTGACATTTCATGCCAGTTCCTCCCGTAAGCTCATATCCAGTATCGCATGTTATAGGAACACTGTTACCATACGTGGTTTTTGTAATGTTGGTAACCTCAGGTATCCCGTTCGCAACCGCATCTGGATAACCACAGTCTGTAATGGAAAATTGATCTAAACGGTTACCCTTGGTCGGTCAGTAAATAATCTCATAGATGTTGCAACATAAGTTTTTATATATTTTCAATCCTCACTCTCTATTCAACTGTAGATTCATACATTGCAATGTTTGTTTGTTTGTATTGTAGTCTAACGGCCCAGTCAACACCATTTACGTCATTTTTAGTCGATCAGTTTACCTATTCACACTTTTCCTGGGCAGGCTTAAATTCATAAACGGTTAACCAGTATCATTGCAATGTTAACAAAATACAAACGAAAATGACCAGGAAGTGCCACAATCACAGAACACAGGCAATCAATGACAAAAGAAGAAGATCAAACAACACTTTGTGCATCAAGAACAAGAACAACGGAAAACAAAATAACTTATCTGTTTCCCGAATAAAAGAATACAAATAATCGGTGACCCAGTATTCCTAAAGTACGATGGCATGCCAAGGATTTCTGATTACACTCTAAATATATTACATTATGCTAAATTTCTGACATTCAGTATTGCAGGAAAACATTTTTCTGATTTATTGGTTTTAAATATTAGGAAGTAGAATGTGTTGCATATAGCAACTAATAAGTAGGATAAAATCATACAATTGTGATGACTATCATACAATTTATCAAGGGTCTATTGTTTACTTTTTGAAGCCAGAGAAAGCACAAGTACGCTTCACCCAATATACTGGATGTGAAACCATCGATCCGATATTGATTATACAGTTTTCTCAGAATTACATAGACTTTGTTGAGTCGCTCATGGTGTCATTAGCATATTGTAAAGCATTTCTGCTACCAAAACAATGAACCTTCAATGTTTCATTTACGAAAAGAGAATAATTTTTATCAAATAATTTATTGATTGTAAGTTTTAAAAACGGGAGAAGATTAAACACTTTCCAGTCGACATTAAACTAAACATAAACATATGATCAACCATAATGCTTATGTAACGTTTAAACGATAAATACTACATCGTATTCCCCAGAGCTTTCAAACTTACATGGCAATTAACACGAAAACTTGTTCGATTGTTTACCTTTTATTACACAAGATCCTGCCGAATCTTCCCAACTTCCATCAGGTAAACATAAGACTAGGTTCTTCCCAGAAAGATAATAACCATCGCTACAAGATATGTTGGCAACAGCTCCATAGTCGGTACCATTTGGAAAGTGTACACCTCCGTTTGTAATTTGAAGATTACCGCAGCCTACAAGAATACCATTATTTTGATCACAGATATAATAGGGCGAAGTGCTTACTGTGGTTGCGATGCTTGCTAATGGCCACAGGTCAAAACACTCGTTGGAGTAGTATTTGCCAGGTTGTTTTCTCCGGCTGCTGTGGTACTAGTTGATTATCTGTCGGCTCATACATGACAAAATTCTACTTCCATGAACATACAAACCCATATTCAATGCAAGCACCATTAAATAGATAATTGTATAACGTGCCATTTGAATTCACGGGATCATACTTTTTAGTGAAGAGCAATAGCACTGTCAAGTGAAACCTACAACAGCCAGGGTTAAAACATTGTATTCTTGGACAACCATGTCTTCATACGAAAAGGCAACTCATGCATCCCTAGTCACTGAAACTATTATAAGGGTATAGCTAACCTGCAATCTCACAAGAAACTGATGTTCTCCAGGAACCGTCTCCGAGACACGTTATAGCTGGATCACCCTTGCGGTTGTAGCCGATGTCACAAGTAACAGGAACAGACTTCCCGAATGTAGTGTCCATTCCGGTGAAATTAATATTCCCATTTTCAATAGTCGCCGTTGTACCGCAGTCTTAAATATGTAATGGACAGACGGTGTAAAACAGATAGAGAAAAATTCCCTTATCTTTTGCTTCAACATGCAATTAACACCTCAAACGATCACAATCAAAATAATTGCATCATTTATATAAAGTTAAGCAGAGGAATAAGCATATATCCCTATTCTAACCGAGTTTCCGTAATATAATTTGACGTTGTGAACGGTTCACCTGCTGGCGGGTCTTATGTCCATCCCGCAGACAACAATCATAGCACGAATGGTAAAGCCTATAGCTGTTTTGTTTCATAGCACATGCAATTATCAAAATCTAGTGTAGACCTGTAACAACGTCACGGAATAAGCTTAGTTGTCAAAATGTTCAATAATGAGTTTGCTAATTTTGCATTCAACAGCAGGTGAATTCTTCATTTAATTCTAACTATATCATACTTTAATTCATTTAGTTTGATTTGGCTTATTTCAACAGTTTCTTCAGACTACAATACCTTGTTCGCAAATAAAAGGTATATTTTTATAATAACTTTGTGTGTCTTTGGTGCGTAAATATGCGTTAAATCAAAACAGGTGTGTGACACGGTACATATTTATCCTTTTTATACGCAACGTTCTCTACCTAAAAAATAAAAGTTAAGGCAGTGTACAGGAATCGATAAAATCACCCCCATCAGAGAAACCAAAGGGAAAGAATCACAGACATTGAATAACAAGACCCTTATGGAAACATCAACAGCGGAAAGTCGAAAGAACATTTACTTTCCCACAAAATGACAAATTGGCAGACGAGGCTATTTTGTTCATGGTGCCTCTCAACATCCCCAAAAGCACCGTGTTCATGTAGTGACGTTCTTATAAACTACGCACATATTAAATCGTTACTTGTATTTCGGTGTAGCCGTTGCATAGCGCTGGACGGTTTGGCCATTTAATGACAAACTGTTCTTCTTGAAACATTAAAAAGGAAGATCAAATGTTCGTAGAAACAAAACCGGAAAATGCATATCTGACTAAAATACTATTTAATTCAAATGGTGAGCATGCTACCTGCTGAACAGATGTTATTTTAAGTCAAAGGCAAGACACATGAGCATCTTGGGAAATAACACATAAAATGGGTGACCTCAAGTTCAATTATCACCGAAAATGACTACCTATTATGACACATGCTGTGTCAGAGCTCCAAATCCCTGTTTCCAGGCAACTAACTGCATTCGCCCCAGTCAAATTATACCCTTCTTCACAGGTCACAGGTGCTATTGAGCCATACGTTGTGCCATTTGTGAAATCTGCTGCACCATTGAGAATCGTGATGATCTGACAGTCTGCAAAAAAGGAACAACTCATTGAATTTCAACGGATATTTAAACAATAAAGTAGAGAATAGCCGTACAATAGAATCATGTTTTTTTTATATTTGAATATAATCTAAGTCTTACATCAATTTAATTTAAAGGATTATAAACTTAGGTTTTGTAAAGCACTACTTGATAGATTAATTTCCCGACTTGATTTGTCTCATGAACATGTTATCTAATGCGGTGGAAACGGTAATACGCACAGTCATTAAAAATAGAATGAAATGCAAAGATTAATCGACACAGCAATGAAAACCCTTAGAGGGGATATATATTTGTACTGTAATGCATATTGTTAAAATACGTACTACTAAATCGAAATAGGAAAGACACAATATAAATACTAAAGTATACTGGCATATGGCCTCGTTGTGCATCTGTTTCTTTATCATTGTAGTTACTTTGGTTTAAGAGCCTTATGCGCTACGTGATCAGTATAGAAGAGAAGGCAATGTTGAAATATTCTTGATAGCTCAGTGATTAGCGCGATCGACTCATGATCGAGAGTATTTGGGTACGAATCCGGCCACCGGACGCGGGGTATGTCTTTGGGCAAGACGCGTTATGCCACTGCCCCACTCCACCCAGGTGTCAATTGGTAGCTGTGGTGTAACAGCCGCTGTCTCTCTCTCGTGTGCGTGATAATATCCGGAATGAGTGTTCGAGAGTGATTCAAGGAAGATTGAAGCTTTCCTCGCAATCGAACAACAATAAATTTGTATAAACTATAAATTCTTTGGTTTTTTGGGGTTTTTTTTTTAATATATACAGTAAGGAAAATATATGACTTTTATTCATCACATAATCGGACCCATTTATTCTATCACACTATTGCTGAACATCATTTAGTTCGAACTATTACAGCAGTGGTGTTCATGGAATTGTTAAAATTGTATGTAGTTATGTGGAGTTGTGCAGGAGTAATAAACATATTATGAACCATTTTATAACTTGTCGATTGTTAAATTATAGAAGTCGTCTGGGCGTTGTTACCACCTCTATGGAAGTATTGAGCCATACCTTATATGCGTGTTGTTATGCAGGACTACTGTTATATGCGTATTCGTCATACTTGAGTTGCCAACGAAAAGTACTTGGAATGTTACAGCTAAAGTGGTCATTGTTGAATTTCAGATAATATCCACAAGCACCACGGGAAATCTTTGAGTATTGTAGGTAAGCAAAGGGGGATAACCTTTTATTTTACATGTGGTGTATGTACTCCATGTTCCATCGCTCTGACATTTCATGCCAGTTCCTCCCGTAAGCTCATATCCAGTATCGCATGTTATAGGAACACTGTTACCATACGTGGTTTTTGTAATGTTGGTAACCTCAGGTATCCCGTTCGCAACCGCATCAGGATAACCACAGTCTGTAATGGAAAATTGATCTAAACGGTTACTCTTGGTCGGTCAGTAAATAATCTCATAGATGTTGCAACGTAAGTTTTTACATATTTTCAATCCTCACTCTCTATTCAACTGTAGATTCATACATTGCAATGTTTGTTTGTTTGTATTGTAGTCTAACGGCCCAGTCAACACCATTTACGTCATTTTTAGTCGATCAGTTTACCTATTCACACTTTTCCTGGGCAGGCTTAAATTCATAAACGGTTAACCAGTATCATTGCAATGTTAACAAAATTCAAACGAAAATGACCAGGAAGTGCCACAATCACAGAACACAGGCAATCAATGACAAAAGAAGAAGATCAAACAAAACTTTGTGCATCAAGAACAAGAACAACGGGATGCAAAATAACTTATCTGTTTCCCGAATAAAAGAATACAAATAATCGGTGACCCAGTATTATAAAAGTACGATGGCATGCCAAGGATTTCTGATTACACTCTAAATATATTACATTATGCTAAATTTCTGACATTCAGTACCGCAGGAAAACATTTTTCTGATTTATTGGTTTTAAATATTATGAAGTAGAATGTGTTGCATATAGCAACTAATAAGTAGGATGAAATCATACAATTGTGATGACTATCATACTATTTATCAAGGGTCTATTGTTTACTTTTGGAAGCCAGAGAAAGCACAAGTACGCTTCACCCAATATACTGGATGTGAAACCATCGATCCGATATTGATTATACAGTTTTCTCAGAATTACATAGACTTTGTTGAGTCGCTCATGGTGTCATTAGCATATTGTAAAGCATTTCTGCTACCAAAACAATGAACCTTCAATGATTCATTTACGAAAAGAGAATAATTTTTATCAAATAATTTATTGATTGTAAGTTTTTAAATTGGGAGAAGAATAAACACTTTCCAGTCGACATTAAACTAAACATAAACATATGATAAACCATAATGCTTATGTAACGTTTTAACGATAAATACTACATCGTATTTCCCAGAGCTTTCAAACTTA
The DNA here is from genome assembly GCA_963580285.1 of Lucinisca nassula. Lineage (NCBI taxonomy): Eukaryota > Metazoa > Mollusca > Bivalvia > Lucinida > Lucinidae > Lucinisca > Lucinisca nassula. Next base: position 79,418,412 of record OY757013.1, read on the forward strand.
CATGGCAATTAACACGAAAACTTGTTCGATTGTTTACCTTTTATTACACAAGATCCTGCCGAATCTTCCCAACTTCCATCAGGTAAACATAAGACTAGGTTCTTCCCAGAAAGATAATAACCATCGCTACAAGATATGTTGGCAACAGCTCCATAGTCGGTACCATTTGGAAAGTGTACACCTCCGTTTGTAATTTGAAGATTACCGCAGCCTACAAGAATACCATTATTTTGATCACATATATAATAGGGCGAAGTGATTACTGTGGTTGCGATGCTTGCTAATGGCCACAGGTCAAAACACTCGTTGGAGTAGCATTTGCCAGGTTGTTTTCTCCGGCTGCTGTGGTACTAGTTGATTATCTGTCGGCTCATACATGACAAAATTCTACTTCCATGAACATACAAACCCATATTCAATGCAAGCACCATTAAATAGATAATTGTATAACGTGCAATTTGAATTCACGGGATCATACTTTTTAGTGAAGAGCAATAGCACTGTCAAGTGAAACCTACAACAGCCAGAGCTAAAACATTGTATTCTTGGACAACCATGTCTTCATACGAAAAGGCAACTCATGCATCCCTAGTCACTGAAACTATTATAAGGTATAGCTAACCTGCAATCTCACAAGAAACTGATGTTCTCCAGGAACCGTCTCCGAGACACGTTATAGCTGGATCACCCTTGCGGTTGTAGCCGATGTCACAAGTAACAGGAACAGACTTCCCGAATGTAGTGTCCATTCCGGTGAAATTAATATTCCCATTTTCAATAGTCGCCGTTGTACCGCAGTCTTAAATATGTAATGGACAGACGGTGTAAAACAGATAGAGAAAAATTCCCTTATCTTTTGCTTCAACATGCAATTAACACCTCAAACGATCACAATCAAAATAATTGCATCATTTATATAAAGTTAAGCAGAGGAATAAGCATATATCCCTATTCTAACCGAGTTTCCGTAATATAATTTGACGTTGTGAACGGTTCACCTGCTGGCGGGTCTTATGTCCATCCCGCAGACAACAATCATAGCACGAATGGTAAAGCCTATAGCTGTTTTGTTTCATAGCACATGCAATTATCAAAATCTAGTGTAGACCTGTAACAACGTCACGGAATAAGCTTAGTTGTCAAAATGTTCAATAAAGAGTTTGCTAATTTTGCATTCAACAGCAAGTGAATTCTTCATTTAATTCTAACTATATCATACTTTAATTCATTTAGTTTGATTTGGCTTATTTCAACAGTTTCTTCAGACTACAAGACCTTGTTCGCAAATAAAAGGTATATTTTTATAATAACTTTGTGTGTCTTTGGTGCGTAAATATGCGTTAAATCAAAAGAGGTGTGTGACACGGTACATATTTATCCTTTTTATACGCAACGTTCTCTACCTAAAAAATAAAAGTTAAGGCAGTGTACAGGAATCGATAAAATCACCCCCATCAGAGAAACCAAAGGGAAAGAATCACAGACATTGAATAACAAGACCCTAATGGAAACATCAACAGCGGAAAGCCGAAAGAACATTTACTTTCCTACAAAATGACAAATTGGCAGACGAGGCTATTTTGTTCATGGTGCCTCTCAACATCCACAAAAGCACCGTGTTCATGTAGTGACGTTCTTATAAACTACGCACATATTAAATCGTTACTTGTATTTCGGTGTAGCCGTTGCATAGCGCTGGACGGTTTGGCCATTTAATGACAAACTGTTCTTCTTGAAACATTAAAAAGGAAGATCAAATGTTCGTAGAAACAAAACCGGAAAATGCATATCTGACTAAAATACTATTTAATTCAAATGGTGAGCATGCTACCTGCTGAACAGATGTTATTTTAAGTCAAAGGCAAGACACATGAGCATCTTGGGAAATAACACATAAAATGGGTGACCTCAAGTTCAATTATCACCGAAAATGACTACCTATTATGACACATGCTGTGTCAGAGCTCCAAATCCCTGTTTCCAGGCAACTAACTGCATTCGCCCCAGTCAAATTATACCCTTCTTCACAGGTCACAGGTGCTATTGAGCCATACGTTGTGCCATTTGTGAAATCTGCTGCACCATTGAGAATCGTGATGATCTGACAGTCTGCAAAAAAGGAACAACTCATTGAATTTCAACGGATATTTAAACAATAAAGTAGAGAATAGCCGTACAATAGAATCATGTTTTTTTTTATATCTGAATATAATCTAAGTCTTACATCAATTTAATTTAAAGGATTATAAACTTAGGTTTTGTAAAGCACTACTTGATAGATTAATTTCCCGACTTGATTTGTCTCATGGACATGTTATCTAATGCGGTGGAAACGGTAATACGCACAGTCATTAAAAAAAGAATGAAATGCAAAGATTAATCGACACAGCAATGAAAACCCTTAGAGGGGATATATATTTGTACTGTAATGCATATTGTTAAAATACGTACTACTAAATCGAAATAGGAAAGACACAATATAAATACTAAAGTATACTGGCATATGGCCTTGTTGTGCATCTGTTTCTTTATCATTGTAGTTACTTTGGTTTAAGAGCCTTATGCGCTACGTGATCAGTATAGAAGAGAAGGCAATGTTGAAATATTCTTGATAGCTCAGTGATTAGCGCGATCGACTCATGATTGAGAGTATTTGGGTACGAATCCGGCCACCGGAGGCGGGGTATGTCTTTGGGCAAGACGCGTTATGCCACTGCCCCACTCCACCCAGGTGTCAATTGGTAGCTGTGGTGTAACAGCCGCTGTCTCTCTCTCGTGTGCGTGATAATATCCGGAATGAGTGTTCGAGAGTGATTCAAGGAAGATTGAAGCTTTCCTCGCAATCGAACAACAATAAATTTGTATAAACTATAAATTCTTTGGTTTTTTGGGGTTTTTTTTAATATATACAGTAAGGAAAATATATGACTTTTATTCATCACATAATCGGACCCATTTATTCTATCACACTATTGCTGAACATCATTTAGTTCGAACTATTACAGCAGTGGTGTTCATGGAATTGTTCAAATTGTATATAGTTATGTGGAGTTGTGCAGGAGTAATAAACATATTATGAACCATTTTATAACTTGTCGATTGTTAAATTATAGAAGTCGTCTGGGCGTTGTTACCACCTCTATGGAAGTATTGAGCTATACCTTATATGCGTGTTGTTATGCAGTACTACTGTTATATGCGTATTCGTCATACTTGAGTTACCAACGAAAAGTACTTGGAATGTTACAGCTAAAGTGGTCATTGTTGAATTTCAGATAATATCCACAAGCACCACGGGAAATCTTTGAGTATTGTAGGTAAGCAAAGGGGGATAACCTTTTATTTTACATGTGGTGTATGTACTCCATGTTCCATCGCTCTGACATTTCATGCCAGTTCCTCCCGTAAGCTCATATCCAGTATCGCATGTTATAGGAACACTGTTACCATACGTGGTTTTTGTAATGTTGGTGACCTCAGGTATCCCGTTCGCAACCGCATCTGGATAACCACAGTCTGTAATGGAAAATTGATCTAAACGGTTACCCTTGGTCGGTCAGTAAATAATCTCATAGATGTTGCAACGTAAGTTTTTATATATTTTCAATCCTCACTCTCTATTCAACTGTAGATTCATACATTGCAATGTTTGTTTGTTTGTATTGTAGTCTAACGGCCCAGTCAACACCATTTAGGTCATTTTTAGTCGATCATTTTACCTATTCACACTTTTCCTGGGCAGGCTTAAATTCATAAACGGTTAACCAGTATCATTGCAATGTTAACAAAATGCAAACGAAAATGACCAGGAAGTGCCACAATCACAGAACACAGGCAATCAATGACAAAAGAAGAAGATCAAACAAAACTTTGTGCATCAAGAACAAGAACAACGGAAAACAAAATAACTTATCTGTTTCCCGAATAAAAGAATACATATAATCGGTGACCCAGTATTCCTAAAGTACGATGGCATGCCAAGGATTTCTGATTACACTCTAAATATAATACATTATGCTAAATTTCTGACATTCAGTATTGCAGGAAAGCATTTTTCTGATTTATTGGTTTTAAATATTAGGAAGTAGAATGTGTTGCATATAGCAACTAATAAGTAGGATAAAATCATACAATTGTGATGACTATCATACAATTTATCAAGGGTCTATTGTTTACTTTTGGAAGCCAGAGAAAGCACAAGTACGCTTCACCCAATATACTGGATGTGAAACCATCGATCCGATATTGATTATACAGTTTTCTCAGAATTACATAGACTTTGTTGAGTCGCTCATGGTGTCATTAGCATATTGTAAAGCATTTCTGCTACCAAAACAATGAACCTTCAATGATTCATTTACGAAAAGAGAATAATTTTTATCAAATAATTTATTGATTGTAAGTTTTAAAAATGGGAGAAGATTAAACACTTTCCAGTCGACATTAAACTAAACATAAACATATGATAAACCATAATGCTTATGTAACGCTTTAACGATAAATACTACATCGTATTCCCCAGAGCTTTCAAACTTACATGGCAATTAACACAAAAACTTGTTCGATTGTTTACCTTTTATTACACAAGATCCTGCCGAATCTTCCCAACTTCCATCAGGTAAACATAAGACTAGGTTCTTCCCAGAAAGATAATAACCATGGCTACAAGATATGTTGGCAACAGCTCCATAGTCGGTACCATTTGGAAAGTGTACACCTCCGTTTGTAATTTGAAGATTACCGCAGCCTACAAGAATACCATTATTTTGATCACATATATAATAGGGCGAAGTGCTTACTGTGGTTGCGATGCTTGCTAATGGCCACAGGTCAAAACACTCGTTGGAGTAGCATTTGCCAGGTTGTTTTCTCCGGCTGCTGTGGTACTAGTTGATTATCTGTCGGCTCATACATGACAAAATTCTACTTCCATGAACATACAAACCCATATTCAATGCAAGCACCATTAAATAGATAATTGTATAACGTGTAATTTGAATTCACGGGATCATACTTTTTAGTGAAGAGCAATAGCACTGTCAAGTGAAACCTACAACAGCCAGGGTTAAAACATTGTATTCTTGGACAACCATGTCTTCATACGAAAAGGCAACTCATGCATCCCTAGTCACTGAAACTATTATAAGGGTATAGCTAACCTGCAATCTCACAAGAAACTGATGTTCTCCAGGAACCGTCTCCGAGACACGTTATAGCTGGATCACCCTTGCGATTGTAGCCGATGTCACAAGTAACAGGAACAGACTTCCCGAATGTAGTGTCCATTCCGGTGAAATTAATATTCCCATTTTCAATAGTCGCCGTTGTACCGCAGTCTTAAATATGTAATGGACAGACGGTGTAAAACAGATAGAGAAAATTCCCTTATCTTTTGCTTCAACATGCAATTAACACCTCAAACGATCACAATCAAAATAATTGCATCATTTATATAAAGTTAAGCAGAGGAATAAGCATATATCCCTATTCTAACCGAGTTTCCGTAATATAATTTGACGTTGTGAACGGTCCACCTGCTGGCGGGTCTTATGTCCATCCCGCAGACAACAATCATAGCACGAATGGTATAGCCTATAGCTGTTTTGTTTCATAGCACATGCAATTATCAAAATCTAGTGTAGATCTGTAACAACGTCACGGAATAAGCTTAGTTGTCAAAATGTTCAATAAAGAGTTTGCTAATTTTGCATTCAACAGCAAGTGAATTCTTCATTTAATTCTAACTATATCATACTTTAATTCATTTAGTTTGATTTGGCTTATTTCAACAGTTTCTTCAGACTACAATACCTTGTTCGCAAATAAAAGGTATATTTTTATAATAACTTTGTGTGTCTTTGGTGCGTAAATATGCGTTAAATCAAAACAGGTGTGTGACACGGTACATATTTATCCTTTTTATACGCAACGTTCTCTACCTACAAAATAAAAGTTAAGGCAATGTACAGGAATCGATAAAATCACCCCCATCAGAGAAACCAAAGGGAAAGAATCACAGACATTGAATAACAAGACCCTAGTGGAAACATCAACAGCGGAAAGCCGAAAGAACATTTACTTTCCCACAAAATGACAAATTGGCAGGCGGGGCTATTTTGTTCATAGTGCCTCTCAACATCCCCAAAAGCACCGGTGTTCATGTAGTGACGTTCTTATAAACTACACACATATTAAATCGTTACTTGTATTTCGGTGTAGCCGTTGCATAGCGCTGGACGGTTTGGCCATTTAATGACAAACTGTTCTTCTTGAAACATTAAAAAAGGAAGATCAAATGTTCGTAGAAACAAAACCGGAAAATGCATATCTGACTAAAATACTATTTAATTCAAATGGTGAGCATGCTATCTACTGAACAGATGTTACTTTAAGTCAAAGGCAAGACACATGAGCATCTTGGGAAATAACACATAAAATGGGTGACCTCAAGTTCAATTATCACCGAAAATGACTACCTATTATGACACATGCTGTGTCAGAGCTCCAAATCCCTGTTTCCAGGCAACTAACTGCATTCGCCCCAGTCAAATTATACCCTTCTTCACAGGTCACAGGTGCTATTGAGCCATACGTTGTGCCATTGGTGAAATCTGCTGCACCATTGAGAATCGTGATGATCTGACAGTCTGCAAAAAAAGGAACAACTCATTGAATTTCAACGGATATTTAAACAATAAAGTAGAGAATAGCCGTACAATATAATCATGTTTTCTTTGATATCTGAATATAATCTAAGTCTTACATCAATTTAATTTAAAGGATTATAAACTTAGGTTTTGTAAAGCACTACTTGATAGATTAATTTCCCGACTTGATTTGTCTCATGAACATGTTATCTAATGCGGTGGAAACGGTAATACACACAGTCATTAAAAATAGAATGAAATGCAAAGATTAATCGACACAACAATGAAAACCCTTAGTGGGGATATATATTTGTACTGTAATGCATATTGTTAAAATACGTACTACTAAATCGAAATAGGAAAGACACAATATAAATACTAAAGTATATTGGCATATGGCCTCGTTGTGCATCTGTTTCTTTATCATTGTAGTTACTTTGGTTTAAGAGCCTTATGCGCTCCGTGATCAGTATAGAAGAGAAGGCAATGTTGAAATATTCTTAATAGCTCAGTGATTAGCGCGATCGACTCATGATCGAGAGTATTTGGGTACGAATCCGGCCACCGGAGGCGGGGTATGTCCTTGGGCAAGACGCGTTATGCCACTGCCCCACTCCACCCAGGTGTCAATTGGTAGCTGTGGTGTAACAGCCGCTGTCTCTCTCTCGTGTGCGTGATAAAATCCTGAATGAGTGTTCGAGAGTGATTCAAGGAAGATTGAAGCTTTCCTCGCAATCGAACAACAATAAATTTGTATAAACTATAAATTCTTTGTTTTTGGGTTTTTTTTTTTAATATATACAGTAAGGAAAATATATGACTTTTATTCATCACATAATCGGACCCATTTATTCTATCACACTATTACTGAACATCATTTAGTTCGAACTATTACAGCAGTGGTGTTCATGGAATTGTTCGAATTGTATGTAGTTATGTGGAGTTGTGCAGGAGTAATAAACATATTATGAACCATTTTATAACTTGTCGATTGTTAAATTATAGAAGTCGTCTGGGCGTTGTTACCACCTCTATGGAAGTATTGAGCTATACCTTATATGCGTGTTGTTATGCAGTACTACTGTTATATGCGTATTCGTCATACTTGAGTTGCCAACGAAAAGTACTTGGAATGTTACAGCTAAAGTGGTCATTGTTGAATTTCAGATAATATCCACAAGCACCACGGGAAATCTTTGAGTATTGTAGGTAAGCAAAGGGGGGTAACCTTTTATTTTACATGTGGTGTATGTACTCCATGTTCCATCGCTCTGACATTTCATGCCAGTTCCTCCCGTAAGCTCATATCCAGTATCGCATGTTATAGGAACACTGTTACCATACGTGGTTTTTGTAATGTTGGTAACCTCAGGTATCCCGTTCGCAACCGCATCTGGATAACCACAGTCTGTAATGGAAAATTGATCTAAACGGTTACCCTTGGTCGGTCAGTAAATAATCTCATAGATGTTGCAACATAAGTTTTTATATATTTTCAATCCTCACTCGCTATTCAACTGTAGATTCATACATTGCAATGTTTGTTTGTTTGTATTGTAGTCTAACGGCCCAGTCAACACCATTTAGGTCATTTTTAGTCGATCAGTTTACCTATTCACACTTTTCCTGGGCAGGCTTAAATTCATAAACGGTTAACCAGTATCATTGCAATGTTAACAACATACAAACGAAAATGACCTGGAAGTGCCACAATCACAGAACACAGGCAATCAATGAACAAAGAAGAAGATCAAACAACACTTTGTGCATCAAGAACAAGAACAACGGAAAACAAAATAACTTATCTGTTTCCCGAATAAAAGAATACAAATAATCGGTGACGCAGTATTCCGAAAGTACGATGGCATGCCAAGGATTTCTGATTACACACTAAATATATTACTTTATGCTAAATTTCTGACATTCAGTATTGCAGGAAAACATTTTTCTGATTTATTGGTTTTAAATATTAGGAAGTAGAATGTGTTGCATATAGCAACTAATAAGTAGGATAAAATCATACAATTGTGATGACTATCATACAATTTATCAAGGGTCTATTGTTTACTTTTGGAAGCCAGAGAAAGCACAAGTACGCTTCACCCAATACACTGGATGTGAAACCATCGATCCGATATTGATTATACAGTTTTCTCAGAATTACATAGACTTTGTTGAGTCGCTCATGGTGTCATTAGCATATTGTAAAGCATTTCTGCTACCAAAACAATGAACCTTCAATGATTCATTTACGAAAAGAGAATAATTTTTATCAAATAATTTATTGATTGTAAGTTTTAAAATTGGGAGAAGATTAAACACTTTCCAGTCGACATTAAACTAAACATAAACATATGATAAACCATAATGCTTATGTAACGCTTTAACGATAAATACTACATCGTATTTCCCAGAGCTTTCAAACTTACATGGCAATTAACACGAAAACTTGTTCGATTGTTTACCTTTTATTACACAAGATCCTGCCGAATCTTCCCAACTTCCATTAGGTAAACATAAGACTAGGTTCTTCCCAGAAAGATAATAACCATCGCTACAAGATATGTTGGCAACAGCTCCATAGTCGGTACCATTTGGAAAGTGTACACCTCCGTTTGTAATTTGAAGATTACCGCAGCCTACAAGAATACCATTATTTTGATCACATATATAATAGGGCGAAGTGCTTACTGTGGTTGCGATGCTTGCTAATGGCCACAGGTCAAAACACTCGTTGGAGTAGCATTTGCCAGGTTGTTTTCTCCGGCTGCTGTGGTACTAGTTGATTATCTGTCGGCTCATACATGACAAAATTCTACTTCCATGAACATACAAACCCATATTCAATGCAAGCACCATTAAATAGATAATTGTATAACGTGCAATTTGAATTCACGGGATCATACTTTTTAGTGAAGAGCAATAGCACTGTCAAGTGAAACCTACAACAGCCAGGGTTAAAACATTGTATTCTTGGACAACCATGTCTTCATACGAAAAGGTAAATCACGCATCCCTAGTCACTGAAACTATTATAAGGGTATAGCTAACCTGCAATCTCACAAGAAACTGATGTTCTCCAGGAACCGTCTCCGAGACACGTTATAGCTGGATCACCCTTGCGGTTGTAGCCGATGTCACAAGTAACAGGAACAGACTTCCCGAATGTAGTGTCCATTCCGGTGAAATTAATATTCCCATTTTCAATAGTCGCCGTTGTACCGCAGTCTTAAATATGTAATGGACAGACGGTGTAAAACAGATAGAGAAAAATTCCCTTATCTTTTGCTTCAACATGCAATTAACACCTCAAACGATCACAATCAAAATAATTGCATCATTTATATAAAGTTAAGCAGAGGAATAAGCATATATCCCTATTCTAACCGAGTTTCCGTAATATAATTTGACGTTTGTGAACGGTTCACCTGCTGGCGGGTCTTATGTCCATCCCGCAGACAAAAATCATAGGACGAATGGTATAGCCTATAGCTGTTTTGTTTCATAGCACATGCAATTATCAAAATCTAGTGTAGATCTGTAACAACGTCACGGAATAAGCTTTGTTGTCAAAATGTTCAATAAAGAGTTTGCTAATTTTGCATTCAACAGCAAGTGAATTCTTCATTTAATTCTAACTATATCATACTTTAATTCATTTAGTTTGATTTGGCTTATTTCAACAGTTTCTTCAGACTACAATACCTTGTTCGCAAATAAAAGGTATATTTTTATAATAACTTTGTGTGTCTTTGGTGCGTAAATATGCGTTAAATCAAAACAGGTGTGTGACACGGTACATATTTATCCTTTTTATACGCAACGTTCTCTACCTACAAAATAAAAGTTAAGGCAATGTACAGGAATCGATAAAATCACCCCCATCAGAGAAACCAAAGGGAAAGAATCACAGACATTGAATAACAAGACCCTAATGGAAACATCAACAGCGGAAAGCCGAAAGAACATTTACTTTCCCACAAAATGACAAATTGGCAGGCTAGGCTATTTTGTTCATGGTGCCTCTCAACATCCCCAAAAGCACCGTGTTCATGTAGTGGCGTTCTTATAAACTACGCACATATTAAATCGTTACTTGTATTTCGGTGTAGCCGTTGCATAGCGCTGGACGGTTTGGCCATTTAATGACAAACTGTTCTTCTTGAAACATTAAAAAAGGAAGATCAAATGTTCGTAGAAACAAAACCGGAAAATGCATATCTGACTAAAATACTATTTAATTCAAATGGTGAGCATGCTACCTGCTGAACAGATGTTATTTTAAGTCAAAGGCAAGACACATGAGCATCTTGGGAAATAACACATAAAATGGGTGACCTCAAGTTCAATTATCACCGAAAATGACTACCTATTATGACACATGCTGTGTCAGAGCTCCAAATCCCTGTTTCCAGGCAACTAACTGCATTCGCCCCAGTCAATTTATACCCTTCTTCACAGGTCACAGGTGCTATTGAGCCATATGTTGTGCCATTTGTGAAATCTGCTGCACCATTGAGAATCGTGATGATCTGACAGTCTGCAAAAAAGGAACAACTCATTGAATTTCAACGGATATTTAAACAATAAAGTAGAGAATAGCCGTACAATAGAATCATGTTTTTTTTTATATCTGAATATAATCTAAGTCTTACATCAATTTAATTTAAAGGATTATAAACTTAGGTTTTGTAAAGCACTACTTGATAGATTAATTTCCCGACTTGATTTGTCTCATGAACATGTTATCTAATGCGGTGGAAACGGTAATACACACAGTCATTAAAAATAGAATGAAATGCAAAGATTAATCGACACAACAATGAAAACCCTTAGAGGGGATATATATTTGTACTGTAATGCATATTGTTAAAATAGGTACTACTAAATCGAAATAGGAAAGACACAATATAAATACTAAAGTATACTGGCATATGGCCTCGTTGTGCATCTGTTTCTTTATCATTGTAGTTACTTTGGTTTAAGAGCCTTATGCGCTACGTGATCAGTATAGAAGAGAAGGCAATGTTGAAATATTCTTGATAGCTCAGTGATTAGCGCGATCGACTCATGATCGAGAGTATTTGGGTACGAATCCGGCCACCGGAGGCGGGGTATGTCTTTGGGCAAGACGCGTTATGCCACTGCCCCACTCCACCCAGGTGTCAATTGGTAGCTGTGGTGTAACAGCCGCTGTCTCTCTCTCGTGTGCGTGATAATATCCGGAATGAGTGTTCGAGAGTGATTCAAGGAGGATTGAAGCTTTCCTCGCAATCGAACAACAATAAATTTGTATAAACTATAAATTCTTTGTTTTTTGGGTTTTTTTTAATATATACAGTAAGGAAAATATATGACTTTTATTCATCACATAATCGGACCCATTTATTCTATCACACTATTGCTGAACATCATTTAGTTCGAACTATTACAGCAGTGGTGTTCATGGAATTGTTCAAATTGTATGTAGTTATGTGGAGTTGTGCAGGAGTAATAAACATATTATGAACCATTTTATAACTTGTCGATTGTTAAATTATAGAAGTCGTCTGGGCGTTGTTACCACCTCTATGGAAGTATTGAGCTATACCTTATATGCGTGTTGTTATGCAGTACTACTGTTATATGCGTATTCGTCATACTTGAGTTGCCAACGAAAAGTACTTGGAATGTTACAGCTAAAGTGGTCATTGTTGAATTTCAGATAATATCCACAAGCACCACGGGAAATCTTTGAGTATTGTAGGTAAGCAAAGGGGGATAACCTTTTATTTTACATGTGGTGTATGTACTCCATGTTCCATCGCTCTGACATTTCATGCCAGTTCCTCCCGTAAGCTCATATCCAGTATCGCATGTTATAGGAACACTGTTACCATACGTGGTTTTTGTAATGTTGGTAACCTCAGGTATCCCGTTCGCAACCGCATCTGGATAACCACAGTCTGTAATGGAAAATTGATCTAAACGGTTACCCTTGGTCGGTCAGTAAATAATCTCATAGATGTTGCAACATAAGTTTTTATATATTTTCAATCCTCACTCTCTATTCAACTGTAGATTCATACATTGCAATGTTTGTTTGTTTGTATTGTAGTCCAACGGCCCAGTCAACACCATTTAGGTCATTTTTAGTCGATCAGTTTACCTATTCACACTTTTCCTGGGCAGGCTTAAATTCATAAACGGTTAACCAGTATCATTGCAATGTTAACAAAATACAAACGAAAATGACCAGGAAGTGCCACAATCACAGAACACAGGCAATCAATGACAAAAGAAGAAGATCAAACAACACTTTGTGCATCAAGAACAAGAACAACGGAAAACAAAATAACTTATCTGTTTCCCGAATAAAAGAATACAAATAATCGGTGACCCAGTATTCCTAAAGTACGATGGCATGCCAAGGATTTCTGATTACACTCTAAATATATTACATTATGCTAAATTTCTGACATTCAGTATTGCAGGAAAACAATTTTTCTGATTTATTGGTTTTAAATATTAGGAAGTAGAATGTGTTGCATATAGCAACTAATAAGTAGGATAAAATCATACAATTGTGATGACTATCATACAATTTATCAAGGGTCTATTGTTTACTTTTGGAAGCCAGAGAAAGCACAAGTACGCTTCACCCAATATACTGGATGTGAAACCATAGATCCGATATTGATTATACAGTTTTCTCAGAATTACACAGACTTTGTTGAGTCGCTCATGGTGTCATTAGCATATTGTAAAGCATTTCTGCTACCAAAACAATGAACCTTCAATGATTCATTTACGAAAAGAGAATAATTTTTATCAAATAATTTATTGATTGTAAGTTTTAAAAATGGGAGAAGATTAAACACTTTCCAGTCGACATTAAACTAAACATAAACATATGATCAACCATAATGCTTATGTAACGTTTTAACGATAAATACTACATCGTATTCCCCAGAGCTTTCAAACTTACATGGCAATTAACACGAAAACTTGTTCGATTGTTTACCTTTTATTACACAAGATCCTGCCGAATCTTCCCAACTTCCATCAGGTAAACATAAGACTAGGTTCTTCCCAGAAAGATAATAACCATCGCTACAAGATATGTTGGCAACAGCTCCATAGTCGGTACCATTTGGAAAGTGTACACCTCCGTTTGTAATTTGAAGATTACCGCAGCCTACAAGAATACCATTATTTTGATCACATATATAATAGGGCGAAGTGCTTACTGTGGTTGCGATGCTTGCTAATGGCCACAGGTCAAAACACTCGTTGGAGTAGTATTTGCCAGGTTGTTTTCTCCGGCTGCTGTGGTACTAGTTGATTATCTGTCGGCTCATACATGACAAAATTCTACTTCCATGAACATACAAACCCATATTCAATGCAAGCACCATTAAATAGATAATTGTATAACGTGCAATTTGAATTCACGGGATCATACTTTTTAGTGAAGAGCAATAGCACTGTCAAGTGAAACCTACAACAACCAGGGTTAAAACATTGTATTCTTGGACAACCATGTCTTCATACGAAAAGGCAACTCATGCATCCCTAGTCACTGAAACTATTATAAGGGTATAGCTAACCTGCAATCTCACAAGAAACTGATGTTCTCCAGGAACCGTCTCCGAGACACGTTATAGCTGGATCACCCTTGCGGTTGTAGCCGATGTCACAAGTAACAGGAACAGACTTCCCGAATGTAGTGTCCATTCCGGTGAAATTAATATTCCCATTTTCAATAGTCGCCGTTGTACCGCAGTCTTAAATATGTAATGGACAGACGGTGTAAAACAGAAAGAGAAAAATTCCCTTATCTTTTGCTTCAACATGCAATTAACACCTCAAACGATCACAATCAAAATAATTGCATCATTTATATAAAGTTAAGCAGAGGAATAAGCATATATCCCTATTCTAACCGAGTTTCCGTAATATAATTTGACGTTGTGAACGGTTCACCTGCTGGCGGGTCTTATGTCCATCCCGCAGACAACAAGTATAGCACGAATGGTAAAGCCTATAGCTGTTTTGTTTCATAGCACATGCAATTATCAAAATCTAGTGTAGACCTGTAACAACGTCACGGAAGAAGCTTAGTTGTCAAAATGTTCAATAATGAGTTTGCTAATTTTGCATTCAACAGCAGGTGAATTCTTCATTTAATTCTAACTATATCATACTTTAATTCATTTAGTTTGATTTGGCTTATTTCAACAGTTTCTTCAGACTACAATACCTTGTTCGCAAATAAAAGGTATATTTTTATAATAACTTTGTGTGTCTTTGGTGCGTAAATATGCGTTAAATCAAAACAGGTGTGTGACACGGTACATATTTATCCTTTTTATACGCAACGTTCTCTACCTAAAAAATAAAAGTTAAGGCAGTGTACAGGAATCGATAAAATCACCCCCATCAGAGAAACCAAAGGGAAAGAATCACAGACATTGAATAACAAGACCCTAATGGAAACATCAACAGCGGAAAGCCGAAAGAACATTTACTTTCCCACAAAATGACAAATTGGCAGACGAGGCTATTTTGTTCATGGTGCCTCTCAACATCCACAAAAGCACCGTGTTCATGTAGTGACGTTCTTATAAACTACGCACATATTAAATCGTTACTTGTATTTCGGTGTAGCCGTTGCATAGCGCTGGACGGTTTGGCCATTTAATGACAAACTGTTCTTCTTGAAACATTAAAAAGGAAGATCAAATGTTCGTAGAAACAAAACCGGAAAATGCATATCTGACTAAAATACTATTTAATTCAAATGGTGAGCATGCTACCTGCTGAACAGATGTTATTTTAAGTCAAAGGCAAGACACATGAGCATCTTGGGAAATAACACATAAAATGGGTGACCTCAAGTTCAATTATCACCGAAAATGACTACCTATTATGACACATGCTGTGTCAGAGCTCCAAATCCCTGTTTCCAGGCAACTAACTGCATTCGCCCCAGTCAAATTATACCCTTCTTCACAGGTCACAGGTGCTATTGAGCCATACGTTGTGCCATTTGTGAAATCTGCTGCACCATTGAGAATCGTGATGATCTGACAGTCTGCAAAAAAGGAACAACTCATTGAATTTCAACGGATATTTAAACAATAAAGTAGAGAATAGCCGTACAATAGAATCATGTTTTTTTTTTATATTTGAATATAATCTAAGTCTTACATCATTTTAATTTAAAGGATTATAAACTTAGGTTTTGTAAAGCACTACTTGATAGATTAATTTCCCGACTTGATTTGTCTCATGAACATGTTATCTAATGCGGTGGAAACGGTAATACGCACAGTCATTAAAAATAGAATGAAATGCAAAGATTAATCGACACAGCAATGAAAACCCTTAGAGGGGATATATATTTGTACTGTAATGCATATTGTTAAAATACGTACTACTAAATCGAAATAGGAAAGACACAATATAAATACTAAAGTATACTGGCATATGGCCTCGTTGTGCATCTGTTTCTTTATCATTGTAGTTACTTTGGTTTAAGAGCCTTATGCGCTACGTGATCAGTATAGAAGAGAAGGCAATGTTGAAATATTCTTGATAGCTCAGTGATTAGCGCGATCGACTCATGATCGAGAGTATTTGGGTACGAATCCGGCCACCGGAGGCGGGGTATGTCTTTGGGCAAGACGCGTTATGCCACTGCCCCACTCCACCCAGGTGTCAATTGGTAGCTGTGGTGTAACAGCCGCTGTCTCTCTCTCGTGTGCGTGATAATATCCGGAATGAGTGTTCGAGAGTGATTCAAGGAAGATTGAAGCTTTCCTCGCAATCGAACAACAATAAATTTGTATAAACTATAAATTCTTTGGTTTTTTGGGGTTTTTTTTTTAATATATACAGTAAGGAAAATATATGACTTTTATTCATCACATAATCGGACCCATTTATTCTATCACACTATTGCTGAACAGCATTTAGTTCGAACTATTACAGCAGTGGTGTTCATGGAATTGTTCAAATTGTATGTAGTTATGTGGAGTTGTGCAGGAGTAATAAACATATTATGAACCATTTTATAACTTGTCGATTGTTAAATTATAGAAGTCGTCTGGGCGTTGTTACCACCTCTATGGAAGTATTGAGCTATACCTTATATGCGTGTTGTTATGCAGTACTACTGTTATATGCGTATTCGTCATACTTGAGTTGCCAACGAAAAGTACTTGGAATGTTACAGCTAAAGTGGTCATTGTTGAATTTCAGATAATATCCACAAGCACCACGGGAAATCTTTGAGTATTGTAGGTAAGCAAAGGGGGATAACCTTTTATTTTACATGTGGTGTATGTACTCCATGTTCCACCGCTCTGACATTTCATGCCAGTTCCTCCCGTAAGCTCATATCCAGTATCGCATGTTATAGGAACACTGTTACCATACGTGGTTTTTGTAATGTTGGTAACCTCAGGTATCCCGTTCGCAACCGCATCTGGATAACCACAGTCTGTAATGGAAAATTGATCTAAACGGTTACCCTTGGTCGGTCAGTAAATAATCTCATAGATGTTGCAACATAAGTTTTTATATATTTTCAATCCTCACTCTCTATTCAACTGTAGATTCATACATTGCAATGTTTGTTTGTTTGTATTGTAGTCTAACGGCCCAGTCAACACCATTTAGGTCATTTTTAGTCGATCAGTTTACCTATTCACACTTTTCCTGGGCAGGCTTAAATTCATAAACGGTTAACCAGTATCATTGCAATGTTAACAAAATACAAACGAAAATGACCAGGAAGTGCCACAATCACAGAACACAGGCAATCAATGACAAAAGAAGAAGATCAAACAACACTTTGTGCATCAAGAAAAAGAACAACGGAAAACAAAATAACTTATCTGTTTCCCGAATAAAGGAATACAAATAATCGGTGTCCCAGTATTCCTAAAGTACGATGGTATGCCAAGGATTTCTGATTACACTCTAAATATATTACATTATGCTAAATTTCTGACATTCAGTATTGCAGGAAAACATTTTTCTGATTTATTGGTTTTAAATATTAGGAAGTAGAATGTGTTGCATATAGCAACTAATAAGTAGGATAAAATCATACAATTGTGATGACTATCATACAATTTATCAAGGGTCTATTGTTTACTTTTGGAAGCCAGAGAAAGCACAAGTACGCTTCACCCAATATACTGGATGTGAAACCATCGATCCGATATTGATTATACAGTTTTCTCAGAATTACATAGACTTTGTTGAGTCGCTCATGGTGTCATTAGCATATTGTAAAGCATTTCTGCTACCAAAACAATGAACCTTCAATGATTCATTTACGAAAAGAGAATAATTTTTATCAAATAATTTATTGATTGTAAGTTTTAAAATTGGGAGAAGAATAAGCACTTTCCAGTCGACATTAAACTAAACATAAACATATGATCAACCATAATGCTTATGTAACGTTTTAACGATGAATACTACATCGTATTCCCCAGAGCTTTCAAACTTACATGGCAATTAACACGAAAACTTGTTCGATTGTTTACCTTTTATTACACAAGATCCTGCCGAATCTTCCCAACTTCCATCAGGTAAACATAAGACTAGGTTCTTCCCAGAAAGATAATAACCATCGCTACAAGATATGTTGGCAACAGCTCCATAGTCGGTACCATTTGGAAAGTGTACACCTCCGTTTGTAATTTGAAGATTACCGCAGCCTACAAGAATACCATTATTTTGATCACATATATAATAGGGCGAAGTGCTTACTGTGGTTGCGATGCTTGCTAATGGCCACAGGTCAAAACACTCGTTGGAGTAGCATTTGCCAGGTTGTTTTCTCCGGCTGCTGTGGTACTAGTTGATTATCTGTCGGCTCATACATGACAAAATTCTACTTCCATGAACATACAAACCCATATTCAATGCAAGCACCATTAAATAGATAATTGTATAACGTGCAATTTGAATTCACGGGATCATACTTTTTAGTGAAGAGCAATAGCACTGTCAAGTGAAACCTACAACAGCCAGAGCTAAAACATTGTATTCTTGGACAACCATGTCTTCATACGAAAAGGCAACTCATGCATCCCTAGTCACTGAAACTATTATAAGGTATAGCTAACCTGCAATCTCACAAGAAACTGATGTTCTCCAGGAACCGTCTCCGAGACACGTTATAGCTGGATCACCCTTGCGGTTGTAGCCGATGTCACAAGTAACAGGAACAGACTTCCCGAATGTAGTGTCCATTCCGGTGAAATTAATATTCCCATTTTCAATAGTCGCCGTTGTACCGCAGTCTTAAATATGTAATGGACAGACGGTGTAAAACAGATAGAGAAAAATTCCCTTATCTTTTGCTTCAACATGCAATTAACACCTCAAACGATCACAATCAAAATAATTGCATCATTTATATAAAGTTAAGCAGAGGAATAAGCATATATCCCTATTCTAACCGAGTTTCCGTAATATAATTTGACGTTGTGAACGGTTCACCTGCTGGCGGGTCTTATGTCCATCCCGCAGACAACAATCATAGCACGAATGGTAAAGCCTATAGCTGTTTTGTTTCATAGCACATGCAATTATCAAAATCTAGTGTAGACCTGTAACAACGTCACGGAATAAGCTTAGTTGTCAAAATGTTCAATAAAGAGTTTGCTAATTTTGCATTCAACAGCAAGTGAATTCTTCATTTAATTCTAACTATATCATACTTTAATTCATTTAGTTTGATTTGGCTTATTTCAACAGTTTCTTCAGACTACAATACCTTGTTCGCAAATAAAAGGTATATTTTTATAATAACTTTGTGTGTCTTTGGTGCGTAAATATGCGTTAAATCTAAACAGGTGTGTGACACGGTACATATTTATCCTTTTTATACGCAACGTTCTCTACCTAAAAAATAAAAGTTAAGGCAGTGTACAGGAATCGATAAAATCACCCCCATCAGAGAAACCAAAGGGAAAGAATCACAGACATTGAATAACAAGACCCTAATGGAAACATCAACAGCGGAAAGCCGAAAGAACATTTACTTTCCTACAAAATGACAAATTGGCAGACGAGGCTATTTTGTTCATGGTGCCTCTCAACATCCACAAAAGCACCGTGTTCATGTAGTGACGTTCTTATAAACTACGCACATATTAAATCGTTACTTGTATTTCGGTGTAGCCGTTGCATAGCGCTGGACGGTTTGGCCATTTAATGACAAACTGTTCTTCTTGAAACATTAAAAAGGAAGATCAAATAGTCGTAGAAACAAAACCGGAAAATGCATATCTGACTAAAATACTATTTAATTCAAATGGTGAGCATGCTACCTGCTGAACAGATGTTATTTTAAGTCAAAGGCAAGACACATGAGCATCTTGGGAAATAACACATAAAATGGGTGACCTCAAGTTCAATTATCACCGAAAATGACTACCTATTATGACACATGCTGTGTCAGAGCTCCAAATCCCTGTTTCCAGGCAACTAACTGCATTCGCCCCAGTCAAATTATACCCTTCTTCACAGGTCACAGGTGCTATTGAGCCATACGTTGTGCCATTTGTGAAATCTGCTGCACCATTGAGAATCGTGATGATCTGACAGTCTGCAAAAAAGGAACAACTCATTGAATTTCAACGGATATTTAAACAATAAAGTAGAGAATAGCCGTACAATAGAATCATGTTTTTTTTTTATATCTGAATATAATCTAAGTCTTACATCAATTTAATTTAAAGGATTATACACTTAGGTTTTGTAAAGCACTACTTGATAGATTAATTTCCCGACTTGATTTGTCTCATGGACATGTTATCTAATGCGGTGGAAACGGTAATACGCACAGTCATTAAAAAAAGAATGAAATGCAAAGATTAATCGACACAGCAATGAAAACCCTTAGAGGGGATATATATTTGTACTGTAATGCATATTGTTAAAATACGTACTACTAAATCGAAATAGGAAAGACACAATATAAATACTAAAGTATACTGGCATATGGCCTCGTTGTGCATCTGTTTCTTTATCATTGTAGTTACTTTGGTTTAAGAGCCTTATGCGCTACGTGATCAGTATAGAAGAGAAGGCAATGTTGAAATATTCTTGATAGCTCAGTGATTAGCGCGATCGACTCATGATTGAGAGTATTTGGGTACGAATCCGGCCACCGGAGGCGGGGTATGTCTTTGGGCAAGACGCGTTATGCCACTGCCCCACTCCACCCAGGTGTCAATTGGTAGCTGTGGTGTAACAGCCGCTGTCTCTCTCTCGTGTGCGTGATAATATCCGGAATGAGTGTTCGAGAGTGATTCAAGGAAGATTGAAGCTTTCCTCGCAATCGAACAACAATAAATTTGTATAAACTATAAATTCTTTGGTTTTTTTGGGTTTTTTTAATATATACAGTAAGGAAAATATATGACTTTTATTCATCACATAATCGGACCCATTTATTCTATCACACTATTGCTGAACATCATTTAGTTCGAACTATTACAGCAGTGGTGTTCATGGAATTGTTCAAATTGTATATAGTTATGTGGAGTTGTGCAGGAGTAATAAACATATTATGAACCATTTTATAACTTGTCGATTGTTAAATTATAGAAGTCGTCTGGGCGTTGTTACCACCTCTATGGAAGTATTGAGCTATACCTTATATGCGTGTTGTTATGCAGTACTACTGTTATATGCGTATTCGTCATACTTGAGTTGCCAACGAAAAGTACTTGGAATGTTACAGCTAAAGTGGTCATTGTTGAATTTCAGATAATATCCACAAGCACCACGGGAAATCTTTGAGTATTGTAGGTAAGCAAAGGGGGATAACCTTTTATTTTACATGTGGTGTATGTACTCCATGTTCCATCGCTCTGACATTTCATGCCAGTTCCTCCCGTAAGCTCATATCCAGTATCGCATGTTATAGGAACACTGTTACCATACGTGGTTTTTGTAATGTTGGTAACCTCAGGTATCCCGTTCGCAACCGCATCTGGATAACCACAGTCTGTAATGGAAAATTGATCTAAACGGTTACCCTTGTTCGGTCAGTAAATAATCTCATAGATGTTGCAACGTAAGTTTTTATATATTTTCAATCCTCACTCTCTATTCAACTGTAGATTCATACATTGCAATGTTTGTTTGTTTGTATTGTAGTCTAACGGCCCAGTCAACACCATTTAGGTCATTTTTAGTCGATCAGTTTACCTATTCACACTTTTCCTGGGCAGGCTTAAATTCATAAACGGTTAACCAGTATCATTGCAATGTTAACAAAATACAAACGAAAATGACCAGGAAGTGCCACAATCACAGAACACAGGCAATCAATGACAAAAGAAGAAGATCAAACAACACTTTGTGCATCAAGAACAAGAACAACGGAAAACAAAATAACTTATCTGTTTCCCGAATAAAAGAATACATATAATCGGTGACCCAGTATTCCTAAAGTACGATGGCATGCCAAGGATTTCTGATTACACTCTAAATATATTACATTATGCCAAATTTCTGACATTCAGTATTGCAGGAAAGCATTTTTCTGATTTATTGGTTTTAAATATTAGGAAGTAGAATGTGTTGCATATAGCAACTAATAAGTAGGATAAAATCATACAATTGTGATGACTATCATACAATTTATCAAGGGTCTATTGTTTACTTTTGGAAGCCAGAGAAAGCACAAGTACGCTTCACCCAATATACTGGATGTGAAACCATCGATCCGATATTGATTATACAGTTTTCTCAGAATTACATAGACTTTGTTGAGTCGCTCATGGTGTCATTAGCATATTGTAAAGCATTTCTGCTACCAAAACAATGAACCTTCAATGATTCATTTACGAAAAGAGAATAATTTTTATCAAATAATTTATTGATTGTAAGTTTTAAAAATGGGAGAAGATTAAACACTTTCCAGTCGACATTAAACTAAACATAAACATATGATCAACCATAATGCTTATGTAACGCTTTAACGATAAATACTACATCGTATTCCCCAGAGCTTTCAAACTTACATGGCAATTAACACAAAAACTTGTTCGATTGTTTACCTTTTATTACACAAGATCCTGCCGAATCTTCCCAACTTCCATCAGGTAAACATAAGACTAGGTTCTTCCCAGAAAGATAATAACCATGGCTACAAGATATGTTGGCAACAGCTCCATAGTCAGTACCATTTGGAAAGTGTACACCTCCGTTTGTAATTTGAAGATTACCGCAGCCTACAAGAATACAATTATTTTGATCACATATATAATAGGGCGAAGTGCTTACTGTGGTTGCGATGCTTGCTAATGGCCACAGGTCAAAACACTCGTTGGAGTAGCATTTGCCAGGTTGTTTTCTCCGGCTGCTGTGGTACTAGTTGATTATCTGTCGGCTCATACATGACAAAATTCTACTTCCATGAACATACAAACCCATATTCAATGCAAGCACCATTAAATAGATAATTGTATAACGTGTAATTTGAATTCACGGGATCATACTTTTTAGTGAAGAGCAATAGCACTGTCAAGTGAAACCTACAACAGCCAGGGTTAAAACATTGTATTCTTGGACAACCATGTCTTCATACGAAAAGGCAACTCATGCATCCCTACTCACTGAAACTATTATAAGGGTAT
Organism: Lucinisca nassula; assembly: GCA_963580285.1. Taxonomy (NCBI): domain Eukaryota; kingdom Metazoa; phylum Mollusca; class Bivalvia; order Lucinida; family Lucinidae; genus Lucinisca; species Lucinisca nassula. The sequence continues at coordinate 79,441,717 of OY757013.1, forward strand.
AGCTAACCTGCAATCTCACAAGAAACTGATGTTCTCCAGGAACCGTCTCCGAGACACGTTATAGCTGGATCACCCTTGCGGTTGTAGCCGATGTCACAAGTAACAGGAACAGACTTCCCGAATGTAGTGTCCATTCCGGTGAAATTAATATTCCCATTTTCAATAGTCGCCGTTGTACCGCAGTCTTAAATATGTAATGGACAGACGGTGTAAAACAGATAGAGAAAATTCCCTTATCTTTTGCTTGAACATGCAATTAACACCTCAAACGATCACAATCAAAATAATTGCATCATTTATATAAAGTTAAGCAGAGGAATAAGCATATATCCCTATTCTAACCGAGTTTCCGTAATATAATTTGACGTTGTGAACGGTCCACCTGCTGGCGGGTCTTATGTCCATCCCGCAGACAACAATCATAGCACGAATGGTATAGCCTATAGCTGTTTTGTTTCATAGCACATGCAATTATCAAAATCTAGTGTAGATCTGTAACAACGTCACGGAATAAGCTTAGTTGTCAAAATGTTCAATAAAGAGTTTGCTAATTTTGCATTCAACAGCAAGTGAATTCTTCATTTAATTCTAACTATATCATACTTTAATTCATTTAGTTTGATTTGGCTTATTTCAACAGTTTCTTCAGACTACAATACCTTGTTCGCAAATAAAAGGTATATTTTTATAATAACTTTGTGTGTCTTTGGTGCGTAAATATGCGTTAAATCAAAACAGGTGTGTGACACGGTACATATTTATCCTTTTTATACGCAACGTTCTCTACCTACAAAATAAAAGTTAAGGCAATGTACAGGAATCGATAAAATCACCCCCATCAGAGAAACCAAAGGGAAAGAATCACAGACATTGAATAACAAGACCCTAGTGGAAACATCAACAGCGGAAAGCCGAAAGAACATTTACTTTCCCACAAAATGACAAATTGGCAGGCGGGGCTATTTTGTTCATAGTGCCTCTCAACATCCCCAAAAGCACCGGTGTTCATGTAGTGACGTTCTTATAAACTACACACATATTAAATCGTTACTTGTATTTCGGTGTAGCCGTTGCATAGCGCTGGACGGTTTGGCCATTTAATGACAAACTGTTCTTCTTGAAACATTAAAAAAGGAAGATCAAATGTTCGTAGAAACAAAACCGGAAAAATGCATATCTGACTAAAATACTATTTAATTCAAATGGTGAGCATGCTATCTACTGAACAGATGTTACTTTAAGTCAAAGGCAAGACACATGAGCATCTTGGGAAATAACACATAAAATGGGTGACCTCAAGTTCAATTATCACCGAAAATGACTACCTATTATGACACATGCTGTGTCAGAGCTCCAAATCCCTGTTTCCAGGCAACTAACTGCATTCGCCCCAGTCAAATTATACCCTTCTTCACAGGTCACAGGTGCTATTGAGCCATACGTTGTGCCATTTGTGAAATCTGCTGCACCATTGAGAATCGTGATGATCTGACAGTCTGCAAAAAAGGAACAACTCATTGAATTTCAACGGATATTTAAACAATAAAGTAGAGAATAGCCGTACAATAAAATCATGTTTTCTTTGATATCTGAATATAATCTAAGTCTTACATCAATTTAATTTAAAGGATTATAAACTTAGGTTTTGTAAAGCACTACTTGATAGATTAATTTCCCGACTTGATTTGTCTCATGAACATGTTATCTAATGCGGTGGAAACGGTAATACACACAGTCATTAAAAATAGAATGAAATGCAAAGATTAATCGACACAACAATGAAAACCCTTAGTGGGGATATATATTTGTACTGTAATGCATATTGTTAAAATACGTACTACTAAATCGAAATAGGAAAGACACAATATAAATACTAAAGTATATTGGCATATGGCCTCGTTGTGCATCTGTTTCTTTATCATTGTAGTTACTTTGGTTTAAGAGCCTTATGCGCTCGTGATCAGTATAGAAGAGAAGGCAATGTTGAAATATTCTTAATAGCTCAGTGATTAGCGCGATCGACTCATGATCGAGAGTATTTGGGTACGAATCCGGCCACCGGAGGCGGGGTATGTCCTTGGGCAAGACGCGTTATGCCACTGCCCCACTCCACCCAGGTGTCAATTGGTAGCTGTGGTGTAACAGCCGCTGTCTCTCTCTCGTGTGCGTGATAAAATCCTGAATGAGTGTTCGAGAGTGATTCAAGGAAGATTGAAGCTTTCCTCGCAATCGAACAACAATAAATTTGTATAAACTATAAATTCTTTGTTTTTGGGTTTTTTTTTAATATATACAGTAAGGAAAATATATGACTTTTATTCATCACATAATCGGACCCATTTATTCTATCACACTATTACTGAACATCATTTAGTTCGAACTATTACAGCAGTGGTGTTCATGGAATTGTTCGAATTGTATGTAGTTATGTGGAGTTGTGCAGGAGTAATAAACATATTATGAACCATTTTATAACTTGTCGATTGTTAAATTATAGAAGTCGTCTGGGCGTTGTTACCACCTCTATGGAAGTATTGAGCTATACCTTATATGCGTGTTGTTATGCAGTACTACTGTTATATGCGTATTCGTCATACTTGAGTTGCCAACGAAAAGTACTTGGAATGTTACAGCTAAAGTGGTCATTGTTGAATTTCAGATAATATCCACAAGCACCACGGGAAATCTTTGAGTATTGTAGGTAAGCAAAGGGGGGTAACCTTTTATTTTACATGTGGTGTATGTACTCCATGTTCCATCGCTCTGACATTTCATGCCAGTTCCTCCCGTAAGCTCATATCCAGTATCGCATGTTATAGGAACACTGTTACCATACGTGGTTTTTGTAATGTTGGTAACCTCAGGTATCCCGTTCGCAACCGCATCTGGATAACCACAGTCTGTAATGGAAAATTGATCTAAACGGTTACCCTTGGTCGGTCAGTAAATAATCTCATAGATGTTGCAACATAAGTTTTTATATATTTTCAATCCTCACTCTCTATTCAACTGTAGATTCATACATTGCAATGTTTGTTTGTTTGTATTGTAGTCTAACGGCCCAGTCAACACCATTTAGGTCATTTTTAGTCGATCAGTTTACCTATTCACACTTTTCCTGGGCAGGCTTAAATTCATAAACGGTTAACCAGTATCATTGCAATGTTAACAACATACAAACGAAAATGACCTGGAAGTGCCACAATCACAGAACACAGGCAATCAATGAACAAAGAAGAAGATCAAACAACACTTTGTGCATCAAGAACAAGAACAACGGAAAACAAAATAACTTATCTGTTTCCCGAATAAAAGAATACAAATAATCGGTGACGCAGTATTCCGAAAGTACGATGGCATGCCAAGGATTTCTGATTACACACTAAATATATTACATTATGCTAAATTTCTGACATTCAGTATTGCAGGAAAACATTTTTCTGATTTATTGGTTTTAAATATTAGGAAGTAGAATGTGTTGCATATAGCAACTAATAAGTAGGATAAAATCATACAATTGTGATGACTATCATACAATTTATCAAGGGTCTATTGTTTACTTTTGGAAGCCAGAGAAAGCACAAGTACGCTTCACCCAATACACTGGATGTGAAACCATCGATCCGATATTGATTATACAGTTTTCTCAGAATTACATAGACTTTGTTGAGTCGCTCATGGTGTCATTAGCATATTGTAAAGCATTTCTGCTACCAAAACAATGAACCTTCAATGATTCATTTACGAAAAGAGAATAATTTTTATCAAATAATTTATTGATTGTAAGTTTTAAAATTGGGAGAAGATTAAACACTTTCCAGTCGACATTAAACTAAACATAAACATATGATAAACCATAATGCTTATGTAACGCTTTAACGATAAATACTACATCGTATTTCCCAGAGCTTTCAAACTTACATGGCAATTAACACGAAAACTTGTTCGATTGTTTACCTTTTATTACACAAGATCCTGCCGAATCTTCCCAACTTCCATTAGGTAAACATAAGACTAGGTTCTTCCCAGAAAGATAATAACCATCGCTACAAGATATGTTGGCAACAGCTCCATAGTCGGTACCATTTGGAAAGTGTACACCTCCGTTTGTAATTTGAAGATTACCGCAGCCTACAAGAATACCATTATTTTGATCACATATATAATAGGGCGAAGTGCTTACTGTGGTTGCGATGCTTGCTAATGGCCACAGGTCAAAACACTCGTTGGAGTAGCATTTGCCAGGTTGTTTTCTCCGGCTGCTGTGGTACTAGTTGATTATCTGTCGGCTCATACATGACAAAATTCTACTTCCATGAACATACAAACCCATATTCAATGCAAGCACCATTAAATAGATAATTGTATAACGTGCAATTTGAATTCACGGGATCATACTTTTTAGTGAAGAGCAATAGCACTGTCAAGTGAAACCTACAACAGCCAGGGTTAAAACATTGTATTCTTGGAGAACCATGTCTTCATACGAAAAGGTAAATCACGCATCCCTAGTCACTGAAACTATTATAAGGGTATAGCTAACCTGCAATCTCACAAGAAACTGATGTTCTCCAGGAACCGTCTCCGAGACACGTTATAGCTGGATCACCCTTGCGGTTGTAGCCGATGTCACAAGTAACAGGAACAGACTTCCCGAATGTAGTGTCCATTCCGGTGAAATTAATATTCCCATTTTCAATAGTCGCCGTTGTACCGCAGTCTTAAATATGTAATGGACAGACGGTGTAAAACAGATAGAGAAAAATTCCCTTATCTTTTGCTTCAACATGTAATTAACACCTCAAACGATCACAATCAAAATAATTGCATCATTTATATAAAGTTAAGCAGAGGAATAAGCATATATCCCTATTCTAACCGAGTTTCCGTAATATAATTTGACGTTTGTGAACGGTTCACCTGCTGGCGGGTTTTATGTCCATCCCGCAGACAACAATCATAGCACGAATGGTATAGCCTATAGCTGTTTTGTTTCATAGCACATGCAATTATCAAAATCTAGTGTAGATCTGTAACAACGTCACGGAATAAGCTTAGTTGTCAAAATGTTCAATAAAGAGTTTGCTAATTTTGCATTCAACAGCAAGTGAATTCTTCATTTAATTCTAACTATATCATACTTTAATTCATTTAGTTTGATTTGGCTTATTTCAACAGTTTCTTCAGACTACAATACCTTGTTCGCAAATAAAAGGTATATTTTTATAATAACTTTGTGTGTCTTTGGTGCGTAAATATGCGTTAAATCAAAACAGGTGTGTGACACGGTACATATTTATCCTTTTTATACGCAACGTTCTCTACCTACAAAATAAAAGTTAAGGCAATGTACAGGAATCGATAAAATCACCCCCATCAGAGAAACCAAAGGGAAAGAATCACAGACATTGAATAACAAGACCCTAATGGAAACATCAACAGCGGAAAGCCGAAAGAACATTTACTTTCCCACAAAATGACAAATTGGCAGGCTAGGCTATTTTGTTCATGGTGCCTCTCAACATCCCCAAAAGCACCGTGTTCATGTAGTGGCGTTCTTATAAACTACGCACATATTAAATCGTTACTTGTATTTCGGTGTAGCCGTTGCATAGCGCTGGACGGTTTGGCCATTTAATGACAAACTGTTCTTCTTGAAACATTAAAAAAGGAAGATCAAATGTTCGTAGAAACAAAACCGGAAAATGCATATCTGACTAAAATACTATTTCATTCAAATGGTGAGCATGCTACCTGCTGAACAGATGTTATTTTAAGTCAAAGGCAAGACACATGAGCATCTTGGGAAATAAAACATAAAATGGGTGACCTCAAGTTCAATTATCACCGAAAATGACTACCTATTATGACACATGCTGTGTCAGAGCTCCAAATCCCTGTTTCCAGGCAACTAACTGCATTCGCCCCAGTCAAATTATACCCTTCTTCACAGGTCACAGGTGCTATTGAGCCATATGTTGTGCCATTTGTGAAATCTGCTGCACCATTGAGAATCGTGATGATCTGACAGTCTGCAAAAAAGGAACAACTCATTGAATTTCAACGGATATTTAAACAATAAAGTAGAGAATAGCCGTACAATAGAATCATGTTTTTTTTTATATCTGAATATAATCTAAGTCTTACATCAATTTAATTTAAAGGATTATAAACTTAGGTTTTGTAAAGCACTACTTGATAGATTAATTTCCCGACTTGATTTGTCCCATGAACATGTTATCTAATGCGGTGGAAACGGTAATACGCACAGTCATTAAAAATAGAATGAAATGCAAAGATTAATCGACACAACAATGAAAACCCTTAGAGGGGATATATATTTGTACTGTAATGCATATTGTTAAAATAGGTACTACTAAATCGAAATAGGAAAGACACAATATAAATACTAAAGTATACTGGCATATGGCCTCGTTGTGCATCTGTTTCTTTATCATTGTAGTTACTTTGGTTTAAGAGCCTTATGCGCTACGTGATCAGTATAGAAGAGAAGGCAATGTTGAAATATTCTTGATAGCTCAGTGATTAGCGCGATCGACTCATGATCCAGAGTATTTGGGTACGAATCCGGCCACCGGAGGCGGGGTATGTCTTTGGGCAAGACGCGTTATGCCACTGCCCCACTCCACCCAGGTGTCAATTGGTAGCTGTGGTGTAACAGCCGCTGTCTCTCTCTCGTGTGCGTGATAATATCCGGAATGAGTGTTCGAGAGTGATTCAAGGAGGATTGAAGCTTTCCTCGCAATCGAACAACAATAAATTTGTATAAACTATAAATTCTTTGTTTTTTGGGTTTTTTTTAATATATACAGTAAGGAAAATATATGACTTTTATTCATCACATAATCGGACCCATTTATTCTATCACACTATTGCTGAACATCATTTAGTTCGAACTATTACAGCAGTGGTGTTCATGGAATTGTTCAAATTGTATGTAGTTATGTGGAGTTGTGCAGGAGTAATAAACATATTATGAACCATTTTATAACTTGTCGATTGTTAAATTATAGAAGTCGTCTGGGCGTTGTTACCACCTCTATGGAAGTATTGAGCTATACCTTATATGCGTGTTGTTATGCAGTACTACTGTTATATGCGTATTCGTCATACTTGAGTTGCCAACGAAAAGTACTTGGAATGTTACAGCTAAAGTGGTCATTGTTGAATTTCAGATAATATCCACAAGCACCACGGGAAATCTTTGAGTATTGTAGGTAAGCAAAGGGGGATAACCTTTTATTTTACATGTGGTGTATGTACTCCATGTTCCATCGCTCTGACATTTCATGCCAGTTCCTCCCGTAAGCTCATATCCAGTATCGCATGTTATAGGAACACTGTTACCATACGTGGTTTTTGTAATGTTGGTAACCTCAGGTATCCCGTTCGCAACCGCATCTGGATAACCACAGTCTGTAATGGAAAATTGATCTAAACGGTTACCCTTGGTCGGTCAGTAAATAATCTCATAGATGTTGCAACATAAGTTTTTATATATTTTCAATCCTCACTCTCTATTCAACTGTAGATTCATACATTGCAATGTTTGTTTGTTTGTATTGTAGTCTAACGGCCCAGTCAACACCATTTAGGTCATTTTTAGTCGATCAGTTTACCTATTCACACTTTTCCTGGGCAGGCTTAAATTCATAAACGGTTAACCAGTATCATTGCAATGTTAACAAAATACAAACGAAAATGACCAGGAAGTGCCACAATCACAGAACACAGGCAATCAATGACAAAAGAAGAAGATCAAACAACACTTTGTGCATCAAGAACAAGAACAACGGAAAACAAAATAACTTATCTGTTTCCCGAATAAAAGAATACAAATAATCGGTGACCCAGTATTCCTAAAGTACGATGGCATGCCAAGGATTTCTGATTACACTCTAAATATATTACATTCTGCTAAATTTCTGACATTCAGTATTGCAGGAAAACATTTTTCTGATTTATTGGTTTTAAATATTAGGAAGTAGAATGTGTTGCATATAGCAACTAATAAGTAGGATAAAATCATACAATTGTGATGACTATCATACAATTTATCAAGGGTCTATTGTTTACTTTTGGAAGCCAGAGAAAGCACAAGTACGCTTCACCCAATATACTGGATGTGAAACCATCGATCCGATATTGATTATACAGTTTTCTCAGAATTACATAGACTTTGTTGAGTCGCTCATGGTGTCATTAGCATATTGTAAAGCATTTCTGCTACCAAAACAATGAACCTTCAATGATTCATTTACGAAAAGAGAATAATTTTTATCAAATAATTTATTGATTGTAAGTTTTAAAAATGGGAGAAGATTAAACACTTTCCAGTCGACATTAAACTAAACATAAACATATGATCAACCATAATGCTTATGTAACGTTTTAACGATAAATACTACATCGTATTCCCCAGAGCTTTCAAACTTACATGGCAATTAACACGAAAACTTGTTCGATTGTTTACCTTTTATTACACAAGATCCTGCCGAATCTTCCCAACTTCCATCAGGTAAACATAAGACTAGGTTCTTCCCAGAAAGATAATAACCATCGCTACAAGATATGTTGGCAACAGCTCCATAGTCGGTACCATTTGGAAAGTGTACACCTCCGTTTGTAATTTGAAGATTACCGCAGCCTACAAGAATACCATTATTTTGATCACATATATAATAGCGCGAAGTGCTTACTGTGGTTGCGATGCTTGCTAATGGCCACAGGTCAAAACACTCGTTGGAGTAGTATTTGCCAGGTTGTTTTCTCCGGCTGCTGTGGTACTAGTTGATTATCTGTCGGCTCATACATGACAAAATTCTACTTCCATGAACATACAAACCCATATTCAATGCAAGCACCATTAAATAGATAATTGTATAACGTGCAATTTGAATTCACGGGATCATACTTTTTAGTGAAGAGCAATAGCACTGTCAAGTGAAACCTACAACAGCCAGGGTTAAAACATTGTATTCTTGGACAACCATGTCTTCATACGAAAAGGCAACTCATGCATCCCTAGTCACTGAAACTATTATAAGGGTATAGCTAACCTGCAATCTCACAAGAAACTGATGTTCTCCAGGAACCGTCTCCGAGACACGTTATAGCTGGATCACCCTTGTGGTTGTAGCCGATGTCACAAGTAACAGGAACAGACTTCCCGAATGTAGTGTCCATTCCGGTGAAATTAATATTCCCATTTTCAATAGTCGCCGTTGTACCGCAGTCTTAAATATGTAATGGACAGACGGTGTAAAACAGAAAGAGAAAAATTCCCTTATCTTTTGCTTCAACATGCAATTAACACCTCAAACGATCACAATCAAAATAATTGCATCATTTATATAAAGTTAAGCAGAGGAATAAGCATATATCCCTATTCTAACCGAGTTTCCGTAATATAATTTGACGTTGTGAACGGTTCACCTGCTGGCGGGTCTTATGTCCATCCCGCAGACAACAATCATAGCACGAATGGTAAAGCCTATAGCTGTTTTGTTTCATAGCACATGCAATTATCAAAATCTAGTGTAGACCTGTAACAACGTCACGGAATAAGCTTAGTTGTCAAAATGTTCAATAATGAGTTTGCTAATTTTGCATTCAACAGCAGGTGAATTCTTCATTTAATTCTAACTATATCATACTTTAATTCATTTAGTTTGATTTGGCTTATTTCAACAGTTTCTTCAGACTACAATACCTTGTTCGCAAATAAAAGGTATATTTTTATAATAACTTTGTGTGTCTTTGGTGCGTAAATATGCGTTAAATCAAAACAGGTGTGTGACACGGTACATATTTATCCTTTTTATACGCAACGTTCTCTACCTAAAAAATAAAAGTTAAGGCAGTGTACAGGAATCGATAAAATCACCCCCATCAGAGAAACCAAAGGGAAAGAATCACAGACATTGAATAACAAGACCCTAATGGAAACATCAACAGCGGAAAGCCGAAAGAACATTTACTTTCCCACAAAATGACAAATTGGCAGACGAGGCTATTTTGTTCATGGTGCCTCTCAACATCCCCAAAAGCACCGTGTTCATGTAGTGACGTTCTTATAAACTACGCACATATTAAATCGTTACTTGTATTTCGGTGTAGCCGTTGCATAGCGCTGGACGGTTTGGCCATTTAATGACAAACTGTTCTTCTTGAAACATTAAAAAGGAAGATCAAATGTTCGTAGAAACAAAACCGGAAAATGCATATCTGACTAAAATACTATTTAATTCAAATGGTGAGCATGCTACCTGCTGAACAGATGTTATTTTAAGTCAAAGGCAAGACACATGAGCATCTTGGGAAATAACACATAAAATGGGTGACCTCAAGTTCAATTATCACCGAAAATGACTACCTATTATGACACATGCTGTGTCAGAGCTCCAAATCCCTGTTTCCAGGCAACTAACTGCATTCGCCCCAGTCAAATTATACCCTTCTTCACAGGTCACAGGTGCTATTGAGCCATACGTTGTGCCATTTGTGAAATCTGCTGCACCATTGAGAATCGTGATGATCTGACAGTCTGCAAAAAAGGAACAACTCATTGAATTTCAACGGATATTTAAACAATAAAGTAGAGAATAGCCGTACAATAGAATCATGTTTTTTTTTATATTTGAATATAATCTAAGTCTTACATCAATTTAATTTAAAGGATTATAAACTTAGGTTTTGTAAAGCACTACTTGATAGATTAATTTCCCGACTTGATTTGTCTCATGAACATGTTATCTAATGCGGTGGAAACGGTAATACGCACAGTCATTAAAAATAGAATGAAATGCAAAGATCAATCGACACAGCAATGAAAACCCTTAGAGGGGATATATATTTGTACTGTAATGCATATTGTTAAAATACGTACTACTAAATCGAAATAGGAAAGACACAATATAAATACTAAAGTATACTGGCATATGGCCTCGTTGTGCATCTGTTTCTTTATCATTGTAGTTACTTTGGTTTAAGAGCCTTATGCGCTACGTGATCAGTATAGAAGAGAAGGCAATGTTAAAATATTCTTGATAGCTCAGTGATTAGCGCGATCGACTCATGATCGAGAGTATTTGGGTACGAATCCGGCCACCGGAGGCGGGGTATGTCTTTGGGCAAGACGCGTTATGCCACTGCCCCACTCCACCCAGGTGTCAATTGGTAGCTGTGGTGTAACAGCCGCTGTCTCTCTCTCGTGTGCGTGATAATATCCGGAATGAGTGTTCGAGAGTGATTCAAGGAGGATTGAAGCTTTCCTCGCAATCGAACAACAATAAATTTGTATAAACTATAAATTCTTTGGTTTTTGTTCTTTTTTTTTAATATATACAGTAAGGAAAATATATGACTTTTATTCATCACATAATCGGACCCATTTATTCTATCACACTATTGCTGAATATCATTTAGTTCGAACTATTACAGCAGTGGTGTTCATGGAATTGTTCAAATTGTATGTAGTTATGTGGAGTTGTGCAGGAGTAATAAACATATTATGAACCATTTTATAACTTGTCGATTGTTAAATTATAGAAGTCGTCTGGGCGTTGTTACCACCTCTATGGAAGTATTGAGCTATACCTTATATGCGTGTTGTTATGCAGTACTACTGTTATATGCGTATTCGTCATACTTGAGTTGCCAACGAAAAGTACTTGGAATGTTACAGCTAAAGTGGTCATTGTTGAATTTCAGATAATATCCACAAGCACCACGGGAAATCTTTGAGTATTGTAGGTAAGCAAAGGGGGATAACCTTTTATTTTACATGTGGTGTATGTACTCCATGTTCCATCGCTCTGACATTTCATGCCAGTTCCTCCCGTAAGCTCATATCCAGTATCGCATGTTATAGGAACACTGTTACCATACGTGGTTTTTGTAATGTTGGTAACCTCAGGTATCCCGTTCGCAACCGCATCTGGATAACCACAGTCTGTAATGGAAAATTGATCTAAACGGTTACCCTTGGTCGGTCAGTAAATAATCTCATAGATGTTGCAACATAAGTTTTTATATATTTTCAATCCTCACTCTCTATTCAACTGTAGATTCATACATTGCAATGTTTGTTTGTTTGTATTGTAGTCTAACGGCCCAGTCAACACCATTTAGGTCATTTTTAGTCGATCAGTTTACCTATTCACACTTTTCCTGGGCAGGCTTAAATTCATAAACGGTTAACCAGTATCATTGCAATGTTAACAAAATACAAACGAAAATGACCAGGAAGTGCCACAATCACAGAACACAGGCAATCAATGACAAAAGAAGAAGATCAAACAACACTTTGTGCATCAAGAACAAGAACAACGGAAAACAAAATAACTTATCTGTTTCCCGAATAAAAGAATACAAATAATCGGTGACCCAGTATTCCTAAAGTACGATGGCATGCCAAGGATTTCTGATTACACTCTAAATATATTACATTCTGCTAAATTTCTGACATTCAGTATTGCAGGAAAACATTTTTCTGATTTATTGGTTTTAAATATTAGGAAGTAGAATGTGTTGCATATAGCAACTAATAAGTAGGATAAAATCATACAATTGTGATGACTATCATACAATTTATCAAGGGTCTATTGTTTACTTTTGGAAGCCAGAGAAAGCACAAGTACGCTTCACCCAATATACTGGATGTGAAACCATCGATCCGATATTGATTATACAGTTTTCTCAGAATTACATAGACTTTGTTGAGTCGCTCATGGTGTCATTAGCATATTGTAAAGCATTTCTGCTACCAAAACAATGAACCTTCAATGATTCATTTACGAAAAGAGAATAATTTTTATCAAATAATTTATTGATTGTAAGTTTTAAAAATGGGAGAAGATTAAACACTTTCCAGTCGACATTAAACTAAACATAAACATATGATCAACCATAATGCTTATGTAACGTTTTAACGATAAATACTACATCGTATTCCCCAGAGCTTTCAAACTTACATGGCAATTAACACGAAAACTTGTTCGATTGTTTACCTTTTATTACACAAGATCCTGCCGAATCTTCCCAACTTCCATCAGGTAAACATAAGACTAGGTTCTTCCCAGAAAGATAATAACCATCGCTACAAGATATGTTGGCAACAGCTCCATAGTCGGTACCATTTGGAAAGTGTACACCTCCGTTTGTAATTTGAAGATTACCGCAGCCTACAAGAATACCATTATTTTGATCACATATATAATAGGGCGAAGTGCTTACTGTGGTTGCGATGCTTGCTAATGGCCACAGGACAAAACACTCGTTGGAGTAGTATTTGCCAGGTTGTTTTCTCCGGCTGCTGTGGCACTAGTTGATTATCTGTCGGCTCATACATGACAAAATTCTACTTCCATGAACATACAAACCCATATTCAATGCAAGCACCATTAAATAGATAATTGTATAACGTGCAATTTGAATTCACGGGATCATACTTTTTAGTGAAGAGCAATAGCACTGTCAAGTGAAACCTACAACAGCCAGGGTTAAAACATTGTATTCTTGGACAACCATGTCTTCATACGAAAAGGCAACTCATGCATCCCTAGTCACTGAAACTATTATAAGGGTATAGCTAACCTGCAATCTCACAAGAAACTGATGTTCTCCAGGAACCGTCTCCGAGACACGTTATAGCTGGATCACCCTTGCGGTTGTAGCCGATGTCACAAGTAACAGGAACAGACTTCCCGAATGTAGTGTCCATTCCGGTGAAATTAATATTCCCATTTTCAATAGTCGCCGTTGTACCGCAGTCTTAAATATGTAATGGACAGACGGTGTAAAACAGAAAGAGAAAAATTCCCTTATCTTTTGCTTCAACATGCAATTAACACCTCAAACGATCACAATCAAAATAATTGCATCATTTATATAAAGTTAAGCAGAGGAATAAGCATATATCCCTATTCTAACCGAGTTTCCGTAATATAATTTGACGTTGTGAACGGTTCACCTGCTGGCGGGTCTTATGTCCATCCCGCAGACAACAATCATAGCACGAATGGTAAAGCATATAGCTGTTTTGTTTCATAGCACATGCAATTATCAAAATCTAGTGTAGACCTGTAACAACGTCACGGAATAAGCTTAGTTGTCAAAATGTTCAATAATGAGTTTGCTAATTTTGCATTCAACAGCAGGTGAATTCTTCATTTAATTCTAACTATATCATACTTTAATTCATTTAGTTTGATTTGGCTTATTTCAACAGTTTCTTCAGACTACAATACCTTGTTCGCAAATAAAAGGTATATTTTTATAATAACTTTGTGTGTCTTTGGTGCGTAAATATGCGTTAAATCAAAACAGGTGTGTGACACGGTACATATTTATCCTTTTTATACGCAACGTTCTCTACCTAAAAAATAAAAGTTAAGGCAGTGTACAGGAATCGATAAAATCACCCCCATCAGAGAAACCGAAGGGAAAGAATCACAGACATTGAATAACAAGACCCTAATGGAAACATCAACAGCGGAAAGCCGAAAGAACATTTACTTTCCCACAAAATGACAAATTGGCAGACGAGGCTATTTTGTTCATGGTGCCTCTCAACATCCACAAAAGCACCGTGTTCATGTAGTGACGTTCTTATAAACTACGCACATATTAAATCGTTACTTGTATTTCGGTGTAGCCGTTGCATAGCGCTGGACGGTTTGGCCATTTAATGACAAACTGTTCTTCTTGAAACATTAAAAAGGAAGATCAAATGTTCGTAGAAACAAAACCGGAAAATGCATATCTGACTAAAATACTATTTAATTCAAATGGTGAGCATGCTACCTGCTGAACAGATGTTATTTTAAGTCAAAGGCAAGACACATGAGCATCTTGGGAAATAACACATAAAATGGGTGACCTCAAGTTCAATTATCACCGAAAATGACTACCTATTATGACACATGCTGTGTCAGAGCTCCAAATCCCTGTTTCCAGGCAACTAACTGCATTCGCCCCAGTCAAATTATACCCTTCTTCACAGGTCACAGGTGCTATTGAGCCATACGTTGTGCCATTTGTGAAATCTGCTGCACCATTGAGAATCGTGATGATCTGACAGTCTGCAAAAAAGGAACAACTCATTGAATTTCAACGGATATTTAAACAATAAAGTAGAGAATAGCCGTACAATAGAATCATGTTTTTTTTTATATTTGAATATAATCTAAGTCTTACATCAATTTAATTTAAAGGATTATAAACTTAGGTTTTGTAAAGCACTACTTGATAGATTAATTTCCCGACTTGATTTGTCTCATGAACATGTTATCTAATGCGGTGGAAACGGTAATACGCACAGTCATTAAAAATAGAATGAAATGCAAAGATTAATCGACACAGCAATGAAAACCCTTAGAGGGGATATATATTTGTACTGTAATGCATATTGTTAAAATACGTACTACTAAATCGAAATAGGAAAGACACAATATAAATACTAAAGTATACTGGCATATGGCCTCGTTGTGCATCTGTTTCTTTATCATTGTAGTTACTTTGGTTTAAGAGCCTTATGCGCTACGTGATCAGTATAGAAGAGAAGGCAATGTTGAAATATTCTTGATAGCTCAGTGATTAGCGCGATCGACTCATGATCGAGAGTATTTGGGTACGAATCCGGCCACCGGAGGCGGGGTATGTCTTTGGGCAAGACGCGTTATGCCACTGCCCCACTCCACCCAGGTGTCAATTGGTAGCTGTGGTGTAACAGCCGCTGTCTCTCTCTCGTGTGCGTGATAATATCCGGAATGAGTGTTCGAGAGTGATTCAAGGAAGATTGAAGCTTTCCTCGCAATCGAACAACAATAAATTTGTATAAACTATAAATTCTTTGGTTTTGGGGGTTTTTTTTTTAATATATACAGTAAGGAAAATATATGACTTTTATTCATCACATAATCGGACCCATTTATTCTATCACACTATTGCTGAACATCATTTAGTTCGAACTATTACAGCAGTGGTGTTCATGGAATTGTTCAAATTGTATGTAGTTATGTGGAGTTGTGCAGGAGTAATAAACATATTATGAACCATTTTATAACTTGTCGATTGTTAAATTATAGAAGTCGTCTGGGCGTTGTTACCACCTCTATGGAAGTATTGAGCTATACCTTATATGCGTGTTGTTATGCAGTACTACTGTTATATGCGTATTCGTCATACTTGAGTTGCCAACGAAAAGTACTTGGAATGTTACAGCTAAAGTGGTCATTGTTGAATTTCAGATAATATCCACAAGCACCACGGGAAATCTTTGAGTATTGTAGGTAAGCAAAGGGGGATAACCTTTTATTTTACATGTGGTGTATGTACTCCATGTTCCACCGCTCTGACATTTCATGCCAGTTCCTCCCGTAAGCTCATATCCAGTATCGCATGTTATAGGAACACTGTTACCATACGTGGTTTTTGTAATGTTGGTAACCTCAGGTATCCCGTTCGCAACCGCATCTGGATAACCACAGTCTGTAATGGAAAATTGATCTAAACGGTTACCCTTGGTCGGTCAGTAAATAATCTCATAGATGTTGCAACATAAGTTTTTATATATTTTCAATCCTCACTCTCTATTCAACTGTAGATTCATACATTGCGATGTTTGTTTGTTTGTATTGTAGTCTAACGGCCCAGTCAACACCATTTAGGTCATTTTTAGTCGATCAGTTTACCTATTCACACTTTTCCTGGGCAGGCTTAAATTCATAAACGGTTAACCAGTATCATTGCAATGTTAACAAAATACAAACGAAAATGACCAGGAAGTGCCACAATCACAGAACACAGGCAATCAATGACAAAAGAAGAAGATCAAACAACACTTTGTGCATCAAGAAAAAGAACAACGGAAAACAAAATAACTTATCTGTTTCCCGAATAAAGGAATACAAATAATCGGTGTCCCAGTATTCCTAAAGTACGATGGCATGCCAAGGATTTCTGATTACACTCTAAATATATTACATTATGCTAAATTTCTGACATTCAGTATTGCAGGAAAACATTTTTCTGATTTATTGGTTTTAAATATTAGGAAGTAGAATGTGTTGCATATAGCAACTAATAAGTAGGATAAAATCATACAATTGTGATGACTATCATACAATTTATCAAGGGTCTATTGTTTACTTTTGGAAGCCAGAGAAAGCACAAGTACGCTTCACCCAATATACTGGATGTGAAACCATCGATCCGATATTGATTATACAGTTTTCTCAGAATTACATAGACTTTGTTGAGTCGCTCATGGTGTCATTAGCATATTGTAAAGCATTTCTGCTACCAAAACAATGAACCTTCAATGATTCATTTACGAAAAGAGAATAATTTTTATCAAATAATTTATTGATTGTAAGTTTTAAAATTGGGAGAAGAATAAACACTTTCCAGTCGACATTAAACTAAACATAAACATATGATCAACCATAATGCTTATGTAACGTTTTAACGATGAATACTACATCGTATTCCCCAGAGCTTTCAAACTTATATGGCAATTAACACGAAAACTTGTTCGATTGTTTACCTTTTATTACACAAGATCCTGCCGAATCTTCCCAACTTCCATCAGGTAAACATAAGACTAGGTTCTTCCCAGAAAGATAATAACCATCGCTACAAGATATGTTGGCAACAGCTCCATAGTCGGTACCATTTGGAAAGTGTACACCTCCGTTTGTAATTTGAAGATTACCGCAGCCTACAAGAATACCATTATTTTGATCACATATATAATAGGGCGAAGTGCTTACTGTGGTTGCGATGCTTGCTAATGGCCACAGGTCAAAACACTCGTTGGAGTAGCATTTGCCAGGTTGTTTTCTCCGGCTGCTGTGGTACTAGTTGATTATCTGTCGGCTCATACATGACAAAATTCTACTTCCATGAACATACAAACCCATATTCAATGCAAGCACCATTAAATAGATAATTGTATAACGTGCAATTTGAATTCACGGGATCATACTTTTTAGTGAAGAGCAATAGCACTGTCAAGTGAAACCTACAACAGCCAGGGTTAAAACATTGTATTCTTGGACAACCATGTCTTCATACGAAAAGGCAACTCATGCATCCCTAGTCACTGAAACTATTATAAGGGTATAGCTAACCTGCAATCTCACAAGAAACTGATGTTCTCCAGGAACCGTCTCCGAGACACGTTATAGCTGGATCACCCTTGCGGTTGTAGCCGATGTCACAAGTAACAGGAACAGACTTCCCGAATGTAGTGTCCATTCCGGTGAAATTAATATTCCCATTTTCAATAGTCGCCGTTGTACCGCAGTCTTAAATATGTAATGGACAGACGGTGTAAAACAGATAGAGAAAAATTCCCTTATCTTTTGCTTCAACATGCAATTAACACCTCAAACGATCACAATCAAAATAATTGCATCATTAATATAAAGTTAAGCAGAGGAATAAGCATATATCCCTATTCTAACCGAGTTTCCGTAATATAATTTGACGTTGTGAACGGTTCACCTGCTGGCGGGTCTTATGTCCATCCCGCAGACAACAATCATAGCACGAATGGTAAAGCCTATAGCTCTTTTGTTTCATAGCACATGCAATTATCAAAATCTAGTGTAGACCTGTAACAACGTCACGGAATAAGCTTAGTTGTCAAAATGTTCAATAAAGAGTTTGCTAATTTTGCATTCAACAGCAGGTGAATTCTTCATTTAATTCTAACTATATCATACTTTAATTCATTTAGTTTGATTTGGCTTATTTCAACAGTTTCTTCAGACTACAAGACCTTGTTCGCAAATAAAAGGTATATTTTTATAATAACTTTGTGTGTCTTTGGTGCGTAAATATGCGTTAAATCAAAACAGGTGTGTGACATGGTACATATTTATCCTTTTTATACGCAACGTTCTCTACCTAAAAAATAAAAGTTAAGGCAGTGTACAGGAATCGATAAAATCATCCCCATCAGAGAAACCAAAGGGAAAGAATCACAGACATTGAATAACAAGACCCTAATGGAAACATCAACAGCGGAAAGCCGAAAGAACATTTACTTTCCTACAAAATGACAAATTGGCAGACGAGGCTATTTTGTTCATGGTGCCTCTCAACATCCCCAAAAGCACCGTGTTCATGTAGTGACGTTCTTATAAACTACGCACATATTAAATCGTTACTTGTATTTCGGTGTAGCCGTTGCATAGCGCTGGACGGTTTGGCCATTTAATGACAAACTGTTCTTCTTGAAACATTAAAAAGGAAGATCAAATGTTCGTAGAAACAAAACCGGAAAATGCATATCTGACTAAAATACTATTTAATTCAAATGGTGAGCATGCTACCTGCTGAACAGATGTTATTTTAAGTCAAAGGCAATACACATGAGCATCTTGGGAAATAACACATAAAATGGGTGACCTCAAGTTCAATTATCACCGAAAATGACTACCTATTATGACACATGCTGTGTCAGAGCTCCAAATCCCTGTTTCCAGGCAACTAACTGCATTCGCCCCAGTCAAATTATACCCTTCTTCACAGGTCACAGGTGCTATTGAGCCATACGTTGTGCCATTTGTGAAATCTGCTGCACCATTGAGAATCGTGATGATCTGACAGTCTGCAAAAAAGGAACAACTCATTGAATTTCAACGGATATTTAATCAATAAAGTAGAGAATAGCCGTACAATAGAATCATGTTTTTTTTTATATTTGAATATAATCTAAGTCTTACATCAATTTAATTTAAAGGATTATAAACTTAGGTTTTGTAAAGCACTACTTGATAGATTAATTTCCCGACTTGATTTGTCTCATGAACATGTTATCTAATGCGGTGGAAACGGTAATACGCACAGTCATTAAAAAAAGAATGAAATGCAAAGATTAATCGACACAGCAATGAAAACCCTTAGAGGGGATATATATTTGTACTGTAATGCATATTGTTAAAATACGTACTACTAAATCGAAATAGGAAAGACACAATATAAATACTAAAGTATACTGGCATATGGCCTCGTTGTGCATCTGTTTCTTTATCATTGTAGTTACTTTGGTTTAAGAGCCTTATGCGCTACGTGATCAGTATAGAAGAGAAGGCAATGTTGAAATATTCTTGATAGCTCAGTGATTAGCGCGATCGACTCATGATTGAGAGTATTTGGGTACGAATCCGGCCACCGGAGGCGGGGTATGTCTTTGGGCAAGACGCGTTATGCCACTGCCCCACTCCACCCAGGTGTCAATTGGTAGCTGTGGTGTAACAGCCGCTGTCTCTCTCTCGTGTGCGTGATAATATCCGGAATGAGTGTTCGATAGTGATTCAAGGAAGATTGAAGCTTTCCTCGCAATCGAACAACAATAAATTTGTATAAACTATAAATTCTTTGGTTTTTTGGTTTTTTTTTAATATATACAGTAAGGAAAATATATGACTTTTATTCATCACATAATCGGACCCATTTATTCTATCACACTATTGCTGAACATCATTTAGTTCGAACTATTACAGCAGTGGTGTTCATGGAATTGTTCAAATTGTATGTAGTTATGTGGAGTTGTGCAGGAGTAATAAACATATTATGAACCATTTTATAACTTGTCGATTGTTAAATTATAGAAGTCGTCTGGGCGTTGTTACCACCTCTATGGAAGTATTGAGCTATACCTTATATGCGTGTTGTTATGCAGTACTACTGTTATATGCGTATTCGTCATACTTGAGTTGCCAACGAAAAGTACTTGGAATGTTACAGCTAAAGTGGTCATTGTTGAATTTCAGATAATATCCACAAGCACCACGGGAAATCTTTGAGTATTGTAGGTAAGCAAAGGGGGATAACCTTTTATTTTACAAGTGGTGTATGTACTCCATGTTCCATCGCTCTGACATTTCATGCCAGTTCCTCCCGTAAGCTCATATCCAGTATCGCATGTTATAGGAACACTGTTACCATACGTGGTTTTTGTAATGTTGGTAACCTCAGGTATCCCGTTCGCAACCGCATCTGGATAACCACAGTCTGTAATGGAAAATTGATCTAAACGGTTACCCTTGGTCGGTCAGTAAATAATCGCATAGATGTTGCAACGTAAGTTTTTATATATTTTCAATCCTCACTCTCTATTCAACTGTAGATTCATACATTGCAATGTTTGTTTGTTTGTATTGTAGTCTAACGGCCCAGTCAACACCATTTAGGTCATTTTTAGTCGATCAGTTTACCTATTCACACTTTTCCTGGGCAGGCTTAAATTCATAAACGGTTAACCAGTATCATTGCAATGTTAACAAAATACAAACGAAAATGACCAGGAAGTGCCACAATCACAGAACACAGGCAATCAATGACAAAAGAAGAAGATCAAACAACACTTTGTGCATCAAGAACAAGAACAACGGAAAACAAAATAACTTATCTGTTTCCCGAATAAAAGAATACAAATAATCGGTGACCCAGTATTCCTAAAGTACGATGGCATGCCAAGGATTTCTGATTACACTCTAAATATATTACATTATGCTAAATTTCTGACATTCAGTATTGCAGGAAAACATTTTTCTGATTTATTGGTTTTAAATATTAGGAAGTAGAATGTGTTGCATATAGCAACTAATAAGTAGGATAAAATCATACAATTGTGATGACTATCATACAATTTATCAAGGGTCTATTGTTTACTTTTGGAAGCCAGAGAAAGCACAAGTACGCTTCACCCAATATACTGGATGTGAAACCATCGATCCGATATTGATTATACAGTTTTCTCAGAATTACATAGACTTTGTTGAGTCGCTCATGGTGTCATTAGCATATTGTAAAGCATTTCTGCTACCAAAACAATGAACCTTCAATGATTCATTTACGAAAAGAGAATAATTTTTATCAAATAATTTATTGATTGTAAGTTTTAAAAATGGGAGAAGATTAAACACTTTCCAGTCGACATTAAACTAAACATAAACATATGATCAACCATAATGCTTATGTAACGCTTTAACGATAAATACTACATCGTATTCCCCAGAGCTTTCAAACTTACATGGCAATTAACACGAAAACTTGTTCGATTGTTTACCTTTTATTACACAAGATCCTGCCGAATCTTCCCAACTTCCATCAGGTAAACATAAGACTAGGTTCTTCCCAGAAAGATAATAACCATCGCTACAAGATATGTTGGCAACAGCTCCATAGTCGGTACCATTTGGAAAGTGTACACCTCCGTTTGTAATTTGAAGATTACCGCAGCCTACAAGAATACCATTATTTTGATCACATATATAATAGGGCGAAGTGCTTACTGTGGTTGCGATGCTTGCTAATGGCCACAGGTCAAAACACTCGTTGGAGAAGCATTTGCCAGATTGTTTTCTCCGGCTGCTGTGGTACTAGTTGATTATCTGTCGGCTCATACATGACAAAATTCTACTTCCATGAACATACAAACCCATATTCAATGCAAGCACCATTAAATAGATAATTGTATAACGTGCAATTTGAATTCACGGGATCATACTTTTTAGTGAAGAGCAATAGCACTGTCAAGTGAAACCTACAACAGCCAGGGTTAAAACATTGTATTCTTGGACAACCATGTCTTCATACGAAAAGGCAACTCATGCATCCCTAGTCACTGAAACTATTATAAGGGTATAGCTAACCTGCAATCTCACAAGAAACTGATGTTCTCCAGGAACCGTCTCCGAGACACGTTATAGCTGGATCACCCTTGCGGTTGTAGCCGATGTCACAAGTAACAGGAACAGACTTCCCGAATGTAGTGTCCATTCCGGTGAAATTAATATTCCCATTTTCAATAGTCGCCGTTGTACCGCAGTCTTAAATATGTAATGGACAGACGGTGTAAAACAGATAGAGAAAAATTCCCTTATCTTTTGCTTCAACATGCAATTAACACCTCAAACGATCACAATCAAAATAATTGCATCATTAATATAAAGTTAAGCAGAGGAATAAGCATATATCCCTATTCTAACCGAGTTTCCGTAATATAATTTGACGTTGTGAACGGTTCACCTGCTGGCGGGTCTTATGTCCATCCCGCAGACAACAATCATAGCACGAATGGTAAAGTAGAAGTAAAACAAAGATCAGGAATTGATACAATTAACTTACTCCATCCATAAAAGACACCAAAGGGAAAGAAATACAAACATTAAGCGACCAGACCATAATGGAAACCTAAACAAAGGAAGGCCAAATGGACAGTTACTTTCCCGCAAAATGGCCATATGGCCATCCAAAATTAAAGACACAAGTGATACACACAGTAAGTAACAAACAACAACATAAATAAATCGCCACAGAAGAGCCGCCTTGGAACGGTCAGTGGAAGATTTCCCCTGGGGGGCTTAAATCGATTTTACGTGGCCACAATCCTCGCCCTTACTTCCGTCGCGATTTAGACAAATAATTAGTTCAGTCCGCATGAAGGCCTCCTAACTCATCAGTGCAACATCTCCGTGAACACAGAAATCAAAGAACCACTGAGGTGAGACAACGGTGAGGACTCGACAGCAAGAAACCACTGAAATGCTGGAGCAAAAGAAAACCAACAGTTAGACTCCGATGAGCCCGACCAGAGACAGAGCATCAGGCACCAACCAACATTATCTCTTTAATTTTCAATAAGCCTTTACGTTGGAGCCGTCATAGAATCTGAGGCCTGACCCACCGGCGTGCAATTAAAGAGGGAAGCAAAGTTGCCAACCGTGATTGGGTTAACTACCATGCATGCAGTCTGTCGTATAATATCCATGTTGTACCCAATCTTTTTATATCGAAGAATGATTTTACGAAATTGGGTGCTGAAGTCATTGCGGTTATATATTTTTCTGAATGTATATACTAAGTCACCATAAAATTCGGGTTCCGATAGACCTTGTTGCAGAAGAGATTTAAGTCCAATATTGAATTTTGAAATTAAATCAGAATGGCGTCTATAAAATTTTGAAAAGGCTTTGCGTAGTTTATGGTACCGATAACCCTGATTAAGGAGTTTAGCCGTTAATAATTTATTACGAGTGTTGAAGTCAGTTACATGACTACACACTCTAGCAAATCGAATTAATTGCGAAATATAAACGCCATAGGATGGCGCACGAGGAACATCACCATCCAAAAAAGGAAAATTTACAATCTCAAAATCAAAGTCATCGCGTTTATCATAAATTTTGCACGAAACAAATCCATCTACAATAGATAGATGTAAATCCAAAAACGGGGCCTCGGTATCAGAAGAATTTGCTTTATTTAACTGAAGTTCTAGGGGGTAAATCTGACTGATCAAACCATCAAAATAGGTATTATCAATATTTAATAAATCATCTAAATATCTAGAAGTAGAGCTAAAAGCTTCAATAATTTCAGATTGGTTATCAATGGAAAGCGACAAAATGAAGTCTCTTTCATAACAATACAAGAACAGATCAGCCACAAGAGGTGCGCAATTAGTACCCATCGGAATACCCACAATTTGTCTAAATAACTTAGTACCGAATCTAATATAAATATTGTCAAGTAGAAAGGTGAGGGCATCACACACTTTCTGACATGACCAAAGTGTATAATTCTTATGCTCTTTAGAAGTGAAAATGCATTTCTGACATTACATGCAAGATAGAGAGAATCTTCTCTGTGAAAAGCCCATTCAATTAAATCATTAAGCTTTTCTTTTATAAGATTATGAGGAAGTGTAGTGTAAAGAGTGGAAAAATCGTAGGTAGACAGACTAGAAGCACGAAACTGTCTAGATTTCAATTTATTTAAAACCTCATTCGAATTTTTGATAGACCAAAACTGATTTCTTCCTGATCTTTCAAAGACTTTATCACAATATTTAATTACATGCGTTTTAATAGCAGTAAGACAGGAAGTTAATAATTTAGAAAGTTCAGTGGTAGTGCAAAAACTAGAATTTGCAATAAACCGTGCTTTGTAAGGTTTTTTATGAAGTTTTGGTAACCAGTATAGCGTAGGAAGCTTGTCTTGACCTTCGTTAACACACACAGCAAACTTGGTGGCTGAAAGACAAACATGTTTATCTACTATAGCTCTCTCTTCAGCCAAAGGCTGAAGTTCATAGGCCTTAGTACCACCAAGCTCCTGCTTAAGCGTGTTAACATAGTGGAGCCGTCACACAACGACGACGTTGTTAGCGGCCTTGTCTGCAGGGGCCAAAACAAACTTCTTATGAAATTCTTGAATACCTAGTTTAAGATGACGTAAAGACGTCTTGGGCTTAGGAGGTAATAAGTTAGTATTTTGAGAATAGAAAGAAATGCGTTTATTCACTAGTCTTAAAATGCTAAGTTTCCAGTCCTTTAGGGCTTTACACTCAACATACTCTCGCTTACACCATCGATTACCGAATTCATTCAAGGAAGCAGCGATTTCATCTCTACATTTACTGAAATCAATTTTAGAAGGAAACCGATATTTCGGTCCTTTAGAAATTATATTCCTTATCCTAGAATCAGGAATAATTTTCAAATTGCCAGTAATTACATGACCAGCAGCAGGATAGCAATACTTTGAGTTTTTACAATCACATGAATCAGGAGTATTAGTATCAATATCAAGATCTGAAACAAGTTTATTGAAATTAAAAATGATAGATCTAACAGGTTTGTTATATTTATAGCAAATTATAGGTGTTTCAGTATTTTGAAAATAAGCAGGAATGGAAGAAAGCACCGATCTCTCACGGAAGATACTGGGCAAATCTATAAAATCCATACCCTTATTAATGAAGGATATTTTGAAGCAATGACGTTTATGATTAATTTCAGAATCAATGTAAGGACGGAGAGTATGCTGAGTATAGCCTCTAGTTAAGAGAGCCGCATCATATAACTGATGAGAACTATCGTAGAATTTATTCGCCTCGGTGTCCAGAAGACGTAAAACGGAAACGGGTAATGAACTTAAAAATGAAAGCATAGAGTGGCGTCCATGATTTAATAATATAATTGACAGTCACTTCAGTCTAGTATTGTTTCGTTTAAACGCACGTGATTTACGTTTAAAGTTACCATTTTTCCTGGTGCCGTGAGATCTAGTTCTGCGTTTTCGACATTCCAGGAGTGAGAAGCTGTTTTGTTTCATAGCACATGCAATTATCAAAATCTAGTGTAGATCTGTAACAACGTCACGGAATAAGCTTAGTTGTCAAAATGTTCAATAAAGAGTTTGCTAATTTTGCATTCAACAGCAGGTGAATTCTTCATTTAATTCTAACTATATCATACTTTAATTCATTTAGTTTGATTTGGCTTATTTCAACAGTTTCTTCAGACTACAATACCTTGTTCGCAAATAAAAGGTATATTTTTATAATAACTTTGTGTGTCTTTGGTGCGTAAATATGCGTTAAATCAAAACAGGTATGTGACACGGTACATATTTATCCTTTTTATACGCAACGTTCTCTACCTACAAAATAAAAGTTAAGGCAGTGTACAGGAATCGATAAAATCACCCCCATCAGAGAAACCAAAGGGAAAGAATCACAGACATTGAATAACAAGACCCTAATGGAAACATCAACAGCGGAAAGCCGAAAGAACATTTACTTTCCCACAAAATGACAAATTGGCAGACGAGGCTATTTTGTTCATGGTGCCTCTCAACATCCCCAAAAGCACCGTGTTCATGTAGTGACGTTCTTATAAACTACGCGCATATTAAATCGTTACTTGTATTTCGGTGTAGCCGTTGCATTGCGCTGGACGGTTTGGCCATTTAATGACAAACTGTTCTTCTTGAAACATTAAAAAGGAAGATCAAATGTTCGTAGAAACAAAACCGGAAAATGCATATCTGACTAAAATACTATTTAATTCAAATGGTGAGCATGCTACCTGCTGAACAGATGTTATTTTAAGTCAAAGGCAAGACACATGAGCATCTTGGGAAATAACACATAAAATGGGTGACCTCAAGTTCAATTATCACCGAAAATGACTACCTATTATGACACATGCTGTGTCAGAGCTCCAAATCCCTGTTTCCAGGCAACTAACTGCATTCGCCCCAGTCAAATTATACCCTTCTTCACAGGTCACAGGTGCTATTGAGCCATACGTTGTGCCATTTGTGAAATCTGCTGCACCATTGAGAATCGTGATGATCTGACAGTCTGCAAAAAAGGAACAACTCATTGAATTTCAACGGATATTTAAACAATAAAGTAGAGAATAGCCGTACAATAGAATCATGTTTTTTTTATATCTGAATATAATCTAAGTCTTACATCAATTTAATTTAAAGGATTATAAACTTAGGTTTTGTGAAGCACTACTTGATAGATTAATTTCCCGACTTGATTTGTCTCATGAACATGTTATCTAATGCGGTGGAAACGGTAATACGCACAGTCATTAAAAATAGAATGAAATGCAAAAGATTAATCGACACAACAATGAAAACCCTTAGAGGGGATATATATTTGTACTGTAATGCATATTGTTAAAATACGTACTACTAAATCGAAATAGGAAAGACACAATATAAATACTAAAGTATACTGGCATATGGCCTCGTTGTGCATCTGTTTCTTTATCATTGTAGTTACTTTGGTTTAAGAGCCTTATGCGCTACGTGATCAGTATAGAAGAGAAGGCAATGTTGAAATATTCTTGATAGCTCAGTGATTAGCGCGATCGACTCATGATCGAGAGTATTTGGGTACGAATCCGGCCACCGGATTCGGGGTATGTCTTTGGGCAAGACGCGTTATGCCACTGCCCCACTCCACCCAGGTGTCAATTGGTAGCTGTGGTGTAACAGCCGCTGTATCTCTCTCGTGTGCGTGATAATATCCGGAATGAGTGTTCGAGAGTGATTCAAGGAAGATTGAAGCTTTCCTCGCAATCAAACAACAATAAATTTGTATAAACTATAAATTCTTTGTTTTTTGGTTTTTTTTTTTTTAATATATACAGTAAGGAAAATATATGACTTTTATTCATCACATAATCGGACCCATTTATTATATCACACTATTGCTGAACATCATTTAGTTCGAACTATTACAGCAGTGGTGTTCATGGAATTGTTCAAATTGTATGTAGTTATGTGGAGTTGTGCAGGAGTAATAAACATATTATGAACCATTTTATAACTTGTCGATTGTTAAATTATAGAAGTCGTCTGGGCGTTGTTACCACCTCTATGGAAGTATTGAGCTATACCTTATATGCGTGTTGTTATGCAGTACTACTGTTATATGCGTATTCGTCATACTTGAGTTGCCAACGAAAAGTACTTGGAATGTTACAGCTAAAGTGGTCATTGTTGAATTTCAGATAATATCCACAAGCACCACGGGAAATCTTTGAGTATTGTAGGTAAGCAAAGGGGGATAACCTTTTATTTTACATGTGGTGTATGTACTCCATGTTCCATCGCTCTGACATTTCATGCCAGTTCCTCCCGTAAGCTCATATCCAGTATCGCATGTTATAGGAACACTGTTACCATACGTGGTTTTTGTAATGTTGGTAACCTCAGGTATCCCGTTCGCAACCGCATCTGGATAACCACAGTCTGTAATGGAAAATTGATCTAAACGGTTACCCTTGGTCGGTCAGTAAAAATCTCATAGATGTTGCAACGTAAGTTTTTATATATTTTCAATCCTCACTCTCTATTCAACTGTAGATTCATACATTGCAATGTTTGTTTGTTTGTATTGTAGTCTAACGGCCCAGTCAACACCATTTAGGTCATTTTAGTCGATCAGTTTACCTATTCACACTTTTCCTGGGCAGGCTTAAATTCATAAACGGTTAACCAGTATCATTGCAATGTTAACAAAATACAAACGAAAATGACCAGGAAGTGCCACAATCACAGAACACAGGCAATCAATGACAAAAGAAGAAGATCAAACAACACTTTGTGCATCAAGAACAAGAACAGCGGAAAACAAAATAACTTATCTGTTTCCTGAATAAAAGAATACAAATAATCGGTGACCCAGTATTCCTAAAGTACGATGGCATGCCAAGGATTTCTGATTACACTCTCAATATATTACATTATGCTAAATTTCTGACATTCAGTATTGCAGGAAAACATTTTTCTGATTTATTGGTTTTAAATATTAGGAAGTAGAATGTGTTGCATATAGCAACTAATAAGTAGGATAAAATCATACAATTGTGATTACTATCATACAATTTATCAAGGGTCTATTGTTTACTTTTGGAAGCCAGAGAAAGCACAAGTACGCTTCACCCAATATACTGGATGTGAAACCATCGATCCGATATTGATTATACAGTTTTCTCAGAATTACATAGACTTTGTTGAGTCGCTCATGGTGTCGTTAGCATATTGTAAAGCATTTCTGCTACCAAAACAATGAACCTTCAATGATTCATTTACGAAAAGAGAATAATTTTTATCAAATAATTTATTGATTGTAAGTTTTAAAAATGGGAGAAGATTAAACACTTTCCAGTCGACATTAAACTAAACATAAACATATGATCAACCATAATGCTTATGTAACGTTTTAACGATAAATACTACATCGTATTCCCCAGAGCTTTCAAACTTACATGGCAATTAACACGAAAACTTGTTCGATTGTTTACCTTTTATTACACAAGATCCTGCCGAATCTTCCCAACTTCCATCAGGTAAACATAAGACTAGGTTCTTCCCAGAAAGATAATAACCATCGCTACAAGATATGTTGGCAACAGCTCCATAGTCGGTACCATTTGGAAAGTGTACACCTCCGTTTGTAATTTGAAGATTACCGCAGCCTACAAGAATACCATTATTTTGATCACATATATAATAGGGCGAAGTGCTTACTGTGGTTGCGATGCTTGCTAATGGCCACAGGTCAAAACACTCGTTGGAGTAGCATTTGCCAGGTTGTTTTCTCCGGCTGCTGTGGTACTAGTTGATTATCTGTCGGCTCATACATGACAAAATTCTACTTCCATGAACATACAAACCCATATTCAATGCAAGCACCATTAAATAGATAATTGTATAACGTGCAATTTGAATTCACGGGATCATACTTTTTAGTGAAGAGCAATAGCACTGTCAAGTGAAACCTACAACAGCCAGGGTTAAAACATTGTATTCTTGGACAACCATGTCTTCATACGAAAAGGCAACTCATGCATCCCTAGTCACTGAAACTATTATAAGGGTATAGCTAACCTGCAATCTCACAAGAAACTGATGTTCTCCAGGAACCGTCTCCGAGACACGTTATAGCTGGATCACCCTTGCGGTTGTAGCCGATGTCACAAGTAACAGGAACAGACTTCCCGAATGTAGTGTCCATTCCGGTGAAATTAATATTCCCATTTTCAATAGTCGCCGTTGTACCGCAGTCTTAAATATGTAATGGACAGACGGTGTAAAACAGATAGAGAAAAATTCCCTTATCTTTTGCTTCAACATGCAATTAACACCTCAAACGATCACAATCAAAATAATTGCATCATTTATATAAAGTTAAGCAGAGGAATAAGCATATATCCCTATTCTAACCGAGTTTCCGTAATAAAATTTGACGTTGTGAACGGTTCACCTGCTGGCGGGTCTTATGTCCATCCCGCAGACAACAATCATAGCACGAATGGTAAAGCCTATAGCTGTTTTGTTTCATAGCACATGCAATTATCAAAATCTAGTGTAGATCTGTAACAACGTCACGGAATAAGCTTAGTTGTCAAGATGTTCAATAAAGAGTTTGCTAATTTTGCATTCAACAGCAGGTGAATTCTTCATTTAATTCTAACTATATCATACTTTAATTCATTTAGTTTGATTTGGCTTATTTCAACAGTTTCTTCAGACTACAATACCTTGTTCGCAAATAAAAGGTATATTTTTATAATAACTTTGTGTGTCTTTGGTGCGTAAATATGCGTTAAATCAAAACAGGTGTGTGACACGGTACATATTTATCCTTTTTATACGCAACGTTCTCTACCTACAAAATAAAAGTTAAGGCAGTGTACAGGAATCGATAAAATCACCCCCATCAGAGAAACCAAAGGGAAAGAATCACAGACATTGAATAACAAGACCCTAATGGAAACATCAACAGCGGAAAGCCGAAAGAACATTTACTTTCCCACAAAATGACAAATTGGCAGACGAGGCTATTTTGTTCATGGTGCCTCTCAACATCCCCAAAAGCACCGTGTTCATGTAGTGACGTTCTTATAAACTACGCACATATTAAATCGTTACTTGTATTTCGGTGTAGCCGTTGCATAGCGCTGGACGGTTTGGCCATTTAATGACAAACTGTTCTTCTTGAAACATTAAAAAGGAAGATCAAATGTTCGTAGAAACAAAACCGGAAAATGCATATCTGACTAAAATACTATTTAATTCAAATGGTGAGCATGCTACCTGCTGAACAGATGTTATTTTAAGTCAAAGGCAAGACACATGAGCATCTTGGGAAATAACACATAAAATGGGTGACATCAAGTTCAATTATCACCGAAAATGACTACCTATTATGACACATGCTGTGTCAGAGCTCCAAATCCCTGTTTCCAGGCAACTAACTGCATTCGCCCCAGTCAAATTATACCCTTCTTCACAGGTCACAGGTGCTATTGAGCCATACGTTGTGCCATTTGTGAAATCTGCTGCACCATTGAGAATCGTGATGATCTGACAGTCTGCAAAAAAGGAACAACTCATTGAATTTCAACGGATATTTAAACAATAAAGTAGAGAATAGCCGTACAATAGAATCATGTTTTTTTTTTATATCTGAATATAATCTAAGTCTTACATCAATTTAATTTAAAGGATTATAAACTTAGGTTTTGTAAAGCACTACTTGATAGATTAATTTCCCGACTTGATTTGTCTCATGAACATGTTATCTAATGCGGTGGAAACGGTAATACGCACAGTCATTAAAAATAGAATGAAATGCAAAGATTAATCGACACAACAATGAAAACCCTTAGAGGGGATATATATTTGTACTGCAATGCATATTGTTAAAATACGTACTACTAAATCGAAATAGGAAAGACACAATATAAATACTAAAGTATACTGGCATATGGCCTCGTTGTGCATCTGTTTCTTTATCATTGTAGTTACTTTGGTTTAAGAGCCTTATGCGCTACGTGATCAGTATAGAAGAGAAGGCAATGTTGAAATATTCTTGATAGCTCAGTGATTAGCGCGATCGACTCATGATCGAGAGTATTTGGGTACGAATCCGGCCACCGGATTCGGGGTATGTCTTTGGGCAAGACGCGTTATGCCACTGCCCCACTCCACCCAGGTGTCAATTGGTTGCTGTGGTGTAACAGCCGCTGTCTCTCTCTCTCGTGTGCGTGATAATATCCGGAATGAGTGTTCGAGAGTGATTCAAGGAAGATTGAAGCTTTCCTCGCAATCGAACAACAATAAATTTGTATAAACTATAAATTCTTTGTTTTTTTTTTGTTTTTTTTTAATATATACAGTAAGGAAAATATATGACTTTTATTCATCACATAATCGGACCCATTTATTATATCACACTATTGCTGAACATCATTTAGTTCGAACTATTACAGCAGTGGTGTTCATGGAATTGTTCAAATTGTATGTAGTTATGTGGAGTTGTGCAGGAGTAATAAACATATTATGAACCATTTTATAACTTGTCGATTGTTAAATTATAGAAGTCGTCTGGGCGTTGTTACCACCTCTATGGAAGTATTGAGCTATACCTTATATGCGTGTTGTTATGCAGTACTACTGTTATATGCGTATTCGTCATACTTGAGTTGCCAACGAAAAGTACTTGGAATGTTACAGCTAAAGTGGTCATTGTTGAATTTCAGATAATATCCACAAGCATCACGGGAAATCTTTGAGTATTGTAGGTAAGCAAAGGGGGATAACCTTTTATTTTACATGTGGTGTATGTACTCCATGTTCCATCGCTCTGACATTTCATGCCAGTTCCTCCCGTAAGCTCATATCCAGTATTGCATGTTATAGGAACACTGTTACCATACGTGGTTTTTGTAATGTCGGTAACCTCAGGTATCCCGTTCGCAACCGCATCTGGATAACCACAGTCTGTAATAGAAAATTGATCTAAACGGTTACCCTTGGTCGGTCAGTAAAAAATCTCATAGATGTTGCAACGTAAGTTTTTATATATTTTCAATCCTCACTCTCTATTCAACTGTAGATTCATACATTGCAATGTTTGTTTGTTTGTATTGTAGTCTAACGGCCCAGTCAACACCATTTAGGTCATTTTTAGTCGATCAGTTTACCTATTCACACTTTTCCTGGGCAGGCTTAAATTCATAAACGGTTAACCAGTATCATTGCAACGTTAACAAAATACAAACGAAAATGACCAGGAAGTGCCACAATTACAGAACACAGGCAATCAATGACAAAAGAAGAAGATCAAACAACACTTTGTGCATCAAGAACAAGAACAACGGAAAACAAAATAACTTATCTGTTTCCCGAATAAAAGAATACAAATAATCGGTGACCCAGTATTCCTAAAGTACGATGGCATGCCAAGGATTTCTGATTACACTCTAAATATATTACATTATGCTAAATTTCTGACATTCAGTATTGCAGGAAAACATTTTTCTGATTTATTGGTTTTAAATATTAGGAAGTAGAATGTGTTGCATATAGCAACTAATAAGTAGAATAAAATCATACAATTGTGATGACTATCATACAATTTATCAAGGGTCTATTGTTTACTTTTGGAAGCCAGAGAAAGCACAAGTACGCTTCACCCAATATACTGGATGTGAAACCATCGATCCGATATTGATTATACAGTTTTCTCAGAATTACATAGACTTTGTTGAGTCGCTCATGGTGTCATTAGCATATTGTAAAGCATTTCTGCTACCAAAACACTGAACCTTCAATGATTCATTTACGAAAAGAGAATAATTTTTATCAAATAATTTATTGATTGTAAGTTTTAAAATTGGGAGAAGATTAAACACTTTCCAGTCGACATTAAACTAAACATAAACATATGATAAACCATAATGCTTATGTAACGCTTTAACGATAAATACTACATCGTATTTCCCAGAGCTTTCAAACTTACATGGCAATTAACACGAAAACTTATTCGATTGTTTACCTTTAATTACACAAGATCCTGCCGAATCTTCCCAACTTCCATCAGGTAAACATAAGACTAGGTTCTTCCCAGAAAGATAATAACCATCGCTACAAGATATGTTGGCAACAGCTCCATAGTCGGTACCATTTGGAAAGTGTACACCTCCGTTTGTAATTTGAAGATTACCGCAGCCTACAAGAATACCATTATTTTGATCACATATATAATAGGGCGAAGTGCTTACTGTGGTTGCGATGCTTGCTAATGGCCACAGGTCAAAACACTCGTTGGAGTAGCATTTGCCAGGTTGTTTTCTCCCGGCTGCTGTGGTACTAGTTGATTATCTGTCGGCTCATACATGACAAAATTCTACTTCCATGAACATACAAACCCATATTCAATGCAAGCACCATTAAATAGATAATTGTATAACGTGCAATTTGAATTCACGGGATCATACTTTTTAGTGAAGAGCAATAGCACTGTCAAGTGAAACCTACAACAGCCAGGGTTAAAACATTGTATTCTTGGACAAACATGTCTTCATACGAAAAGGCAACTCATGCATCCCTAGTCACTGAAACTATTATAAGGGTATAGCTAACCTGCAATCTCACAAGAAACTGATGTTCTCCAGGAACCGTCTCCGAGACACGTTATAGCTGGATCACCCTTGCGGTTGTAGCCGATGTCACAAGTAACAGGAACAGACTTCCCGAATGTAGTGTCCATTCCGGTGAAATTAATATTCCCATTTTCAATAGTCGCCGTTGTACCGCAGTCTTAAATATGTAATGGACAGACGGTGTAAAACAGATAGAGAAAAAGTTCCCTTATCTTTTGCTTCAACATGCAATTAACACCTCAAACGATCACAATCAAAATAATTGCATCATTTATATAAAGTTAAGCAGAGGAATAAGCATATATCCCTATTCTAACCGAGTTTCCGTAATATAATTTGACGTTGTGAACGGTTCACCTGCTGGCGGGTCTTATGTCCATCCCGCAGACAACAATCATAGCACGAATGGTATAGCCTATAGCTGTTTTGTTTCATAGCACATGCAATTATCAAAATCTAGTGTAGATCTGTAACAACGTCACGGAATAAGCTTAGTTGTCAAAATGTTCAATAAAGAGTTTGCTAATTTTGCATTCAACAGCAAGTGAATTCTTCATTTAATTCTAACTATATCATACTTTAATTCATTTAGTTTGATTTGGCTTATTTCAACAGTTTCTTCAGACTACAATACCTTGTTCGCAAATAAAAGGTATATTTTTAAAATAACTTTGTGTGTCTTTGGTGCGTAAATATGCGTTAAATCAAAACAGGTGTG
Source organism: Lucinisca nassula (assembly GCA_963580285.1). Classification (NCBI taxonomy): domain Eukaryota; kingdom Metazoa; phylum Mollusca; class Bivalvia; order Lucinida; family Lucinidae; genus Lucinisca; species Lucinisca nassula. Next base: position 79,477,237 of record OY757013.1, read on the forward strand.
TGACACGGTACATATTTATCCTTTTTATACGCAACGTTCTCTACCTACAAAATAAAAGTTAAGGCAGTGTACAGGAATCGATAAAATCACCCCCATCAGAGAAACCAAAGGGAAAGAATCACAGACATTGAATAACAAGACCCTTATGGAAACATCAACAGCGGAAAGCCGAAAGAACATTTACTTTCCCACAAAATGACAAATTGGCAGACGAGGCTATTTTGTTTATGGTGCCTCTCATCATCCACAAAAGCACCGTGTTCATGTAGTGACGTTCTTATAAACTACGCACATATTAAATCGTTACTTGTATTTCGGTGTAGCCGTTGCATAGCTCTGGACGGTTTGGCCATTTAATGACAAACTGTTCTTCTTGAAACATTATAAAAGGAAGATCAAATGTTCGTAGAAACAAAACCGGAAAATGCATATCTGACTAAAATACTATTTAATTCAAATGGTGAACATGCTACCGGCTGAACAGATGTTATTTTAAGTCAAAGGCAAGACACATGAGCATCTTGGGAAATAACACATAAAATGGGTGACCTCAAGTTCAATTATCACCGAAAATGACTACCTATTATGACACATGCTGTGTCAGAGCTCCAAATCCCTGTTTCCAGGCAACTAACTGCATTCGCCCCAGTCAAATTATACCCTTCTTCACAGGTCACAGGTGCTATTGAGCCATACGTTGTGCCATTTGTGAAATCTGCTGCACCATTGAGAATCGTAATGATCTGACAGTCTGCAAAAAAGGAACACGCATTGAATTTCAACGGATATTTAAACAATAAAGTAGAGAATAGCCGTACAATAGAATCATGTTTTTTTTTATATCTGAATATATTCTAAGTCTTACATCAATTTAATTTAAAGGATTATAAACTTAGGTTTTGTAAAGCACTACTTGATAGATTAATTTCCCGACTTGATTTGTCTCATGAACATGTTATCTAATGCGGTTGAAACGGTAATACGCACAGTCATTAAAAATAGAATGAAATGCAAAGATTAATCGACACAACAATGAAAACCCTTAGAGGGGATATATATTTGTACTGTAATGCATATTGTTAAAATACGTACTACTAAATCGAAATAGGAAAGACTCAATATAAATACTAAAGTATACTGGCATATGGCCTCGTTGTGCATCTGTTTCTTTATTATTGTAGTTACTTTGGTTTAAGAGCCTTATGCGCTCCGTGATCAGTATAGAAGAGAAGGCAATGTTGAAATATTCTTGATAGCTCAGTGATTAGCGCGATCGACTCATGATCGAGAGTATTTGGGTACGAATCCGGCCACCGGAGGCGGGGTATGTCTTTGGGCAAGACGCGTTATGCCACTGCCCCACTCCACCCAGGTGTCAATTGGTAGCTGTGGTGTAACAGCCGCTGTCTCTCTCTCGTGTGCGTGATAATATCCGGAATGAGTGTTCGAGAGTGATTCAAGGAAGATTGAAGCTTTCCTCGCAATCGAACAACAATAAATTTGTATAAACTATAAATTCTTTGTTTTTTGGTTTTTTTTTAATATATACAGTAAGGAAAATATATGACTTTTATTCATCACATAATCGGACCCATTTATTCTATCACACTATCGCTGAACATCATTTAGTTCGAACTATTACAGCAGTGGTGTTCATGGAATTGTTCAAATTGTATGTAGTTATGTGGAGTTGTGCAGGAGTAATAAACATATTATGAACCATTTTATAACTTGTCGATTGTTAAATTATAGAAGTCGTCTGAGCGTTGTTACCACCTCTATGGAAGTATTGAGCTATACCTTATATGCGTGTTGTTATGCAGTACTACTGTTATATGCGTATTCGTCATATATATACTTGAGTTGCCAACGAAAAGTACTTGGAATGTTACAGCTAAAGTGGTCATTGTTGAATTTCAGATAATATCCACAAGCACCACGGGAAATCTTTGAGTATTGTAGGTAAGCAAAGGGGGATAACCTTTTATTTTACATGTGGTGTATGTACTCCATGTTCCATCGCTCTGACATTTCATGCCAGTTCCTCCCGTAAGCTCATATCCAGTATCGCATGTTATAGGAACACTGTTACCATACGTGGTTTTTGTAATGTTGGTAACCTCAGGTATCCCGTTCGCAACCGCATCTGGATAACCACAGTCTGTAATGGAAAATTGATCTAAACGGTTACCCTTGGTCGGTCAGTAAATAATCTCATAGATGTTGCAACGTAAGTTTTTATATATTTTCAATCCTCACTCTCTATTCAACTGTAGATTCATACATTGCAATGTTTGTTTGTTTGTATTGTAGTCTAACGGCCCAGTCAACACCATTTAGGTCATTTTTAGTCGATCAGTTTACCTATTCACACTTTTCCTGGGCAGGCTTAAATTCATAAACGGTTAACCAGTATCATTGCAATGTTAACAAAATACAAACGAAAATGACCAGGAAGTGCCACAATCATAGAACACAGGCAATCAATGACAAAAGAAGAAGATCAAACAACACTTTGTGCATCAAGAACAAGAACAACGGAAAACAAAATAACTTATCTGTTTCCCGAATAAAAGAATACAAATAATCGGTGACCCAGTATTCCTAAAGTACGATGGCATGCCAAGGATTTCTGATTTCACTCTAAATATATTACATTATGCTAAATTTCTGACATTCAGTATTGCAGGAAAACATTTTTCTGATTTATTGGTTTTAAATATTAGGAAGTAGAATGTGTTGCATATAGCAACTAATAAGTAGAATAAAATCATACAATTGTGATGACTATCATACAATTTATCAAGGGTCTATTGTTTACTTTTGGAAGCCAGAGAAAGCACAAGTACGCTTCACCCAATATACTGGATGTGAAACCATCGATCCGATATTGATTATACAGTTTTCTCAGAATTACATAGACTTTGTTGAGTCGCTCATGGTGTCATTAGCATATTGTAAAGCATTTCTGCTACCAAAACACTGAACATTCAATGATTCATTTACGAAAAGAGAATAATTTTTATCAAATAATTTATTGATTGTAAGTTTTAAAATTGGGAGAAGATTAAACACCAGTCGACATTTAACTAAACATAAACATATGATAAACCATAATGCTTATGTTACGCTTTAACGATAAATCGTATTTCCCAGAGCTTTCAAACTTACATGGCAATTAACACGAAAACTTGTTCGATTGTTTACCTTTTATTACACAAGATCCTGCCGAATCTTCCCAACTTCCATCAGGTAAACATAAGACTAGGTTCTTCCCAGAAAGATAATAACCATCGCTACAAGATATGTTGGCAACAGCTCCATAGTCGGTACCATTTGGAAAGTGTACACCTCCGTTTGTAATTTGAAGATTACCGCAGCCTACAAGAACACCATTATTTTGATCACATATATAATAGGGCGAAGTGCTTACTGTGGTTGCGATGCTTGCTAATTGCCACAGGTCAAAACACTCGTTGGAGTAGCATTTGCCAGGTTGTTTTCTCCGGCTGCTGTGGTACTAGTTGATTATCTGTCGGCTTATACATGACAAAATTCTACTTCCATGAACATACAAACCCATATTCAATGCAAGCACCATTAAATAGATAATTGTATAACGTGCAATTTGAATTCACGGGATCATACTTTTTAGTGAAGAGCAATAGCACTGTCAAGTGAAACCTACAACAGCCAGGGTTAAAACATTGTATTCTTGGACAACCATGTCTTCATACGAAAAGGCAACTCATGCATCCCTAGTCACTGAAACTATTATAAGGGTATAGCTAACCTGCAATCTCACAAGAAACTGATGTTCTCCAGGAACCGTCTCCGAGACACGTTACAGCTGGATCACCCTTGCGGTTGTAGCCGATGTCACAAGTAACAGGAACAGACTTCCCGAATGTAGTGTCCATTCCGGTGAAATTAATATTCCCATTTTCAATAGTCGCCGTTGTACCGCAGTCTTAAATATGTAAAGGACAGACGATGTAAAACAGATAGAGAAAAAGTTCCCTAATCTTTTGCTTCAACATGCAATTAACACCTCAAACGATCACAATCAAAATAATTGCATCATTTATATAAAGTTAAGCAGAGGAATAAGCATATATCCCTATTCTAACCGAGTTTCCGTAATATAATTTGACGTTGTGAACGGTCCACCTGCTGGCGGGTCTTATGTCCATCCCGCAGACAACAATCATAGCACGAATGGTATAGCCTATAGCTGTTTCGTTTCATAGCACATGCAATTATCAAAATCTAGTGTAGATCTGTAACAACGTCACGGAATAAGCTTAGTTGTCAAAATGTTCAATAAAGAGTTTGCTAATTTTGCATTCAACAGCAAGTGCATTCTTCATTTAATTCTAACTATATCATACTTTAATTCATTTAGTTTGATTTGGCTTATTTCAACAGTTTCTTCAGACTACAATACCTTGTTCTCAAATAAAAGATATATTTTTATAATAACTTTGTGTGTCTTTGGTGCGTAAATATGCGTTAAATCAAAACAGGTGTGTGACACGGTACATATTTATCCTTTTTATGGGCCACGTTCTCTACCTACAAAATAAAAGTTAAGGCAATGTACAGGAATCGATAAAATCACCCCCATCAGAGAAACCAAAGGGGAAGAATCACAGACATTGAATAACAAGACCCTAATGGAAACATCAACAGCGGAAAGCCGAAAGAACATTTACTTTCCTACAAAATGACAAATTGGCAGGCGAGGCTGTTTTGTTCATAGTGCCTCTCAACATCCCCAAAAGCACCGGTGTTCGAAATTCCAAAATTGCAGTACGTTTCCTCTGGTTTTCGTTGCCGGATCATTACAGGGTCACTGATGAGGCTTTATTAGCCGAAACTACGTAGTATGGCCCAGCTTTTTTCTTATGAATGTTTGCATTGCTCTTGAAGGAACTCATTTTAGATTTTTATTTGCCTTCACTGCAGCTGGTGTTGTGCCGTGTGGCGGCCGTAAAACGTCTCCCCGTACATCAACCATAGTGCAGTTTATATTTTAATTTTGGTCCTTTGAGATCAGCGTAAATATTCTGAGAAAACAGAAATAAATTATTGGTTTAGACTCATATTCTAGAAAGGTTTTTAATTATTTGGACCCCATTTTGATTTATATCAGTCTTTGAATCGACTGCATATTCGAAATTGCAAAATTGCAGTACGTTTCCTCTGGCTTTCGTTGCCGAATCATTACAGGGTCACTGATGAGGCTTTATTAGCCGAAACTACGTAGTATGGCCCATCTTTTTTCTAATGAATGTTTGCATTGCTCTTAAAGGAACTCATTTTAGATTTTTATTTATGTAGTGACGTTCTTATAAACTACGCACATATTAAATCGTTACTTGTATATCGGTGTAGCCGTTGCACAGCGCTGGACTGTTTGGCCATTTAATGACAAACTGTTCTTCTTGAAACATTAAAAAAGGAAGATCAAATGTTCGTAGAAACAAAACCGGAAAATGCATATCTGAATAAAATACTATTTAATTCAAATGGTGAGCATGCTATCTGCTGAACAGATGTTATTTTAAGTCAAAGGCAAGACACATGAGCATCTTGGGAAATAACACATAAAATGGGTGACCTCAAGTTCAATTATCACCGAAAATGACTACCTATTATGACACATGCTGTGTCAGAGCTCCAAATCCCTGTTTCCAGGCAACTAACTGCATTTGCCCCAGTCAAATTATACCCTTCTTCACAGGTCACAGGTGCTATTGAGCCATACGTTGTGCCATTTGTGAAATCTGCTGCACCATTGAGAATCGTGATGATCTGACAGTCTGCAAAAAAGGAACAACTCATTGAATTTCAACAGATATTTAAACAATAAAGAAGAGAATAGCCGTACAATAGAATAATGTTTTCTTTGATGTCTGAATATAATCTAAGTCTTACATCAATTTAATTTAAAGGATTATAAACTTAGGTTTTGTAAAGCACTACTTGATAGATTAATTTCCCGACTTGATTCGTCTCATGAACATTTTATCTAATGCGGTGGAAACGGTAATACACACAGTCATTAAAAAATAGAATGAAATGCAAAGATTAATCGACACAACAATGAAAACCCTTAGAGGGGATATATATTTGTACTGTAATGCATAGTGTTAAAATACGTACTACTAAATCGAAATAAGAAAGACACAATATAAATACTAAAGTATATTGGCATATGGCCTCGTTGTGCATCTGTTTCTTTATGATTGTAGTTACTTTGGTTTAAGAGCCTTATGCGCTCCGTGATCAGTATAGAAGAGAAGGCAATGTTGAAATATTCTTGATAGCTCAGTGATAAGCGCGATCGACGCATGATCGAGAGTATGTGGGTACGAATCCGGCCACCGGAGGCGGGGTGTGTCCTTGGGAAAGACGCGTTATGCCACTGCCCCACTCGACCCAGGTGTCAATTGGTAGCTGTGGTGTAACAGTCGCTGTCTCTCTCTCTCGTGTGCGTGATAAAATCCGGAATGAGTGTTCGAGAGTGATTCAAGTAAGATTGAAGCTTTCCTCGCAATCGAACAACAATAAATTTGTATAAACTATATATTCTTTTTTTTTTTTTTTTTTTAATATATACAGAAAGGAAAATATATGACTTTTATTCATCACATAATCGGACCCATTTATTCTATCACACTATAACTGAACATCATGTAGTTCGAAATATTACAGCAGTGGTGTTTATCGAATTGTTCAAATTGCATGTAGCTATGTGGAGTTGTGCAGGAGTAATAAACACATTATGAACCATTTTATAACTTGTTGATTGTTAAATTATAGAAGTCGTCTGGGCGTTGTTACCAGCTCTATGGAAGTATTGAGCTATACCTTATATGGGAGTTGTTATGCAGTACTATTGTTATATGCGCATTCGTCATACTTGAGTTGCCAACGAAAAGTACTTGGAATGTTACAGCTAAAGTGGTCATTGTTGAATTTCAGATAATATCCACAAGCACCACGGGAAATCTTTGAGTCTTGTAGGTAAGCAAAGGGGGATAACCTTTTATTTTACATGTGGTGTATGTACTCCATGTTCCATCGCTCTGACATTTCATGCCAGTTCCTCCCGTAAGCTCATATCCAGTATCGCATGTTATAGGAACACTGTTACCATACGTGGTTTTTGTAATGTTGGTAACCTCAGGTATCCCGTTCGCAACCGCATCTGGATAACCACAGTCTGTAATGGAAAATTGATCTAAACGGTTACTCTTGGTTGGTCAGTAAATAATCTCATAGATGTTGCAACGTAAGTTTTTACATATTTTCAATCCTCACTCTCTATTTAACTGTATAATCGGTGACCCAATATTCCTAAAGTACGATGGCATGCCAAGGATTTCTGATTAAACTCTAAATATATTACATTATGCTAATTTTCAGACATTCTGTACCGCAGGAAAACATTTTTCTGATTTATTGGTTTTAAATGTTAGGACGTAGAATGTGTTGCATATACAGCAACTAATAAGTAGGACGAAATCATTCAATTGCGATGACTATCATACAATTTATCAAGGGTCTATTGTTTACTTTTGGAAGCCAGAGAAAGCACTAGTACGCTACACCCAATATACTGGATGTGTAACCATGGATCCGATATTGATTATACAGTTTTCTCAGAATTACATAGACTTTGTTGAGTCGCTCATGATGTCATTAGCATATTATAAAGCATTTCTGCTACCAAAACAATGAAACTTCAATGATTCATTTACGAAAAGAGAATAATTTTTATCAAATAATTTATTGATTGTAAGTTTTCAAATTGGGAGAAGAGTAAACACTTTCCAGTCGATATTAAACTAAACATAAACATATGATAAACCATAATGCTTATGTAACGCATTAACGATGAATACTACATCGTATTTCCCAGAGCTTTCAAACTTACTTGGCAATTAACACGAAAACTTGTTCGATTGTTTACCTTTTATTTCACAAGATCCTGCCGAATCTTCCCAACTTCCATCAGGTAAACAAAAGACTAGGTACTTCCCAGAAAGATAATAACCATCGCTACACGAGATGTTGGCAACAGCTCCATAGTCGGTACCATTTGGAAAGTGTACTCCCCCGTTTGTAATTTGAAGATTACCGCAGCCTACAAGAAAAACATTATTTTGATCACTTATATAATAGGGCGAAGTGCTTACTGTGGTTGCGATGCTTGCTAACGGCCACAGGTCAGAACACTCGTTGGAGTAGCAATTGCCATCTTTTTTTCTCCGGCTGCTGTGATTCTAGTTGATTATCTGTCGGCGCATACATGACAAAATTCTACTTCCATGAACATACAAACCCATATAAAATGCATGCACCGTTAAATCGATAAATGTATAACGTGCAATTTAAATTCACGGGATCATACTGTTTAGGGAAGAGTAACAGCACTGTGAAGTGAAACCTACAACAGCCAGGGCTAAAACATTGTATTCTTGGACAACCATGTCTTCATACGAAAAGGCAACTCATGCATCCCTAGTCACTGAAACTATTATAAGGGTATAGCTAACCTGCAATCTCACAAGAAACTGATGTTCTCCAGGAACCGTCTCCGAGACACGTTATAGCTGGATCACCCTTGCGGTTGTAGCCGATGTCACAAGTAACAGGAACAGACTTCCCGAATGTAGTGTCCATTCCGGTGAAATTAATATTCCCATTTTCAATAGTCGCCGTTGTACCGCAGTCTTAAATATTTAATGGACAGACGGTGTAAAACAGAGAGAGAAAAATTTCCCTTATCTTTTGCTTCAACATGCAATTAACACCTCAAACGATCACAATCAAAATAATTGCATCATTTATATAAAGTTAAGCAGAGGAATAAGCATATGTCCCTATTCTAACCGAGTTTCCGTAATATAATTTGACGTTGTGAACGGTCCACCTGCTGGCGGGTCTTATGTCCATCCCGCAGACAACAATCATAGCACGAATGGTATAGCCTATAGCTGTTTTGTTTCATGGCACATGCAAATTATCAAAATCTAGTGTAGATCTGTAACAACGTCACGGAATAAGCTTAGTTGTCAAAATGTTCAATAAAGAGTTTGCTAATTTTGCATTCAACAGCAAGTGAATTCTTCATTTAATTCTAACTATATCATACTTTAATTCATTTAGTTTGATTTGGCTTATTTCAACAGTTTCTTCAGACTACAATACCTTGTTCTCAAATAAAAGATATATTTTTATAATAACTTTGTGTATCTTTGGTGCGTAAATATGCGTTAAATCAAAACAGGTGTGTGACACGGTACATATTTATCCTTTTTATGCCCAACGTTCTCTACCTACAAAATAAAAGTTAAGGCAATGTACAGGAATCGATAAAATCATCCCCATCAGAGAAACCAAAGGGAAAGAATTACAGACATTGAATAAAAAGACCCTAATGGAAACATCAACAGCGGAAAGCCGAAAGAACATTTACTTTCCCACAAAATGACAAATTGGCAGGCGAGGCTGTTTTCCTCATAGGGCCTCTCAACATCCCCAAAAGCACCGGTGTTTATGTAGTGACGTTCTTATAAACTACGCACATATTAAATCGTTACTTGTATACAGGTGTAGCCGTTGCATAGCGCTGGACGGTTTGGCCATTTAATGACAAACTGTTCTTCTTGAAACATTAAAAAAGGAAGATCAAATGTTCGTAGAAACAAAACCGGAAAATGCATATCTGACTAAAATGCTATTTAATTCAAATGGTGAGCATGCTATCTGCTGAACAGATGTTATTTTAAGTCAAAGGCAAGACACATGAGCATCTTGGGAAATAACACATAAAATGGGTGACCTCAAGTTCAATTATCACCGAAAATGACTACCTATTATGACACATGCTGTGTCAGAGCTCCAAATCCCTGTTTCCAGGCAACTAACTGCATTCCCCCCAGTCAAATTATACCCTTCTTCACAGGTCACAGGTGCTATTGAGCCATACGTTGTGCCATTTGTGAAATCTGCTGCACCATTGAGAATCGTGATGATCTGACAGTCTGCAAAAAAGGAACAACTCATTGAATTTCAACGGATATTTAAACAATAAAGTAGAGAATAGCCGTACAATAGAATCATGTTTTCTTTGATGTCTGAATATAATCTAAGTCTTACATCAATTTAATTTAAAGGATTATAAACTTAGGTTTTGTAAAGCACTACTTGATAGATTAATTTCCCGACTTGTTTCGTCTCATGAACATTTTATCTAATGCGGTGGAAACGGTAATACACACAGTCATTAAAAATAGAATGAAATGCAAAGATTAATCGACACAACAATGAAAACCCTTAGAGGTGATATATGTATTTGTACTGTAATGCATATTGTTAAAAAACGTACTACTAAATCGAAATAGGAAAGACACAATATAAATACTAAAGTATGTTGGCATATGGCCTCGTTGTGCATCTGTTTCTTTATGATTGTAGTTACTTTGGTTTAAGAGCCTTATGCGCTCCGTGATCAGTACAGAAGAGAAGGCAATGTTGAAATATTCTCGATAGCTCAGTGATTAGCGCGATCGACTCATGATCGAGAGTATGTGGGTACGAATCCGGCCACCGGAGGCGGGGTGTGTCCTTGGGAAAGACGCGTTATGTCACTGCCCCACTCGACCCAGGTGTCAATTGGTAGCTGTGGTGTAACAGTCGCTGTCTCTCTCTCGTGTGCGTGATAAAATTCGGAATGAGTTTTCGAGAGTGATTCAAGTAAGATTGAAGCTTTCCTCGCAATCGAACAACAATAAATTTGTATAAACTCTATATTCTTTGTTTTTGTTTTTTTAAATATATACAGTAAGGAAAATATATGATTTTTATTCATCACATAATCGGACCCATTTATTCTATCACACTATAAACTGAACATCATTTAGTTCGAAATATTACAGCAGTGGTGTTTATCGAATAGTTCAAATTGTATGTAGTTATGTGGAGTTGTTGTGCAGGAGTAATAAACATATTATGAACCATTTTATAACTTGTTGATTGTTAAATTATAGAAGTCGTCTGGGCGTTGTTACCACCTCTATGGAAGTATTGAGCTATACTTTATATGGGTGTTGTTATGCAGTACTATTGTTATATGCGTATTCGTCATACTTGAGTTGCCAACGAAAAGTACTTGGAATGTTACAGCTAAAGTGGTCATTGTTGAATTTCAGATAATATCCACAAGCACCACGGGAAATCTTTGAGTCTTGTAGGTAAGCAAAGGGGGATAACCTTTTATTTTACATGTGGTGTATGTACTCCATGTTCCATCGCTCTGACATTTCATGCCAGTTCCTCCCGTAAGCTCATATCCAGTATCACATGTTATAGGAACACTGTAACCATACGTGGTTTTTGTAATGTTGGTAACCTCAGGTATCCCGTTCGCAACCGCATCTGGATAACCACAGTCTGTAATGGAAAATTGATCTAAACGGTTACTCTTGGTCGGTCAGTAAATAATCTCATTGATGTTGCAACGTAAGTTTTTACATATTTTCAATCCTCACTCTCTATTCAACTGTATAATCGGTGACCCAATATTCCTAAAGTACGATGGCATGCCAAGGATTTCTGATTAAACTCTAAATATATTACATTATGCTAATTTTCAGACATTCTGTACCGCAGGAAAACATTTTTCTGATTTATTGGTTTTAAATATTATTACGTAGAATGTGTTGCATATAGCAACTAATAAGTAGGACGAAATCATACAATTGCGATGACTATCATACAATTTAGCAAGGGTCTATTGTTTACTTTTGGAAGCCAGAGAAAGCACTAGTACGCTTCACCCAATATACTGGATGTGTAACCATGGATCCGATATTGATTATACAGTTTTCTCAGAATTACATAGACTTTGTTGAGTCGCTCATGATGTCATTAGCATATTATAAAGTATTTCTGCTACCAAAACAATGAAACTTCAATGATTCATTTACGAAAAGAGAATAATTTTTATCAAATAATTTATAGATTGTAAGTTTTAAAATTGGAAGAACAGTAACACTTTCCAGTTGATATTAAACTAAACATAAACATATGATAAACCATAAAGCTTATGTAACGCTTTAACGATAAATACTACATCGTATTTCCCAGAGCTTTCAAACCTACTTGGCAATTAACACGAAAACTTGTTTGATTGTTTACCTTTTATTACACAAGATCCTGCCGAATCTTCCCAACTTCCATCAGGTAAACAAAAGACTAGGTTCTTCCCAGAAAGATAATAACCATCGCTACACGAGATGTTGGCAACAGCTCCATAGTCGGTACCATTTAGAAAGTGTACTCCCCCGTTTGTAATTTGAAGATTACCGCAGCCTACAAGAAAAACATTATTTTGATCACATATATAAAAGGGCGAAGTGCTTACTGTGGTTGCGATGCTTGCTAACGGCCACAGGTCAGAACACTCGTTGGAGTAGCAATTGCCATTTTTTTTCTCCGGCTGCTGTGATTCTAGTTGATTATCTGTCGGCGCATACATGACAAAATTCTACTTTCATGAACATACAAACCCATATAAAATGCATGCACCATTAAATCGATAAATGTATAACGTGCAATTTAAATTCACGGGATCATACTGTTTAGGGAAGAGTAACAGCACTGTGAAGTGAAACCTACAACAGCCAGTGCTAAAACATTGTATTCTTGGACAACCATGTCTTCATACGAAAAGGCAACTCATGCATCCCTAGTCACTGAAACTATTATAAGGGTATAGCTAACCTGCAATCTCACAAGAAACTGATGTTCTCCAGGAACCGTCTCCGAGACACGTTATAGCTGGATCACCCTTGCTGTTGTAGCCGATGTCACAAGTAACAGGAACAGACTTCCCGAATGTAGTGTCCATTCCGGTGAAATTAATATTCCCATTTTCAATAGTCGCCGTTGTACCACAGTCTTAAATATTTAATGGACAGACGGTGTAAAACAGATAGAGAAAAATTTCCCTTATCTTTTGCTTCAACATGCAATAAACACCTCAAACGATCACAATCAAAATAATTGCATCATTCATATTAAGTTAAGCAGAGGAATAAGCATATATCCCTATTCTAACCGAGTTTCCGTAATATAATTTGACGTTGTGAACGGTCCATCTGCTGGCGGGTCTTATGTCCATCCCGCAGACAATAATCATAGCACGAATGGTATAGCCTATAGCTGTTTTGTTTCATAGCACATGCAATTATCAAAATCTAGTGTAGATCTGTAACAACGTCACGGAATAAGCTTAGTTGTCAAAATGTTCAATAAAGAGCTTGCTAATTTTGCATTCAACAGCAAGTGCATTCTTCATTTAATTCTAACTATATCATACTTTAATTCATTTAGTTTGATTTGGCTTATTTCAACAGGTTCTTCAGACTACAATACATTGTTCTCAAATAAAAGATATATTTTTATAATAACTTTGTGTGTCTTTGGTGCGTAAATATGCGTTAAATCAAAACAGGTGTGTGACACGGTATATATTTATCCTTTTTTATGCGCAACGTTCGTTACCTACAAAATGAAAGTTAAGGCAATGTACAGGAAACGATAAAGTCACCCCCATCAGCGAAAGCAAAGGGAAAGAATCACAGACATTGAATAACAAGACCCTAATGGAAACATCAACAGCGGAAAGCCGAAAGAACATTTACTTTCCCACAAAATTACAAATTGGCAAGCGAGGCTGTTTTGTTCATAGTGCCTCTGAACATCCCCAAAAGCACCGGTGTTCATGTAGTGACGTTCTTATAAACTACGCACATATTAAATCGTTACTTGCATATCGGTGTAGCCGTTGCATAGCGCTGGACGGTTTGGCCATTTAATGACAAACTGTTCTTCTTGAAACATTAAAAAAGGAAGATCAAATGTTCGTAGAAACAAAACCGGAAAATGCATATCTGACTAAAATACTATTTAATTCAAATGGTGAGCATGCTATCTGCTGAACAGATGTTATTTTAAGTCAAAGGCAAGACACATGAGCATCTTGGGAAATAACACATAAAATGGGTGACTTCAAGTTCAATTATCACCGAAAATGACTACCTATTATGACACATGCTGTGTCAGAGCTCCAAATCCCTGTTTCCAGGCAACTAACTGCATTCGCCCCAGTCAAATTATACCCTTCTTCACAGGTCACAGGTGCTATTGAGCCATACGTTGTGCCATTTGTGAAATCTGCTGCACCATTGAGAATCGTGATGATCTGACAGTCTGCAAAAAAGGAACAACTCATTGAATTTCAACGGATATTTAAACAATAAAGTAGAGAATAGCCGTACAATAGAATCATGTTTTCTTTGATGTCTGAATATAATCTAAGTCTAACATCAATTTAATTTAAAGGATTATAAACTTAGGTTTTGTAAAGCACTACTTGATAGATTAATTTCCCGACTTGATTCGTCTCATGAACATTTTATCTAATGCGGTGGAAACGGTAATACACACAGTCATTAAAAATAGAATGAAATGCAAAAATTAATCGACACAACAATGAAAACCCTTAGAGGGGATATATATTTGTACTGTAATGCATATTGTTAAAATACGTACTACAAAATCGAAATAGGAAAGACACAATATAAATACTAAAGTATGTTGGCATATGGCCTCGTTGTGCATCTGTTTCTTTATGATTGTAGTTACTTTGGTTTAAGAGCCTTATGCGCTCCGTGATCAGTATAGAAGAGAAGGCAATGTTGAAATATTCTTGATAGCTCAGTGATTAGCGCGATCGACTCATGATCGAGAGTATGTGGGTACGAATCCGGCCACCGGAGGCGGGGTGTGTCCTTGGGAAAAACGCGTTATGCCACTGCCCCACTCGACCCAGGTGTCAATTGGTAGCTGTGGTGTAACAGTCGCTGTCTCTCTCTCGTGTGCGTGATAAAATCCGGAATGAGTGTTCGAGAGTGATTCAAGTAAGATTGAAGCTTTCCTCGCAATCGAACAACAATAAATTTGTATAAACTATATATTCTTTGTTTTTCGGTTTTTTAATATATACAGCAAGGAAAATATATGATTTTTATTCATCACATAATCGGACCCATTTATTCTATCACACTACAACTGAACATCATTTAGTTCGAAATATTACAGCAGTGGTGTTTATCGAATTGTTCAAATTGTATGTAGTTGTGTGGAGTTGTGCAGGAGTAATAAACATATTATGAACCATTTTATAACTTGTTGATTGTTAAATTATAGAAGTCGTCTGGGCGTTTTACCACCTCTATGGAAGTATTGAGCTATACCTTATATGCGTGTTGTTATGCAGTACTACTGTTATATGCGTATTCGTCATACTTGAGTTGCCAACGAAAAGTACTTGGAATGTTACAGCTAAAGTGGTCATTGTTGAATTTCAGATAATATCCACAAGCACCACGGGAAATCTTTGAGTCTTGTAGGTAAGCAAAGGGGGATAACCTTTTATTTTACATGTGGTGTATGTACTCCATGTTCCATCGCTCTGACATTTCATGCCAGTTCCTCCCGTAAGCTCATATCCAGTATCGCATGATATAGGAACACTGTTACCATACGTGGTTTTTGTAATGTTGGTAACCTCAGGTATCCCGTTCGCAACCGCATCTGGATAACCACAGTCTGTAATGGAAAATTGATCTAAACGGTTACTCTTGGTCGGTCAGTAAATAATCTCATAGATGTTGCAACGTAAGTTTTTACATAATTTCAATCCTCGCTCTCTATTCAACTGTATAATCGGTGACCCAATATTCCTAAAGTACGATGGCATGCCAAGGATTTCTGATTAAACTCTAAATATACTACTCAAAGTTTGATAGGGATCACTTTTTCAATGCAAAATAATTTTTGGATGAATTAATCAGCTGAATCCAAATTTGATACATAATGATAGAAAACGTATCCTTCACAAAATCTAGTGATTAATTTTGTCAACTAGTACTGCATTCAAGCGTGACAACAGCAACCGTATTGGCACCCCCAAAATTTGCCGTAACACGAAGGGATTTGGACAACTGATTTTTCGCAAATTTCCAAATCTGTTTAGACAAACGTGCCTAATAACGTGTTTGGCGTCCACGGGCATCAATTACAGTACGACATCGCCTGCGCATGCTCGTAATCAGAGTCTGTATCCGGTTTTGTGGAATCGGCTTTCATTCAGCAACCAATGCATCTTTGAGCTCCTGTAAAGTCCTCGGATGCACAGGTCGGGCTGAAACAGCACGCTGTAGCATGTTCCGCGCATGCTCAGTCGGATTTAAGTCCGTTGACCGAGCAGGCCAGTCCATACGAATGATTTTCTCACGTTCCAGATAGGAATCAGTGACGTTGGCAGGGCTGGGACGGGCATTATCGTCAATCAGAATCAAGTCCGGGCCAATAGCATCTGCATATGGTCTCACAAACTCATCAAGAATATCATTACAGTACCTCGCTGCCATTAACGTTCCGTTTTCAACGACGTACACGTCAGTTTTGCCGTTCACGCTTATCCCAGCCCAAACAATGACTGACCCCTTTCCATAGCGCTCATGCTCTGCCACATTCAAGTCATCGAATCGCTCTTTAGACATTCGCCACACTAATTGACGTTTATAAGTGAAGTCTAGACAGAATCTTGACTCCTCAGAAAACAGTACTGGCGTCAAATCACGATCCCTCCACCTGACGTGAGTTCTGGCAAAGTCCAACTGGTCCAGCACGTGCTGTCTCGTCAACGGAACATGTACAGCAGGCCTCATGGCATTAAATTCGAACTCGTGGAGCCCGTTTCTGACAGTTTGTGTAGAAATTCGTACTCCAGTCCCGTTCCTTAGCTCGTTATGCAAACGCGTAGCGTTCAGGAACCGTTGACGTCGAGACTGAATCAACAAGAAACGGCCCTGACGTTGAGTTGTAGCCCTTTCTCGACCCCGCCGTGTCTGTGTGAAGGATTTCCGTGGGTAAGATGCCGACTCCACATTTGGTAAACCACGCCATGAGACACATTCAGAATCCCAGCAACACGACGTTGAGAGACGCTAGATTCCAACATTCCGACGCAACGATTCATTTCTTCGGGCTCAGACGGTTTCTTAATTGTCCCCTAGGCATTTTAGTGTTTCACAAATCAAATGAAGTCCTTTTTACGCTTGGTCAAGGAACACTGGCAAGTTTGATTGGTCTGTTGGAAAGCAGTGCTACGCAAGATTTTGGGGGTGCATGAATTCTTTTTCGAAGTGTGAGAAGTGTGCACTTTTATGAGTACTGAACTGCACACGAGATTCTGCTTAAGATATTTATCAATATACCGAGTACAAATTCTGTCAAGAAATTTTAAATTTTCAGTGCAAAATTTGGTATATGAAAGGTGATCCCTATCAAACTTTGAGTAGTATATATTACATTATGCTAATTTTCAGACATTCTGTACCGCAGGAAAACATTTTTCTGATTTATTGGTTTTAAATATTAGGACGTAGAATGTGTTGCATATAGCAACTAATAAGTAGGACGAAATCATACAATTGCGATGACTATCATACAATTTATCAAGGGTCTATTGTTTACTTTTGGAAGCCAGAGAAAGCACTAGTACGCTTCACCCAATATACTGGATGTGTAACCATGGATCCGATATTGATTATACAGTTTTCTCAGAATTACATAGACTTTGTTTAGTCGCTCATGATGTCATTAGCATATTATAAAGCATTTCTGCTACCAAAACAATGAAACTTCAATGATTCATTTACGAAAAGAGAATAATTTTATCAAATAATTTATTGATTGTAAGTTTTAAAATTGGGAGAAGAGTAAACACTTTCCAGTCGATATTAAACTAAACATAAACATATGATAAACCATAATGCTTATGTAACGCTTTAACGATAAATACTACATCGTATTTCCCAGAGCTTTCAAACCTACTTGGCAATTAACACGAAAACTTGTTCGATTGATTACCTTTTATTACACAAGATCCAGCCGAATCTTCCCAACTTCCATCAGGTAAACAAAAGACTAGGTTCTTCCCAGAAAGATAATAACCATCGCTACACGAGATGTTGGCAACAGCTCCATAGTCGGTACCATTTGGAAAGTGTACTCCCCCGTTTGTAATTTGAAGATTACCGCAGTCTACAAGAATAACATTATTTTGATCACATATATAATAGGGCGAAGTGCTTACTGTGGTTGCGATGCTTGCTAATGGCCACAGGTCAGAACACTCGTTGGAGTAGCAATTGCCATTTTGTTTTCTCCGGCTGCTGTGATACTAGTTGATTATCTGTCGGCGCATACATGACAAAATTCTACTTCCATGAACATACAAACCCATATAAAATGCATGCACCATTAAATCGATAAATGTATAACGTGCAAGTTAAATTCACGGGATCATACTGTTTAGGGAAGAGTAACAGCACTGAAGTGAAACCTACATAAGCCAGGGCTAAAACATTGTATTCTTGGACAACCTTCTTCATACGAAAAGGCAACTTATCCATCCATAGTCACTGAAACTATTATAAGGGTATAGCTAACCTGCAATCTCACAAGAAACTGATGTTCTCCAGGAACCGTCTCCGAGACACGTTACAGCTGGATCACCCTTGCGGTTGTAGCCGATGTCACAAGTAACAGGAACAGACTTCCCAAATGTAGTGTCCATTCCGGTGAAATTAATATTCCCATTTTCAATAGTCGCCGTTGTACCACAGTCTTAAATATTTAATGGACAGACGGTGTAAAACAGATAGAGAAAAATTTCCCTTATCTTTTGCTTCAACATGCAATTAACACCTCAAACGATCACAATCAAAATAATTGCATCATTTATATAAAGTTAAGCAGAGGAATAAGCATATATCCCTATTCTAACCGAGTTTCCGTAATATAATTTGACGTTGTGAACGGTCCACCTGCTGGCGGGTCTTATGTCCATCCCGCAGACAACAATCATAGCACGAATGGTATAGCCTATAGTTGTTTTGTTTCATAGCACATGCAATTATCAAAATCTAGTGTAGATCTGTAACAACGTCACGGAATAAGCTTAGTTGTCAAAATGTTCAATAAAGAGTTTGCTAATTTTGCATTCAACAGCAAGTGAATTCTTCATTTAATTCTAACTATATCATACTTTAATTCATTTAGTTTGATTTGGCTTATTTCAACAGTTTCCTCAGACTACAATACCTTGTTCTCAAATAAAAGATATATTTTTATAATAACTTTGTGTGCGTAAATATGCGTTAAATCAAAACAGGTGTGTGACACGGTACAAATTTATCCTTTTTATGCGCAACGTTCTCTACCTACAAAATAAAAGTTAAGGCATTGTACAGGAATCGATAAAATCACCCCCATCAGAGAAACCAAAGGGAAAGAATCACAGACATTGAATAACAAGACCCTAATGGAAACATCAACAGCGGAAAGCCGAAAGAACATTTACTTTCCCACAAAATGACAAATTGGCAGGCGAGGCTGTTTTGTTCATAGTGCCTCTCAACATCCCCAAAAGCACCGGTGTTCATGAAGTGACGTTCTTATAAACTACGCACATATTAAATCGTTACTTGTATATCGGTGTAGCCGTTGCATAGCGCTGGACGGTTTGGCCATTTAATGACAAACTGTTCTTCTTGAAACATTAAAAAAGGAAGATCAAATGTTCGTAGAAACAAAACCGGAAAATGCATATCTGACTAAAATACTATTTAATTCAAATGGTGAGCATTCTATCTGCTGAACAGATGTTATTTTAAGTCAAAGGCAAGACACATGAGCATCTTGGGAAATAACACATAAAATGGGTACCCTCAAGTTCAATTATCACCGAAAATGACTACCTATTATGACACATGCTGTGTCAGAGCTCCAAATCCCTGTTTCAAGGCAACTAACTGCATTCGCCCCAGTCAAATTATACCCTTCTTCACAGGTTACAGGTGCTATTGAGCCATACGTTGTGCCATTTGTGAAATCTGCTGCACCATTGAGAATCGTGATGATCTGACAGTCTGCAAAAAAGGAACAACTCATTGAATTTCAACGGATATTTAAACAATAAAGTAGAGAATAGCCGTACAATAGAATCATGTTTTCTTTGATGTCTGAATATACTCTAAGTCTTACATCAATATAATTTAAAGGATTATAACTTAGGTTTCGTAAAGCACTACTTGATAGATTAATTTCCCGACTTGATTCGTCTCATGAACATTTTATCTAATGCGGTGGAAACGGTAATACACACAGTCATTAAAAATAGAATGAAATGCAAAGATTAATCGACACAACAATGAAAACCCTAAGAGGGGATATATATTTGTACTGTCATGCATATTGTTAAAATACGTACTACTAAATCGAAATAGGAAAGACACAATATAAATACTAAAGTATATTGGCATATGGCCTCGTTGTGCATCTGTTTCTTTATGATTGTAGTTACTTTGGTTTAAGAGCCTTATGCGCTCCGTGATCAGTATAGAAGAGAAGGCAATGTTGAAATATTCTTGATAGCGCAGTGATTAGCGCGATCGACTCATGATCGAGAGTATGTGGGTACGAATCCGGCCACCGGAGGCGGGGTGTGTACTTGGGAAAGACGCGTTATGCCACTGCCCCACTCACCACAGGTGTCAATTGGTAGCTGTGGTGTAACAGTCGCTGTCTCTCTCTCGTGTGCGTGATAAAATCCGGAATGAGTGTTCAAGAGCGATTCAAGTAAGATTGAAGCTTTCCTCGCAATCGAACAACAATAAATTTGTATAAACTATATATTCTTTGTTTTTTGGGTTTTTTTTAATATATACAGTAAGGAAAATATATGATTTTTATTCATCACATAATCGGACCCATTTATTCTATCACACTATAACTGAACATCATTTAGTTCGAAATATTACAGCAGTGGTGTTTATCGAATTGTTCAAATTGTATGTAGTTATGTGGAGTTGTTGTGCAGGAGTAATAAACATATTATGAACCATTTTATAACTTGTTGATTGTTAAATTATAGAAGTCGTCTGGGCGTTGTTACCACCTCTATGGAAGTATTGAGCTATACCTTATATGCGTGTTGTTATGCAGTACTATTGTTATATGCGTATTCGTCATACTTGAGTTGCCAACGAAAAGTACTTGGAATGTTACAGCTAAAGTGGTCATTGTTGAATTTCAGATAATATCCACAAGCACCACGGGAAATCTTTGAGTCTTGTAGGTAAGCAAAGGGGGATAACCTTTTATTTTACATGTGGTGTATGTACTCCATGTTCCATCGCTCTGACATTTCATGCCAGTTCCTCCCGTAAGCTCATATCCAGTATCACATGTTATAGGAACACTGTTACCATACGTGGTTTTTGTAATGTTGGTAACCTCAGGTATACCGTTCGCAACCGCATCTGGATAACCACAGTCTGTAATTGAACATTGATCTAAACGGTTACTCTTGGTCGGTCAGTAAATAATCTCATAGGTGTTGCAACGTAAGTTTTTTACATATTTTCAATCCTCACTCTCTATTTAACTGTATAATCGGTGACCCAGTATTCCTAAAGTATGATGGCATGCCAAGGATTTCTGATTAAACTCTTAATATATTACATTATGCTAATTTTCAGACATTCTGTACCGCAGGAAAACATTTTTCTGATGTATTGGTTTTAAATATTAGGACGTAGAATGTGTTGCATATAGCAACTAATAAGTAGGACGAAATCATACAATTGCGATGACTATCATACAATTTATCAAGGGTCTATTGTTTACTTTTGGAAGCCAGAGAAAGCACTAGTACGCTTCACCCAATATACTGGATGTGTAACCATGGATCCGATATTGATTATACAGTTTTCTCAGAATTACATAGACTTTGTTGAGTCCCTCATGATGTCATTAGCATATTATAAAGCATTTCTGCTACCAAAACAATGAAACTTCAATGATTCATTTACGAAAAGAGAATAATTTTTATCAAATAATTTAATTGATTGTAAGTTTTAAAATTGGGAGAAGAGTAAACACTTTCCAGTCGATATTAAACTAAACATAAACATATGATAAACCATAATGCTTATGTAACGCTTTAACGATAAATACTACATCGTATTTCCCAGAGCGTTCAAACTTACTATGCAGTTAACACGAAAACTTGTTCGATTGTTTACCTTTTATTACACAAGATCCTGCCGAATCTTCCCAACTTCCATCAGGTAAACAAAAGACTAGGTTCTTCCCAGAAAGATAATAACCATCGCTACACGAGATGTTGGCAACAGCTCCATAGTCGGTACCATTTGGATAGTGTACTCCCCCGTTTGTAATTTGAAGATTACCGCAGCCTACAAGAATAACATATTTTGATCACATATATAATAGGGCGAAGTGCTTACTGTGGTTGCGATGCTTGCTAATGGCCACAGGTCAGAACACTCGTTGGAGTAGCAATTGCCATTGTGTTTTCTCCGGCTGCTGTGATACTAGTTGATTATCTGTCGGCGCATACATGACAAAATTCTACTTCCATGAACATACAAACCCATATAAAATGCATGCACCATTAAATCGATAAATGTATAACGTGCAATTTAAATTCACGGGCTCATACTGTTTAGGGAAGAGTAACAGCACTGTGAAGTGAAACCTACAACAGCCAGGGCTAAAACATTGTATTCTTGGACAACCATGTCTTCATACGAAAAGGCAACTCATGCATCCCTAGTCACTGAAACTATTATAAGGGTATAGCTAACCTGCAATCTCACAAGAAACTGATGTTCTCCAGGAACCGTCTCCGAGACACGTTATAGCTGGATCACCCTTGCGGTTGTAGCCGATGTCACAAATAACAGGAACAGACTTCCCGAATGTAGTGTCCATTCCGGTGAAATTAATATTCCCATTTTCAATAGTCGCCGTTGTACCGCAGTCTTAAATATTTAATGGACAGACGGTGTAAAACAGATAGAGAAAAATTTCCCTTATCTTTTGCTTCAACATGCAATTAACACCTCAAACGATCACAATCAAAATAATTGCATCATTTATATAAAGTTAAGCAGAGGAATAAGCATATATCCCTATTCTAACCGAGTTTCCGTAATATAATTTGACGTTGTGAACGGTCCACCTGCTGGCGGGTCTTATGTCCATCCCGCAGACAACAATCATAGCACGAATGGTATAGCCTATAGCTGTTTTGTTTCATAGCACATGCAATTATCAAAATCTAGTGTAGATCTGTAACAACGTCACGGAATAAGCTTAGTTGTCAAAATGTTCAATAAAGAGTTTGCTAATTTTGCATTCAACAGCAAGTGAATTCTTCATTTAATTCTAACTATATCATACTTTAATTCATTCAGTTTGATTTGGCTTATTTCTACAGTTTCTTCAGACTACAATACCTTGTTCTCAAATAAAAGCTATATTTTTATAATAACTTTGTGTGTCTTTGGTGCGTAATTATGCGTTAAATCAAAACAGGTGTGTGACACGGTACATATTTATCCTTTTTATGCGCAACGTTCTCTACCTACAAAATAAAAGTTAAGGCAATGTACAGGAATCGATAAAATCACCCCCATCAGAGAAACCAACGGGAAAGAATCACAGATATTGAATAACAAGACCCTAATGGAAACATCAACAGCGGAAAGCCGAAAGAACATTTACTTTCCCACAAAATGACAAATTGGCAGGCGAGGCTGTTTTGTTCATAGTGCCTCTCAACATCCCCAAAAGCACCGGTGTTCATGAAGTGACGTTCTTATAAACTACGCACATATTAAATCGTTACTTGTATATCGGTGTAGCCGTTGCATAGCGCTGGACGGTTTGGCCATTTAATGACAAACTGTTCTTCTTGAAACATTAAAAAAGGAAGATCAAATGTTCGTAGAAACAAAACCGGAAAATGCATATCTGACTAAAATACTATTTAATTCAAATGGTGAGCATGCTATCTGCTGAACAGATGTTATTTTAAGTCAAAGGCAAGACACATGAGCATCTTGGGAAATAACACATAAAATGGGTGACCTCAAGTTCAATTATCACCGAAAATGACTACCTATTATGACACATGCTGTGTCAGAGCTCCAAATCCCTGTTTCAAGGCAACTAACTGCATTCGCCCCAGTCAAATTATACCCTTCTTCACAGGTCACAGGTGCTATTGAGCCATACGTTGTGCCATTTGTGAAATCTGCTGCACCATTGAGAATCGTGATGATCTGACAGTCTGCAAAAAAGGAACAACTCATTGAATTTCAACGGATATTTAAACAATAAAGTAGAGAATAGCCGTACAATAGAATCATGTTTTCTTTGATGTCTGAATATAATCTAAGTCTTACATCAATTTAATTTAAAGGATTATAAACTTAGGTTTTGTAAAGCACTACTTGATAGATTAATTTCGCGACTTGATTCGTCACATGAACATTTTATCTAATGCGGTGGAAACGGTAATACACACAGTCATTAAAAATAGAATGAAATGCAAAGATTAATCGACACAACAATGAAAACCCTTAGAGGGGATATATATTTGTACTGTAATGCATATTGTTAAAATACGTACTACTAAATCGAAATAGGAAAGACACAATATAAATACTAAAGTATATTGGCATATGGCCTCGTTGTGCATCTGTTTCTTTATGATTGTAGTTACTTTGGTTTAAGAGCCTTATGCGCTCCGTGATCAGTATAGAAGAGAAGGCAATGTTAAAATATTCTTGATAGCTCAGTGATTAGCGCGATCGACTCATGATCGAGAGTATGTGGGTACGAATCCGGCCACCGGAGGCGGGGTGTGTCCTTGGGAAAGACGCGTTATGTCACTGCCCCACTCGACCCAGGTGTCAATTGGTAGCTGTGGTGTAACAGTCGCTGTCTCTCTCTCGTGTGCGTGATAAAATTCGGAATGAAGGTTCGAGAGTGCTTCAAGTAAGATTGAAGCTTTCCTCGCAATCGAACAACAATAAGTTTGTATAAACTCTATATTCTTTGTTTTTTTTTTTTTGTTTTTTTTTTAAATATATACAGTAAGGAAAATATATGATTTTTATTCATCACATAATCGGACCCATTTTTTCTATCACACTATAACTGAACATCATTTAGTTCGAAATATTACAGCAGTGGTGTTTATCGAATTGTTCAAATTGTATGTAGTTATGTGGAGTTGTGCAGGAGTAATAAACATATTATGAACCATTTTATAACTTGTTGATTGTTAAATTATAGAAGTCGTCTGGGCGTTGTTACCACCTCTATGGAAGTATTGAGCTTTACCTTATATGCGTGTTGTTATGCAGTACTATTGTTATATGCGTATTCGTCATACTTGAGTTGCCAACGAAAAGTACTTGGAATGTTACAGCTAAAGTGGTCATTGTTGAATTTCAGATAATATCCACAAGCACCACGGGAAATCTTTGAGTCTTGTAGGTAAGCAAAGGGGGATAACCTTTTATTTTACATGTGGTGTATGTACTCCATGTTCCATCGCTCTGACATTTCATGCCAGTTCCTCCCGTAAGCTCATATCCAGTATCGCATGTTATAGAAACACTGTTACCATACGTGGTTTTTGTAATGTTGGTAACCTCAGGTATCCCGTTCGCAACCGCATCTGGATAACCACAGTCTGTAATGGAAAATTGATCTAAACGGTTACTCTTAGTCGGTCAGTAAATAATCTCATAGATGTTGCAACGTAAGTTTTTACATATTTTCAATCCTCACTCTCTATTCAACTGTATAATCGGTGACCCAATATTCCTAAAGTACGATGGCATGCCAAGGATTTCTGATTAAACTGTTGCACTGATGAGTTAGGAGGCCTTCATGCGGACTGAACAAATTATTTGTCTAAATCGCGACGGAAGTAAGGGCGAGGATTGTGGCCACGTAAAATCGATTTAAGCCCCCCAGTGGAAATCTTCCACTGACCGTTCCATGGCGGCTCTTCTGTGGCGATTTATTTATGTTGTTGTTTGTTACTTACTGTGTGTATCACTTGTGTCTTTTAATTTTGGATGGCCATATGGCCATTTTGTGGGAAAGTAACTCACCATATGGCCTTCCTTTGTTTAGGTTTCCATTATGGTCTGGTCGCTTAATGTTTGTATTTCTTTCCCTTTGGTGTAATTTATGGATGGAGTAAGTTAATTGTATCAATTCCTGATCTTTGTTTTACTTCTACTTTAAATATATTACATTATGCTAATTTTAAGACATTCTGTACCGCAGGAAAACATTTTTTCTGATTTATTGGTTTTAAATATTAGGACGTAGAATGTGTTGCATATAGCAACTAATAAGTAGGACGAAATCATACAATTGCGATGACTATCATACAATTTATCATGGGTCTATTGTTTACTTTTGGAAGCCAGAGAAAGCACTAGTACGCTTCACCCAATATACTGGATGTGTAACCATGGATCTGATATTGATTATACAGTTTTCTCAGAATTACATAGACTTTGTTGAGTCGCTCATGATGTCATTAACATATTATACATATGTTCTATAAAAGGGTTATCCTTTGGAAGCACGGAATACACCACAGAACAGAAAAATATGGAGTGTATATGTTTTCTGGGCCAGACTAGCTAGTTTCGGCCAATTAGGCCTCATCAGTGACCCTCATATATTTTCAAAATTCCACAATGGAATCAATGATCCAAAAGGACAAGAAAATATAATCTACACTATGATGTAGGGCAGGGAGACGTTTTACCACCGCCACACATTCCCACACACCAGCTGTAGTGAAGTTAAATATGTTCTATAAAAGGGTTATCCTTTGGAAGCACGGAATACACCACAGAACTGAAAAATATGGAGTGTATATGTTTTCTGGGCTATACTAGCTAGTTTCGGCCAATTAGGCCTCATCAGTGACCCTCAGATATTTTCAAAATTCCACAATGGAATCAATGATCCCAAAGGACAAGAAAATATAATCTACACTATGATGTAGGGCAGGGACACGTTTTACCGCCGCCACACATTCCCACACACCAGCTGTAGTGAAGTTAAATATGTTCTATAAAGCGTTTCTGCTACCAAAACAATGAAACTTCAATGATTGATTTACGAAAAGAGAATAATTTTTATAAAATAATTTATTGAATTTAAGTTTTAAAATTGGGAGAAGAGTAAACACTTTCCAGTCGATATTAAACTAAACATAAACATATGATAAACCATAATGCTTATGTAACGCTTTAACGATAAATACTACATCGTATTTCCCAGAGCTTTCAAACATACTTGGCAATTAACACGAAAACTTGTTCGATTGTTTACCTTTTATTACACAAGATCCTGCCGAATCTTCCCAACTTCCATCAGGTAAACAAAAGACTAGGTTCTTCCCAGAAAGATAATAACCATCGCTACACGAGATGTTGGCAACAGCTCCATAGTCGGTACCATTTGGAAAGTGTACTCCCCCGTTTGTAATTTGAAGATTACCGCAGCCTACAAGAATAACATTATTTTGATCACATATATAATAAGGCGAAGTGCTTTCTGTGGTTGCGATGCTTGCTAATGGCCACAGGTCAGAACACTCATTGGAGTAGCATTTGCCATTTTGTTTTCTCCGGCTGCTCTGATACTAGTTGATTATCTGTCGGCGCATACATGACAAAATTCTACTTCCATGAACATACAAACCCATATCAAATGCATGCACCATTAAATCGATAAATGTATAACGTGCAATTGAAATTCACTGGATCATACTGTTTAGGGAAGAGTAACAGCACTGTGAAGTGAAACCTACAACAGCCAGGGCTAAAACATTGTATTCTTGGACAACCATGTCTTCATACGAAAAGGCAACTCATGCATCCCTAGTCACTGAAACTATTATAAGGGTATAGCTAACCTGCAATCTCACAAGAAACTGATGTTCTCCAGGAACCGTCTCCGAGGCACGTTATAGCTGGATCACCCTTGCGGTTATAGCCGATGTCACAAGTAACAGGAACAGACTTCCCGAATGTAGTGTCCATTCCGGTGAAATTAATATTCCCATTTTCAATAGTCGCCGTTGTACCGCAGTCTTAAATATTTAATGGACAGACAGTTTAAAACAGATAGAGAAAAATTTCCCTTATCTTTTGCTTCAACATGTAATTAACACCTCAAACGATCACAATCAAAATAATTGCATCATTTATATAAAGTTAAGCAGAGGAATAAGCATGTATCCCTAATCTAACCGAGTTTCCGTAATATAATTCGACGTTTTGAACGGTCCACCTGCTGGCGGGTCTTATGTCCATCCCGCAGACAACAATCATAGCACGAATGGTATAGCCTATAGCTGTTTTGTTTCATAGCACATGCAATTATCAAAATCTAGTGTAGATCTGTAACAACGTCACGGAATAAGCTTAGTTGTCAAAATGTTCAATAAAGTGTTTGCTAATTTTGCATTCAACAGCAAGTGAATTCTTCATTTAATTCTAACTATATCATACTTTAATTCATTTAGTTTGATTTGGCTTATTTCTACAGTTTCTTCAGACTACAATATCTTGTTCTCAAATAAAAGGTATATTTTTAAAATAACTTTGTGTGTCTTTTGTGCGTAAATATGCCTTTAATCAAAACAGGTGTGTGACACGGTACATATTTATCCTTTTTATGCGCAACGTTCTCTACCTACAAAATAAAAGTTAAGGCAATGTACAGGAATCGATAAAATCACCCCCATCAGAGAAACCAAAGGGAAAGAATCACAGACATTGAATAACAAGACCATAATGGAAACATCAACAGCGGAAAGCCGAAAGAACATTTACTTTCCCACAAAATGACAAATTGGCAGGCGAGGCTGTTTTGTTCATAGTGCCTCTCAACATCCCCAAAAGCACCGGTGTTCATGTAGTGACGTTCTTATAAACTACGCACATATTAAATCGTTACTTGTATATCGGTGTAGCCGTTGAATAGCGCTGGACGGTTTGGCCATTTAATGACAAACTGTTCTTCTTGAAACATAAAAAGGAAGACCAAATGTTCGTAGAAACAAAACCGGAAAATGCTTATCTGCCTAAAATACTATTTAATTCAAATGGTGAGCATGCTATCTGCTGAACAGAGGTTATTTAAAGTCAAAGGCAAGACACATGAGCATCTTGGGAAATAACACATAAAATGGGTGACCTCAAGTTCAATTATCACCGAAAATGACTACCTATTATGACGCATGCTGTGTCAGAGCTCCAAATCCCTGTTTCCAGGCAACTAACTGCTTTCGCCCCAGTCAAATTATACCCTTTTTCACAGGTCACAGGTGCTATTGAGCCATACGTTGTGCCATTTGTGAAATCTGCTGCACCATTGAGAATCGTGATGATCTGACAGTCTGCAAAAAAGGAACAACTCATTGAATTTCAACGGATATTTAAACAATAAAGTAGAGAATAGCCGTACAATAGAATCATGTTTTCTTTGATGTCTGAATATAATCTAAGTCTTACATCAATTTAATTTAAAGGATTATAAACTTAGGTTTTGTGAGCACTACTTGATAGATTAATTTCCCGACTTGATTCGTCTCATGAACATTTTATCTAATGCGGTGGAAACGGTAATACACACAGTCATTAAAAATAGAATGAAATGCAAAGATTAATCGACACAACAATGAAAACCCTTAGAGGGGATATATATTTGTACTGTAATGCATATTGTTAAAATACGTACTACTAAATCGAAATTGGAAAGACACAATATAAATACTAAAGTATATTGGCATATGGCCTCGTTGTGCATCTGTTTCTTTATGATTGTAGTTACTTTGGTTTAAGAGCCTTATGCGCTCCGTGATCAGTATAGAAGAGAAGGCAATGTTGAAATATTCTTGATAGCTCAGTGATTAGCGCGATCGACTCATGATCGAGAGTATGTGGGTACGAATCCGGCCACCGGAGGCTGGGTGTGTTCTTGGGAAAGACGCGTTATGCCACTGCCCCACTCGACCCAGGTATCAATTGGTAGCTGTGGTGTAACAGTCGCTGTCTCTCTCTCGTGTGCGTGATAAAATCCGGAATGAGTGTTCGAGAGTGATTCAAGTATGATTCAAGCTTTCCTCGCAATCGAACAACAATAAATTTGTATAAACTTTGTTGTTGTTTTTTTTTGTTTTTTTTTTTAATATATACAGTAAGGAAAATATATGATTTTTATTCATCTCATAATCGGACCCATTTGTTCTATCACACTATAACTGAACATCATTTAGTTCGAAATATTACAGCAGTGGTGTTTATCGAATTGTTCAAATTGTATGTAGTTATGTGGAGTTGTGGAGGAGTAATAAACATATTATGAACCATTTTATAACTTGTTGATTGTTATATTATAGAAGTCGTCTGGGCGTTGTTACCACCTCTATGGAAGTATTGAGCTATACCTTATATGGGTGTTGTTATGCGGTACTATTGTTATATGCGTATTCGTCATACTTAAGTTGCCAACGAAAAGTACTTGGAATGTTACAGCTAAAGTGGTCATTGTTGAATTTCAGATAATATCCACAAGCACCACGGGAAATCTTTGAGTCTTGTAGGTAAGCAAAGATGGATAACCTTTTATTTTACATGTGGTGTATGTACTCCATGTTCCATCGCTCTGACATTTCATGCCAGTTCCTCCCGTAAGCTCATATCCAGTATCGCATGTTATAGGAACACTGTTACCATACGTGGTTTTTGTAATGTTGGTAACCTCAGGTATACCGTTCGCAACCGCATCTGGATAACCACAGTCTGTAATGGAAAGTTGATCTAAACGGTTACTCTTGGTCGGTCAGTAAATAATCTCATAGATGTTGCAACGTAAGTTTTTACATATTTTCAATCCTCACTCTCTATTTAACTGTATAATCGGTGACCCAATATTCCTAAAGTACTATGACATGCTAAGGATTTCTGATTAAACTCTAAATATATTACATTATGTTAATTTTCAGACATTCTGTACCGCAGGATAACTTTTTTCTGATTTATTGGTTTTAAATATTAGGACGTAGAATGTGTTGCATACAGCAACTAAAAAGTAGGACGAAATTATACAATTGCGATGACTATCATACAATTTATCAAGGGTCTATTGTTTACTTATGGAAGCCAGAGAAAGCACTAGTACGCTTCACCTAATATACTGGATGTGTAACCATGGATCCGATATTGATTATACAGTTTTCTCAGAATTACATAGACTTTGTTGAGTCGCTCATGATGTCATTAGCATATTATAAAGCATTTCTGCTACCAAAACAATGAAACTTCAATGATTCATTTACGACCAAAACAATGAAACTTCAATGATTCATTTACGAAAAGAGAATAATTTTTATCAAATAATTTATTGATTGTAAGTTTTAAAATTGGGAGAAGAGTAAATACTTTCCAGTCGATATTAAACTAAACATAAACATATGATAAACCATAATGCTTATGTAACGCTTTAACGATAAATACTACATCGTATTTCCCAGAGCTTTCAAACTTACTTGGCAATTAACACAAAAACTTGTTCGATTATTTACCTTTTATTACACAAGATCCTGCCGAATCTTCCCAACTTCCATCAGGTAAACAAAAGACTAGGTTCTGCCCAGAAAGATAATAACCATCGCTACACGAGATGTTGGCAACAGCTCCATAGTCGGTACCATTTGGAAAGTGTACTCCCCCGTTTGTAATTTGAAGATTACCGCAGCCTACAAGAATAGCATTATTTTGATCACATATATAATAGGGCGAAGTGCTTACTGTGGTTGCGATGCTTGCTAATGGCCATAGGTCAGAACACTCGTTGGAGTAGCAATTGCCATTTTGTTTTCTTCGGCTGCTGTGATACTAGTTGATTATCTGTCGGCGCATACATGACAAAATTCTACTTCCATGAACATACAAACCCATATAAAATGCATGCACCATTAAATCGATAAATGTATAACGTGCAATTTAAATTCACGGGATCATATTGTTTAGGGAAGAGTAACAACACTGTGAAGTGAAACCTACAACAGCCAGGGCTAAAACATTGTATTCTTGGACAACCATGTCTTCATACGAAAAGGCAACTCATGCATCCCTAGTCACTGAAACTATTATAAGGGTATAGCTAACCTGCAATCTCACAAGAAACTGATGTTCTCCAGGAACCGTCTCCGAGACACGTTATAGCTGGATCACCCTTGCGGTTGTAGCCGATGTCACAAGTAACAGGAACAGACTTCCCGAATGTAGTGTCCATTCCGGTGAAATTAATATTCCCATTTTCAATAGTCGCCGTTGTACCGCAGTCTTAAATATTTAATGGACAGACGGTGTAAAACAGATAGAGAAAAATTTCCCTTATCTTTTGCTTCAACATGCAATTAACACCTCAAACGATCACAATCAAAATAATTGCATCATTACTATAAAGTTAAGCAGAGGAATAAGCATATATCCCTATTCTAACCGAGTTTCCGTAATATAATTTGACGTTGTGAACGGTCCTCCTGCTGGCGGGTCTTATGTCTATCCCGCAGACAACAATCATAGCACGATTGGTATAGCCTATAGCTGTTTTGTTTCATAGCACATGCAATTATCAAAATCAAGAGTATATCTGTAACAACTTCACGGAATAAGCTTAGTTGTCAAAATGTTCAATAAAGAGTTTGCTAATTTTGCATTCAACAGCAAGTGAATTCTTCATTTAATTCTAACTATATCATACTTTAATTCATTTAGTTTGATTTGGCTTATTTCTACAGTTTCTTCAGACTACAATACCTTGTTCTCAAATAAAAGATATATTTTATAATAACTTTGTGTGTCTTTGGTGCGTAAATATGCGTTAAATCAAAACAGGTGTGTGACACGGTACATATTTATCCTTTTTATGCGCAACGTTCTCTACCTACAAAATAAAAGTTAAGGCAATGTACAGGAATCGATAAAATCACCCCCATCAGAGAAACCAAAGGGAAAGAATCACAGACATTGAATAACAAGACCCTAATGGAAACATCAACAGCGGAAAGCCGAAAGAACATTTACTTTCCCACAAAATGACAAATTGGCAGGCGAGGCTGTTTTGTTCATAGTGCCTCTCAACATCCCCAAAAGCACCGGCGTTCATGAAGTGACGTTCTTATAAACTACGCACATATTAAATCGTTACTTGTATATCGGTGTAGCCGTTGCATAGCGCTGGACGGTTTGGCCATTTAATGACAAACTGTTCTTCTTGAAACATTAAAAAAGGAAGATCAAATGTTCGTAGAAACAAAACCGGAAAATGCATATCTGACTAAAATACTATTTAATTCAAATGGTGAGCATGCTATCTGCTGAACAGATGTTATTTTAAGTCAAAGGCAAGACACATGAGCATCTTGGGAAATAACACATAAAATGGGTGACCTCAAGTTCAATTATCACCGAAAATGACTACCTATTATGACACATGCTGTGTCAGAGCTCCAAATCCCTGTTTCCAGGCAACTAACTGCATTCGCCCCAGTCAAATTATACCCTTCTTCACAGGTCACAGGTGCTATTGAGCCATACGTTGTGCCATTTGTGAAATCTGCTGCACCATTGAGAATCGTGATTATCTGACAGTCTGCAAAAAAGGAACAACTCATTGAATTTCAACGGATATTTAAACAATAAAGTAGAGAATAGCCGTACAATAGAATCATGTTTTCTTTGATGTCTGAATATAATCTAAGTCTTACATCAATTTAATTTAAAGGATTACAAACTTAGGTTTTGTAAAGCACTACTTGATAGATTAATTTCCCGACTTGATTCGTCTCATGAACATTTTATCTAATGCAGTGGAAACGGTAACACACACAGTCATCAAAAATAGAATGAAATGCAAAAATTAATCGACACAACAATGAAAACCCTAAGAGGGGATATATATTTGTACTGTAATGCATATTGTTAAAATACGTACTACTAAATCGAAATAGGAAAGACACAATATAAATACTAAAGTATATTGGCATATGGCCTCGTTGTGCATCTGTTTCTTTATGATTGTAGTTACTTTGGGTTAAGAGCCTTATGCGCTCAGTGATCAGTATTGAAGAGAAGGCAATGTTGAAATATTCTTGATAGCTCAGTGATTAGCGCGATCGACTCATGATCGAGAGTATGTGGGTACGAATCCGGCCACCGGAGGCGGGGTGTGTCCTTGGGAAAGACGCGTTATGCCACTGCCCCACTCGACCCAGGTGTCAATTGGTAGCTGTGGTGTTACAGTCTCTGTCTCTCTCTCGTGTGCGTGATAAAATCCGGAATGAGTGTTCGAGAGTGATTCAAGTAAGATTCAAGCTTTCCTCGCAATCGAACAACAATAAATTTGTATAAACTATATATTCTGTGTTTTTTTTATTATTATTATATACAGTAAGGAAAATATATGATTTTTATTCATCACATAATCGGACCCATTTATTCTATCACACTATAATTGAACATCATTTTGTTCGAAATATTACAGCAGTGGTGTTTATCAAATTGTTCAAATTGTATGTAGTTATGTGGAGTTGTGGAGGAGTAATAAACATATTATGAACCATTTTATAACTTGTTGATTGTTAAATTATAGAAGTCGTCTGGGCGTTGTTACCACCCCTATGGAAGTATTGAGCTATACCTTATATGGGCGCTGTAATGCAGTACTATTGTTATATGCGTATTCGTCATACTTGAGTTGCCAACGAAAAGTACTTGGAATGTTACAGCTAAAGTGGTCATTGTTGAATTTCAGATAATATCCATAAGCACCACGGGAAATCTTTGAGTCTTGTAGGTAAGCAAAGGGGGATAACCTTTTATTTTACATGTGGTGTATGTACTCCATGTTCCATCGCTCTGACATTTCATGCCAGTTCCTCCCGTAAGCTCATATCCAGTATCGCATGCAATAGGAACACTGTTACCATACGTGGTTTTTGTAATGTTGGTAACCTCAGGTATCCCGTTCGCAACCGCTTCTGGATAACCACAGTCTGTAATGGAAAATTGATCTAAACGGTTACTCTTGGTCGGTCAGTAAATAATCTCATAGATGTTGCAACGTAAGTTTTTACATATTTTCAATCCTCCCTCTCTATTCAACTGTATAACCGGTGTCCCAATATTCCTAAAGTACGATGGCATGCCAATGATCTCTGATTAAAGTAGAAGTAAAACAAAGATCAGGAATTGATACAATTAACTTACTCCACCCATAAAAGACACCAAAGGGAAAGAAATACAAACATTAAGCGACCAGACCATAATGGAAACCTAAACAAAGGAAGGCCATAAGGACAGTTACTTTCCCACAAAATGGCCATATGGCCATCCAAAAC
Source organism: Lucinisca nassula (assembly GCA_963580285.1). Lineage (NCBI taxonomy): Eukaryota > Metazoa > Mollusca > Bivalvia > Lucinida > Lucinidae > Lucinisca > Lucinisca nassula. The sequence continues at coordinate 79,512,716 of OY757013.1, forward strand.
CAAAAGACACAAGTGATACACACAGTAAGTAACAAACAACAACATAAAAAAATCGCCACAGAAGAGCCGCCTTGGAACGGTCAGTGGAAGATTTCCACTGGGGGGGCTTAAATCAATTTTACGTGGCCACAATCCTCGCCCTTACTTCCGTCGCGATTTAGACAAATAATTTGTTCAGTCCGCATGAAGGCCTCCTAACTCATCAGTGCAACATCTCCGTGAACACAAAAATCAAAGAACCACAGAGGTGAGACAACGGTGCGGACTCGACAGCAAGAAACCACTGAAATGCTGGAGCAAAAGAAAACCAAGTTAGACTCCGGTGAGCCCGACCAGAGACAGAGCATCAGGCACCAACCAACATTATCTCTCTAATTTTCAATAAACCTTTACGTTGGAGCCGTCATAGAATCTGAGGCCTGACCCACCGGCGGGCAATTAAAGAGGGAAGCAAAGTTGCCAACCGTGATTGGGTTAACGACCATGCATGCAGTCTGTCGTATAATATCCATGTTGTACCCAATCTTTTTATATCGAAGAATGATTTTACGAAATTGGGTGCTGAAGTCATTGCGGTTATATATTTTTCTGAATTTATATACTAAGTCACCATAAAATTCGGGTTCCTCTAGACCTTGTTGCAGAAGAGATTTAAGTCCAATATTGAATTTTGAAATTAAATCAGAATGGCGTCTATAAAATTTTGAAAAGGCTTTGCGTAGTTTATGGTACCGATAACCCTGATTAAGGAGTTTAGCCGTTAATAATTTATTACGAGTGTTGAAGTCAGTTACATGACTACACACTCTAGCAAATCGAATTAATTGCGAAATATAAACGCCATAGTATGGCGCACGAGGAACATCACCATCCAAAAAAGGAAAATTTACAATCTCAAAATCAAAGTCATTGCGTTTATCATAAATTTTGCACGAAACAAATCCATCTACAATAGATAGATGTAAATCCAAAAACTCTAAATATATTACATTATGCTAATTTTCAGACATTCTGTACCGCAGGAAAACATTTTTCTGATTTATTGGTTTTAAATTTTAGGGCGTAGAATGTGTTGCATATAGCAACTAATAAGTAGGACGAAATCATACAATTGCGATGACTATCATACAATTTATTAAGGGTCTTTTGTTTACTTATGGAAGGCAGAGAAAGCACTAGTACGCTTCACCCAATATACTGGATGTGTAACCATGGATCCGATATTGATTATACAGTTTTCTAAGAATTACATAGACTGTTGAGTCGCTCATGATGTCATTAGCATATTATAAAGCATTTCTGCTACCAAAACAATGAAACTTCAATGATTCATTTACGAAAAGAGAATAATTTTTATCAAATAATTTATTGATTGTAAGTTTTAAAATTGGGAGAAGAGTAAACACTTTCCAGTCGATATTAAACTAAACATAAACATATGATAAACCATAATGCTTATGTAACGCTTTAACGATAAATACTACATCGTATTTCCCAGAGCTTTCAAACTTACTTGGCAATTAACATGAAAACTTGTTCGATTGTTTACCTTTAATTACACAAGATCCTGCCGAATCTTCCCAACTTCCATCAGGTAAACAAAAGACTAAGTTCTTCCCAGAAAGATAATAACCATCGCTACACGAGATGTTGGCAACAGCTCCATAGTCGGTACCATTTGGAAAGTGTACTCCCCCGTTTGTAATTTGAAGATTACCGCAGCCTACAAGAATAACATTATTTTGATCACATATATAATAGGGCGAAGTGCTTACTGTGGTTGCGATGCTTGCTAATGGCCATAGGTCAGAACACTCGTTGGAGTAGCAATTGCCATTTTGTTTTCTCCGGCTGCTGTGATACTAGTTGATTATCTGTCGGCGCATACATGACAAAATTCTACTTCCATGAGCATACAAACCCATATAAAATGCATGCACCATTAAATCGATAAATGTATAACGTGCCATTGAAATTCACGGGAACATACTGTTTAGGGAAGAGTAACAGCACTGTGAAGTGAAACCTACAACAGCCAGGGCTTAAACATTGTATTCTTGGACAACCATGTCTTCATACGAAAAGGCAACTCATGCATCCCTAGTCACTGAAACTATTATAAGGGTATAGCTAACCTGCAATCTCACAAGAAACTGATGTTCTCCAGGAACCGTCTCCGAGACACGTTATAGCTGGATCACCCTTGCGGTTGTAGCCGATGTCACAAGTAACAGGAACAGACTTCCCGAATGTAGTGTCCATTCCGGTGAAATTAATATTCCCATTTTCAATAGTCGCCGTTGTACCGCAGTCTTAAATATTTAATGGACAGACGGTGTCAAACAGATAGAGGACAATTTGCTTAATCTTTTGCTTCAACATGCAATTAACACCTCAAACGATCACAATCAAAATAATTGCATCATTTATATAAAGTTAAGCAGAGGAATAAGCATATATCCCTATTCTAACCGAGTTTCCGTAATATAATTTGACGTTGTGAACGGTCCACCTGCTGGCGGGTCTTATGTCCATCCCGCAGACAACAATCATAGCAAGAATGGTATAGCCTATAGCTGTTTTGTTTCATAGCACATGCAATTATCAAAATCTAGTGTAGATCTGTAACAACGTCACGGAATAAGCTTAGTTGTCAAAATGTTCAATAAAGAGTTTGCTAATTTTGCATTCAACAGCAAGTGAATTCTTCATTTAATTCTAACTATATCATACTTTAATTCATTTAGTTTGATTTGGCTTATTTCTACAGTTTCTTCAGACTACAATACCTTGTTCTCAAATAAAAGATATATTTTTATAATAACTTTGTGTGTCTTTTGTGCGTAAATATGCGTTAAATCAAAACAGGTGTTTGACACGGTACATATTTATCCTTTTTATGCGCAACGTTCTCTACCTACAACATAAAAGTTAAGGCAATGTACAGGAATCGATAAAATCACCCCAATTAGAGAAACCAAAGGGAAAGAATCACAGACATTGAATAACAAGACCCTAATGGAAACATCAACAGCGGAAAGCCGAAAGAACATTTACTTTCCCACAAAATGACAAATTGGCAGGCGAGGCTGTTTTGTTCATAGTGCCTCTCAACATCCCCAAAAGCACCGGTGTTCATGTAGCGACGTTCTTATAAACTACGCACATATTAAATCGTTACTTGTATATCGGTGTAGCCGTTGCATAGCGCTGGACGGTTTGGCCATTTAATGACAAACTGTTCTTCTTGAAACATTAAAAAAGGAAGATCAAATGTTCGTAGAAACAAAACCGGAAAATGCATATCTGCCTAAAATACTATTTAATTCAAATGGTGAGCATGCTATCTGCTGAACAGAGGTTATTTTAAGTCAAAGGCAAGACACATGAGCATCTTGGGAAATAACACATAAAATGGGTGACCTCAAGTTCAATTATCACCGAAAATGACTACCTATTATGACACATGCTGTGTCAGAGCTCCAAATCCCTGTTTCCAGGCAACTAACTGCATTCGCCCCAGTCAAATTATACCCTTCTTCACAGGTCACAGGTGCTACTGAGCCATACGTTGTGCCATTTGTGAAATCTGCTGCACCATTGAGAATCGTGATTATCTGACAGTCTGCAAAAAAGGAACAACTCATTGAATTTCAACGGATATTTAAACAATAAAGTAGAGAATAGCCGTACAATAGAATCATGTTTTCTTTGATGTCTGAATATAATCTAAGTCTTACATCAATTTAATTTAAAGGATTATAAACTTAGGTTTTGTAAAGTACTACTTGATAGATTAATTTCCCGACTTGATTCGTCTCATGAACATTTTATCTAATGCGGTGGAAACGGTAATACACAAGTCATTAAAAATAGAATGAAATGCAAAGATTAATCGACACAACAATGAAAACCCTTAGAGGGGATATATATTTGTACTGTAATGCATATTGTTAAAATACGTACTACTAAATCGCAATTGGAAAGACACAATATAAATACTAAAGTATATTGGCATATGGCCTCGTTGTGCATCTGTTTCTTTATGATTGTAGTTACTTTGGTTTAAGAGCCTTATGCGCTCCGTGATCAGTATAGAAGAGAAGGCAATGTTGAAATATTCTTGATAGCTCAGTGATTAGCGCGATCGACTCATGATCGAGAGTATGTGGGTACGAATCCGGCCACCGGAGGCTGGGTGTGTTCTTGGGAAAGTCGCTTTATGCCACTGCCCCACTCGACCCAGGTATCAATTGGTAGCTGTGGTGTTACAGTCGCTGTCTCTCTCTCGTGTGCGTGATAAAATCCGGAATGAGTGTTCGAGAGTGATTCAAGTAAGATTCAAGCTTTCCTTGCAATCGAACAACAATAAATTTGTATAAACTATATATTCTTTGTTTTTTGGGTTTTCTTTAATATATACAGTAAGGAAAATATATGATTTTTATTCATCACATAATCGGACCCATTTATTCTATCACACTATAACTGAACATCATTTAGTTCGAAATATTACAGCAGTGGTGTTTATCGAATTGTTCAAATTGTATGTAGTTATGTGGAGTTGTGCAGGAGTAATAAACATATTATGAACCATTTTATAACTTGTTGATTGTTAAATTATAGAAGTCGTCTGGGCGTTGTTTCCACCTCTATGGAAGTATTGAGCTATACCTTATATGGGTGTTGTTATGCGGTACTATTGTTATATGCGTATTCGTCATACTTGAGTTGCCAACGAAAAGTACTTGGAATGTTACAGCTAAAGTGGTCATTGTTGAATTTCAGATAATATCCACAAGCACCACGGGAAATCTTTGAGTCTTGTAGGTAAGCAAAGGTGGATAACCTTTTATTTTACATGTGGTGTATGTACTCCATGTTCCATCGCTCTGACATTTCATGCCAGTTCCTCCCGTAAGCTCATATCCAGTATCGCATGTTATAGGAACACTGTTACCATACGTGGTTTTTGTAATGTTGGTAACCTCAGGTATCCCGTTCGCAACCGCATCTGGATAACCACAGTCTGTAATGGAAAATTGATCTAAACGGTTACTCTTAGTCGGTCAGTAAATAATCTCATAGATGTTGCAACGTAAGTTTTTACATATTTTCAATCCTCACTCTCTATTCAACTGTATAATCTGACCCAATATTCCTAAAGTACTATGATATTCCTAAAGTACTATGACATGCTAAGGATTTCTGATTAAACTCTAAATATATTACATTATGCTAATTTTCAGACATTCTGTACCGCAGGAAAACATTTTTCTGATTTATTGGTTTTAAATATTAGGACGTCGAATGTGTTGCATATAGCAACTAAAAAGTAGGACGAAATTATACAATTGCGATGACTATCATACAATTTATCAAGGGTCTATTGTTTACTTATGGAAGCCAGAGAAAGCACTTGTACGCTTCACCTAATATACTGGATGTGTAACCATGGATCCGATATTGATTATACAGTTTTCTCAGAATTACATAGACTTTGTTGAGTCGCTCATGATGTCATTAGCATATTATAAAGCATTTCTGCTACCAAAACAATGAAACTTCAATGATTCATTTACGAAAAGAGAATATTTTTTATCAAATAATTTATTGATTGTAAGTTTTAAAATTGGGAGAAGAGTAAACACTTTCCAGTCGATATTAAACTAAACATAAACATATGATAAACCATAATGCTTATGTAACGCTTTAACGATAAATACTACATCGTATTTCCCAGAGCTTTCAAACTTACTTGGCAATTAACACGAAGACTTGTTCTTTACCTTTTATTACACAAGATCCTGCCGAATCTTCCCAACTTCCATCAGGTAAACAAAAGACTAGGTTCTTCCCAGAAAGATAATAACCATCGCTACACGAGATGTTGGCAACAGCTCCATAGTCGGTACCATTTGAAAAGTGTACTCCCCCGTTTGTAATTTGAAGATTACCGCAGCCTACAAGAATAACATTATTTTGATCACATATATAATAGGGCGAAGTGCTTACTGTGGTTGCGATGCTTGCTAATGGCCACAGGTCAGAACACTCGTTGGAGTAGCAATTGCCATTTTGTTTTCTTCGGCTGCTGTGATACTAGTTGATTATCTGTCGGCGCATACATGACAAAATTCTACTTCCATGAACATACAAACCCATATAAAATGCATGCACCATTAAATCAATAAATGTATAACGTGCAATTTAAATTCACGGGATCATATTGTTTAGGGAAAAGTAACAACACTGTGAAGTGAAACCTACAACAGCCAGGGCTAAAACATTGTATTCTTGGACAACCATGTCTTCATACGAAAAGGCAACTCATGCATCCCTAGTCACTGAAACTATTATAAGGGTATAGCTAACCTGCAATCTCACAAGAAACTGATGTTCTCCAGGAACCGTCTCCGAGACACGTTATAGCTGGATCACCCTTGCGGTTGTAGCCGATGTCACAAGTAACAGGAACAGACTTCCCGAATGTAGTGTCCATTCCGGTGAAATTAATATTCCCATTTTCAATAGTCGCCGTTGTACCGCAGTCTTAAATATTTAATGGACAGACGGTGTAAAACAGATAGAGAAAAATTTCCCTTATCTTTTGCTTCAACATGCAATTAACACCTCAAACGATCACAATCAAAATAATTGCATCATTACTATAAAGTTAAGCAGAGGAATAAACATATATCCCTATTCTATCCGAGTTTCCGTAATATAATTTGACGTTGTGAACGGTCCACCTGCTGGCGGGTCTTATGTCTATCCCGCAGACAACAATCATAGCACGATTGGTAAAGCCTATAGCTGTTTTGTTTCATAGCACATGCAATTATCAAAATCTAGTGTAGATCTGTAACAACGTCACGGAATAAGCTTAGTTGTCAAAATGTTCAATAAAGAGTTTGCTAATTTTGCATTCAACAGCAAGTGAATTCTTCATTTAATTCTAACTATATCATACTTTAATTCATTTAGTTTGATTTGGCTTATTTCTACAGTTTCTTCAGACTACAATACCTTGTTCTCAAATAAAAGATATATTTTTATAATAACTTTGTGTGTCTTTGGTGCGTAAATATGCGTTAAATCAAAACAGGTGTGTGACACGGTACATATTTATCCTTTTTATGCGCAACGTTCTCTACCTACAAAATAAAAGTTAAGGCAATGTACAGGAATCGATTAAATCACCCCCATCAGAGAAACCAAAGGGAAAGAATCACAGACATTGAATTTGTTATGGAAACATCAACAGCGGAAAGCCGAAAGAACATTTACTTTCCCACAAAATGACAAATTGGCAGGCGAGGCTGTTTTGTTCATAGTGCCTCTCAACATCCCCAAAAGCACCGGTGTTCATGTAGCGACGTTCTTATAAACTACGCACATATTAAATCGTTACTTGTATATCGGTGTAGCCGTTGCATAGCGCTGGACGGTTTGGCCATTTAATGACAAACTGTTCTTCTTGAAATATTAAAAAAGGAAGATCAAATGTTCGAAGAAATAAAACCGGAAAATGCATATCTGACTAAAATACTATTTAATTCAAATGGTGAGCATGCTATCTGCTGAACAGATGTTATTTTAAGTCAAAGGCAAGACACATGAGCATCTTGGGAAATAACACATAAAATGGGTGACCTCAAGTTCAATTATCACCGAAAATGACTACCTATTATGACACATGCTGTGTCAGAGCTCCAAATCCCTGTTTCCAGGCAACTAACTGCATTCGCCCCAGTCAAATTATACCCTTCTTCACAGGTCACAGGTGCTATTGAGCCATACGTTGTGCCATTTGTGAAATCTGCTGCACCATTGAGAATCGTGATGATCTGACAGTCTGCAAAAAAGGAACAACTCATTGAATTTCAACGGATATTTAAACAATAAAGTAGAGAATAGCCGTACAATAGAATCATGTTTTCTTTGATGTCTGAATATAATCTAAGTCTTACATCAATTTAATTTAAAGGATTATAAACTTAGGTTTTGTAAAGCACTACTTGATAGATTAATTTCCCGACTTGATTCGTCTCATGAACATTTTATCTAATGCAGTGGAAACGGTAACACACACAGTCATCAAAAATAGAATGAAATGCAAAGATTAATCGACACAACAATGAAAACCCTTAGAGGGGATATATATTTGTACTGTAATGCATATTGTTAAAATACGTACTACTAAATCGAAATAGGAAAGACACAATATAAATACTAAAGTATATTGGCATATGGCCTCGTTGTGCATCTGTTTCTTTATGATTGTAGTTACTTTGGTTTAATAGCCTTATGCGCTCCGTGGTCAGTATTGAAGAGAAGGCATTGTTGAAATATTCTTGATAGCTCAGTGATTAGCGCGATCGACTCATGATCGATAGTATGTGGGTACGAATCCGGCCACCGGAGGCGGGGTGTGTCCTTGGGAAAGACGCGTTATGCCACTGCCCCACTCGACCCAGGTGTCAATTGGTAGCTGTGGTGTTACAGTCGCTGTCTCTCTCTCGTGTGCGTGATAAAATCCGGAATGAATGTCCGAGAGTGATTCAAGTAAGATTTAAGCTTTCCTCGCAATCGAACAACAATACTTTTGTATAAACTATATATTCTTTTTTTTTTTTTTTTTGTTGTTTTTTTTTTTAATATGGTGCAGTGGTAGCGCATCGGATTAGTGATCAAGAGGTTGCGGGTTCGAGCCTCACGCTGACCAAAGTGTTGTGCCCTTGAGCAAGGCACTTCATCCACATTGCTTAAAAAAAAAAAAAAAAAAAAAAGAAAACAGAAAGTACTGGTTAACACCCAGGAAATCCTGCTCGTAATGCTCAAATGTGAGCGAGTAGCAGTACTAGGAGAAAAAAAATAAAGAGAAAATATATACAGTAAGGAAAATATATGATTTTTATTCATCACATAATCGGACCCATTTATTCTATCACACTATAATTGAACATCATTTAGTTCGAAATATTACAGCAGTGGTGTTTATCGAATTGTTCAAATTGTATGTAGTTATGTGGAGTTGTGCAGGAGTAATAAACATATTATGAACCATTTTATAACTTGTTGATTGTTAAATTATAGAAGTCGTCTGGGCGTTGTTACCACCTCTATGGAAGTATTGAGCTATACCTTATATGGGTGTTGTTATGCAGTACTATTGTTATATGCGTATTCGTCATACTTGAGTTGCCAACGAAAAGAACTTGGAATGTTACAGCTTAAGTGGTCATTGTTGAATTTCAGATAATATCCACAAGCACCACGGGAAATCTTTGAGTCTTGTAGGTAAGCAAAGGGGGATAACCTTTTATTTTACATGTGGTGTATGTACTCCATGTTCCATCGCTCTGACATTTCATGCCAGTTCCTCCCGTAAGCTCATATCCAGTATCGCATGCAATAGGAACACTGTTACCATACGTGGTTGTTGTAATGTTGGTAACCTCAGGTATCCCGTTCGCAACCGCATCTGGATAACCACAGTCTGTAATGGAAAATTGATCTAAACGGTTACTCTTGGTCGGTCATAAAAAAATCTCATAGATGTTGCAACGTAAGTTTTTACATATTTTCAATCCTCCCTCTCTATTCAACTGTATAACCGGTGTCCCAATATTCCTAAAGTACGATGGCATGCCAAGGATCTCTGATTAAACTCTAAATATATTACATTATGCTAATTTTCAGACATTCTGTACCGCAGGAAAACATTTTTCTGATTTATTGGTTTTAAATTTTAGGACGTAGAATGTGTTGCATATAGCAACTAATAAGTAGGACGAAATCATACAATTGCGATGACTATCATACAATTTATTAAGGGTCTATTGTTTACTTATGGAAGCCAGAGAAAGTGCTAGTACGCTTCACCCAATATACTGGATGTTTAACCATGGATCCGATATTGATTATACAGTTTTCTAAGAATTACATAGACTGTTGAGTCGCTCATGATGTCATTAGCATATTATAAAGCATTTCTGCTACCAAAACAATGAAACTTCAATGATTCATTTACGAAAAGAGAATAATTTTTATCAAATAATTTATTGATTGTAAGTTTTAAAATTGGGAGAAGAGTAAACACTTTCCAGTCGATATTAAACTAAACATAAACATATGATAAACCATAATGCTTATGTAACGCTTTAACGATAAATACTACATCGTATTTCCCAGAGCTTTCAAACTTACTTGGCAATTAACATGAAAACCTGTTCGATTGTTTACCTTTTATTACACAAGATCCTGCCGAATCTTCCCAACTTCCATCAGGTAAACAAAAGACTAGGTTCTTCCCAGAAAGATAATAACCATCGCTACACGAGATGTTGGCAACAGCTCCATAGTCGGTACCATTTGGAAAGTGTACTCCCCCGTTTGTAATTTGAAGATTACCGCAGCCTGCAAGAATAACATTATTTTGATCACATATATAATAGGGCGAAGTGCTGACTGTGGTTGCGATGCTTGCTAATGGCCATAGGTCAGAACACTCGTTGGAGTAGCAATTGCCATTTTGTTTTCTCCGGCTGCTGTGATACTAGTGGATTATCTGTCGGCGCATACATGACAAAATTCTACTTCCATGAGCATACAAACCCATATAAAATCCATGCACCATTAAATCGATAAATGTATAACGTGCAATTGAAATTCAGGGATCATACTGTTGAGGGAACAGTAACAGCACTGTGTAGTGAAACCTACAACAGCCAGGGCTAAAACAATGTATTCTTGGACAACCATGTCTTCATACGAAAAGGCAACTCATGCATCCCTAGTCACTAAAACTATTATAAGGGTATAGCTAACCTGCAATTTCACAAGAAACTGATGTTCTCCAGGAACCATCTCCGAGACACGTTATAGCTGGATCACCCTTGCGGTTGTAGCCGATGTCACAAGTAACAGGAACAGACTTCCCGAATGTAGTGTCCATTCCGGTGAAATTAATATTCCCATTTTCAATAGTCGCCGTTGTACCGCAGTCTTAAATATTTAATGGAGAGACGGTGTCAAACAGATAGAGAACAATTTGCCTAATCTTTTGCTTCAACATGCAATTAACACCTCAAACGATCACAATCAAAATAATTGCATCATTTATATAAAGTTAAGCAGAGGAATAAGCATATATCCCTATTCTAACCGAGTTTCCGTAATATAATTTGACGTTGTGAACGGTACACCTGCTGGCGGGTCTTATGTCCATCCCGCAGACAACAATCATAGCACGAATGGTATAGCCTATAGCTGTTTTGTTTCATAGCACATGCAATTATCAAAATCTAGTGTAGATCTGTAACAACGTCACGGAATAAGGTTAGTTGTCAAAATGTTCAATAAAGAGTTTGCTAATTTTGCATTCAACAGCAAGTGAATTCTTCATTTAATTCTAACTATAACATACTTTAATTTATTTAGTTTGATTTGGCTTATTTCTACAGTTTCTTCAGACTACAATACCTTGTTCTCAAATAAAAGATATATTTTTATAATAACTTTGTGTGTTTTTTGGGCGTAAATATGCGTTAAATCAAAACAGGTGTTTGACACGGTACATATTTATCCTTTTTATGCGCAACGTTCTCTACCTACAAAATAAAAGTTAAGGCAATGTACAGGAATCGATAAAATCACCCCCATCAGAGAAACCAAAGGGAAAGAATCACAGACATTGAATGACAAGACCCTAGTGGAAACATCAACAGCGGAAAGCCGAAAGAACATTTACTTTCCCACAAAAGGACAAATTGGCAGGCGAGGCTGTTTTGTTCATAGTGCCTCTCAACATCCCCAAAAGCACCGGTGTTCATGTAGTGACGTTCTTATAAACTACGCACATATTATATCGTTACTTGTATATCGGTGTAGCCGTTGCATAGCGCTGGACGGTTTGGCCATTTAATGACAAACTGTTCTTATTGAAACATTAAAAAAGGAAGATCAAATGTTCGTAGAAACAAAACCGGAAAATGCATATCTGCCTAAAATACTATTTAATTCAAATGGTGAGCATGCTATCTGCTGAACAGAGGTTATTTTAAGTCAAAGGCAAGACACATGAGCATCTTGGGAAATAACACATAAAATGGGTGACCTCAAGTTCAATTATCACCGAAAATGACTACCTATTATGACACATGCTGTGTCAGAGCTCCAAATCCCTGTTTCCAGGCAACTAACTGCATTCGCCCCAGTCAAATTATACCCTTCTTCACAGGTCACAGGTGCTATTGAGCCATACGTTGTGCCATTTGTGAAATCTGCTGCACCATTGAGAATCGTGATGATCTGACAGTCTGCAAAAAAGGAACAACTCATTGAATTTCAACGGATATTTAAACAATAAAGTAGAGAATAGCCGTACAATAGAATCATGTTTTCTTTGATGTCTGAATATAATCTAAGTCTTACATCAATTTAATTTAAAGGATTATAAACTTAGGTTTCGTAAAGCACTACTTGATAGATTAATTTCCCGACTTGATTCGTCTCATGAACATTTTATCTAATGCGGTGGAAACGGTAATACACACAGTCATTAAAAATAGAATGAAATGCAAAGATTAATCGACACAACAATGAAAACCCTTAGAGGGGATATATATTTGTACTGTAATGCATATTGTTAAAATACGTACTACTAAATCGAAATTGGAAAGACACAATATAAATACTAAAGTATATTGGCATATGGCCTCGTTGTGCATCTCTTTCTTTATGATTGTAGATACTTTGGTTTAAGAGCCTTATGCGCTCCGTGATCAGTATAGAAGAGAAGGCAATGTTGAAATATTCTTGATAGCTCAGTGATTAGCGCGATCGACTCATGATCGAGAGTATATGGGTACGAATCCGGCCATCGGAGGCTGGGTGTGTTCTTGGGAAAGACGCGTTATGCCACTGCCCCACTCGACCCAGGTATCAATTGGTAGCTGTGGTGTAAGAGTCGCTGTCTCTCTCTCGTGTGCGTGATAAAATCCGGAATGAGTGTCCGAGAGTGATTCAAGTAAGATTCAAGCTTTCCTCGCAATCGAACAACAATAAATTTGTATAAACTATATATTCTGTGTTTTTTGGGTTTTTTTTATTATATACAGTAAGGAAAATATATGATTTTTATTCATCACATAATCGGACCCATTTATTCTATCACACTACAACTGAACATCATTTAGTTCGAAATATTACAGCAGTGGTGTTTATCGAATTGTTCAAATTGTATGTAGTTATGTGGAGTTGTGCAGGAGTAATAAACATATTATGAACCATTTTATAACTTTCTGATTGTTAAATTATAGAAGTCGTCTGGGCGTTGTTACCACCTCTATGGAAGTATTGAGCTATACCTTATATGGGTGTTGTTATGCGGTACTATTGTTATATGCGTATTCGTCATACTTGAATTGCCAACGAAAAGTACTTGGAATGTTACAGCTAAAGTGGTCATTGTTGAATTTCAGATAATATCCACAAGCACCACGGGAAATCTTTGAGTCTTGTAGGTAAGCAAAGGTGGATAACCTTTTATTTTACATGTGGTGTATGTACTCCATGTTCCATCGCTCTGACATTTCATGCCAGTTCCTCCCGTAAGCTCATATCCAGTATCGCATGTTATAGGAACACTGTTACCATACGTGGTTTTTGTAATGTTGGTAACCTCAGGTATCCCGTTCGCAACCGCATCTGGATAACCACAGTCTGTAATGGAAAGTTGATCTAAACGGTTACTCTTGGTCGGTCATAAAAAAATCTCATAGATGTTGCAACGTAAGTTTTTACATATTTTCAATCCTCACTCTCTATTCAACTGTATAATCGGTGACCCAATATTCCTAAAGTACTATGACATGCTAAGGATTTCTGATTAAACTCTAAATATATTACATTATGCTAATTTTCAGACATTCTGTACCACAGGAAAACATTTTTCTGATTTATTGGTTTTTTATATATTAGGACGTAGAATGTGTTGCAAATAGCAACTAAAAAGTAGGACGAAATTATACAATTGCGATGACTATCATACAATTTATCAAGGGTCTATTGTTTACTTATGGAAGCCAGAGAAAGCACTAGTACGCTTCACCTAATATACTGGATGTGTAACCATGGATCCGATATTGATTATACAGTTTTCTCAGAATTACATAGACTTTGTTGAGTCGCTCATGATGTCATTAGCATATTATTTCTGCTACCAAAACAATGAAACTTCAATGATTCATTTACGAAAAGAGAATAATTTTTATCAAATAATTTATTGATTGTAAGTTTTAAAATTGGGAGAAGAGTAAACACTTTCCAGTCGATATTAAACTAAACATAAACATATGATAAACCATAATGCTTATGTAACGCTTTAACGATAAATACTACATCGTATTTCCCGGAGCTTTCAAACTTACTTGGCAATTAACACGAAAACTTGTTCGATTGTTTACCTTTTATTACACAAGACCCTGCCGAATCTTCCCAACTTCCATCAGGTAAACAAAAGACTAGGTTCTTCCCAGAAAGATAATAACCATCGCTACACGAGATGTTGGCAACAGCTCCATAGTCGGTACCATTTGGAAAGTGTACTCCCCCGTTTGTAATTTGAAGATTACCGCAGCCTACAAGAATAACATTATTTTGATCACATATATAATAGGGCGAAGTGCTTACTGTGGTTGCGATGCTTGCTAATGGCCACAGGTCAGAACACTCGCTGGAGTATCAATTGCCATTTTGTTTTCTTCGGCTACTGTGATACTAGTTGATTATCTGTCGGCGCATACATGACAAAATTCTACTTCCATGAACATACAAACCCATATAAAATGCATGCACCATTAAATCGATAAATTTGTAACGTGCAATTTAAATTCACGGGATCATATTGTTTAGGGAAGAGTAACAGCACTGTGAAGTAAAACCTACAACAGCCAGAGCTAAAACATTGTATTCTTGGACAACCATGTCTTCATACGAAAAGGCAACTCATGCATCCTTAGTCACTGAAACTATTATAAGGGTATAGCTAACCTGCAATCTCACAAGACACTGATGCTCTCCAGGAACCGTCTCCGAGACACGTTATAGCTGGATCACCCTTGCGGTTGTAGCCGATGTCACAAGTAACAGGAACAGACTTCCCGAATGTAGTGTCCATTCCGGTGAAATTAATATTCCCATTTTCAATAGTCGCCGTTGTACCGCAGTCTTAAATATTTAATGGAGAGACGGTGTCAAACAGATAGAGAACAATTTGCCTAATCTTTTGCTTCAACATGCAATTAACACCTCAAACGATCACAATCAAAATAATTGCATCAGTTATATAAAGTTAAGCAGAGGAATAAGCATATATCCATATTCTAACCGAGTTTCCGTAATATAATTTGACGTTGTGGACAGTCCACCTGCTGGCGAGTCTTCTGTCCATCTCGCAGACAACAATCATAGCACGAATGGTATAGCCTATAGCTGTTGTGTTTCATAGCACATGCAATTATCAAAATCTAGTGTAGATCTGTAACAACGTCACGGAATAAGCTTAGTTTTCAAAATGTTCAATAAAGAGTTTGCTAATTTTGCATTCAACAGCAAGTGAATTCTTCATTTAATTCTCACTATATCATACTTTAATTCATTTAGTTTGATTTGGCTTATTTCAACAGTTCCTTCAGACTACAATACCTTGTTCTCAAATAAAATATATATTTTTATAATAACTTTGTGTGTCTTTGGTGCGTAAATATGCGTAAAAAAACAGGTGTGTGACACTGTACATATTTATCCTTTTTATGCGCAACGTTCTCTACCTACAAAATAAAAGTTGAGGCAATGGACAGGAATCGATAAAATCACCCTCAGCAGAGAAACCAAAGGGAAAGAACCACAGACATTAAATAACAAGACCCTAATGGAAACACCAATAGCGGAAAGCCGGAAGGACATTTACTTCCCCACAAAATGACAAATTGGCAGGCGAGGCGGTTTTGTTCATAGTGCCTCTCAACATCCCCAAAAGCACCTGTGTTCATGTAGTGACGTTCTTATAAACTACGCACACATTAAATCGTTACTTGTATATCGGTGTAGCCATTGCAGAGCACTGGACAGTTTGGCCATTTAATGATAAACTGTTCTTCTTGAAACATTAAAAAAGGACGATCAGATATTCGTAGAAACAAAACCGGAAAATGCATATCTGACTAAAATACTATTGATTTCAAATGGTGAGCATGCTACCTGCTGAACAAATGTTATTTTAAATCAAAGGCAAGACACATGAGCATCTTGGGAAATAACACATAAAATGGGTGACCTCAAGTTCAATTATCACCGGAAATGACTACCTATTATGACACATGCTGTGTCAGAGCTCCAAATCCCTGTTTCCAGGCAACTAACTACATTCGCCCCAGTCAAATTATACCCTTCTTCACAGGTCACAGGTGCTATTGAGCCATACGTTGTGCCATTTGTGAAATCTGCTGCACCATTGAGAATCGTGATGATCTGACAGTCTGTAAAAAAGGATCAACTCATTGAATTTTAACGGATATTTAAACAATAAAGTAGAGAATAGCCGTACAATAGAATCATGTTTTCTTTGATGTCTGAATATAATCTAAGTCTTACATCAATTTAATTTAAAGGATTATAAACTTAGGTTTTGTAAAGCACTACTTGATAGATTAATTTCCCGACTTGATGCGTCTCATGAACATTTGATCTAATGCGGTGGAAACGGTAATACACAAAGTCATTAAAATAGAATGAAATGCAAAGATTAATCGACAAAACAATGAAAACCCTTAGAGAGGATATATATTTGTACTTTAAAGGCATTTATTCTGTAACAGTAAAACACACCGTGTGTCCATAATTGTTTTATTGCCCCCTGTGATATACTGACTATAGAAGATCAAAGGCGGCCCTTAATATGGTGATTAGTAGCTCTTGTTGAATCCCCTGACTGAGACACTTAAGGGGAAAATCAATAATGTACACCAGTCAACAGTAAGTAATTAATTGATTTTCCTCAAGGCGGCCCCTTACCTGTTGAAGACAGAGGACTTCTCTCCAGTGAGCACAGAGGGCTACATAATATTATGTAATGAAATGATAGTCCTCAATAATCAAGAATAAATGCCTTTAATGCATATTGTTAAAATACGTACTACTAAATCGAAATAGAAAAGACAAAAGATAAATGCTAAAGTATATTGGCATATGGCCTAGTTGTGCATCTGTTTCTTTATGATTGTAGTAACTTTGGTTTAAGAGATTTATGCGCTCCGTGATCAGTATAGAAGAGAAGGCAATGTTGAAATATTCTTGATAGCTCAGTGATTAGCGCAATCGACTCATGATCGAGAGTATGTCGGTACGAATCCGGCCAACGGAAGCGGGGTATGTCCTTGGGCAAGACGCGTTATGCTACTGCCCCACTCCACCCAGGTGTCAAATGGTAGCTGTGGTGTAACAGTCGCTGTCTCTCTCTCTCGTGTGCGTGATAAAATCCGGAATGAGTGTTCGAGAGTGATTCAAGTAAGATTGAAGAGTAGAAGTAAAACAAAGATCAGGAATTGATACAATTAACTTACTCCATCCATAAAAGACACCAAAGGGAAAGAAATACAAACATTAAGCGACCAGACCATAATGGAAACCTAAACAAAGGAAGGCCATATGGACAGTTACTTTCCCACAAAATGGCCATATGGCCATCCAAAATTAAAAGACACAAGTGATACACACAGTAAGTAACAAACAACAACATAAATAAATCGCCACAGAAGAGCCGCCTTGGAACGGTCAGTGGAAGATTTCCACTGGGGGCTTAAATCGATTTTACGTGGCCACAATCCTCGCCCTTACTTCCGTCGCGATTTAGACAAATAATTAGTTCAGTCCGCATGAAGGCCTCCTAACTCATGAAGCTTTCCTCGCAATCGAACAACAATAAATTTGTATAAACTATAAATTATTTTTTTTTTTGTTTGTTTGTTTTTAATATATACAGTAAGGAAAATATAAAACTTTTATTCATCACATAATCGGACCCATTTATTCTATCACACTATTACTGAACATCATTTAGTTCGAAATATTACAGCAGTGGCGTTTATCGAATTGTTCAAATTGTATGTAGTTATGTGGAGTTGTGCAGGAGTAATACACATATTATGAACCATTTTATAACTTGTTGATTGTTAAATTATAGAAGTCGTCTGGGCGTTGTTACCACCTCTATGGAAGTATTGAGCTATAACTTATATGCGTGTTGTTATGCAGTACTATTGTTATATATTGTATTCGCCATACGTGTGTTTCCAACGAAAAGTACTTGGAATGTTACAGCTAAAGTGGTCATTGTTGAATTTCAGATAATATCCACAAGCACCACGGGAAATCTTTGAGTAGTGTAGGTAAGCAAAGGGGGATAACCTTTTATTTTACATGTGGTGTATGTACTCCATGTTCCATCGCTCTGACATTTCATGCCAGTTCCTCCCGTAAGCTCATATCCAGTCTCGCATGTTATAGGAACACTGTTACCATACGTAGTTTTTGTAATGTTGGTAACCTCAGGTATCCCGTTCGCAACCGCATCTGGATAACCACAGTCTGTAATGGAAAATTGATCTAAACGGTTAGTCTTGGTCGGTCAGTAAATAATCTCATAGATGTTGCAACGTAAGTTTTTACGCATTTTCAATCCTCACTCTCTATTCAACTATAGATTCATACATTGCACTGTTGGTTTGTTTGTATGGTAGTCTAACTGCCCAGTCAACACCATTTAGGTCATTTTTAGTTGATCAGTTAACCTTTCACACTTTTCCTGGCCAGGCTTAAATTCATAAACGGTTAACCAGTATCATTGCAATGTTAACAAAGTAGAAGTAAAACAAAGATCAGGAATCGATACAATTAAATAACTCCACCCATCAAAGACACCTAAGGGAAAGAAACACAAACATTAAGCGACAGACCATAATAGAAACCTAAACAAAGGAAGGCCATAAGGACAGTTACTTTCCCATAAAATGACCATATGGCCATCAGAAATAAAAAGACACAAGTGATACACACAGTAAGTAACAAACAACAACATAAATAAATCGCCACAGAAGAACCGCCTTGGAACGGTCAGTGGAAAGATTTCCACTGGGGGGCTTAAATCGATTTTACGTGGCCACAATCCTCGCCCTTACTTCCGTCGCGATTTAGACAAATAATTTGTTCAGTCCGCATGAAGACCTCCTAACTCATCAGTGCAACATCTCCGTGAACACAAATAATCAAAGAACCACAGAGGTGAGACAACGGTGAGGACTCGACAGCAAGAAACCACTGAAATGCTGGAGCAAAAGAAAACAAACAGTTAGACTCCGATAGGCCCGACCAGAGACAGAGCATTAGGCACAAATACAAACGAAAATGACCAGGAACTGCCACAATCACAGAACACAGGCAATCAATGACAAAAGAAGAAGAACAAACAACACTTTGTGCATCAAGAACAAGAACAAAGGAATGCAAAATAACTTATCTCTTTCCAGAATAGAAGAATACAAATAATCGGTGACCCAGTATTCCTAAAGTACGATGGCATGCCAAGGATTTCTGATTAAACTCTAAATATATTACACTATGCTAAATTTCTGACATTCAGTACCGCAGGAAAACATTTTTTTCTGATTTATTGGTTTTAAATATTTGGACGTAGAATGTGTTGCATATAGCAACTAATAAGTAGGATGAAATCATACAATTGTGATGCCTATCATACAATTTAGCAAGGGTCTATTGTTTACTTTTGGGAGCCAGAGAAAGCACAAGTACGCTTCACCCAATATACTGGATGTGAAACCATGGATCCGATATTGATTAAACAGTTTTCTCAGAATTACACAGACTTTGTTGAGTCGCTCATGGTGTCATTAGCATATTACAAAGCATTTCTGCTACCAAAACAATGAAACTTCAATGATTCATTTACGAAAAAAGAATAATTATCAAATAATTTATTGATTTTAAGTTTAAAAATTGGGAGAAGAGTAAACATTTTCCAGTCGATATTAAACTAAACATAAACATATGATAAACCATAATGCTTATGTTACGCTTTAACGATAAATACCACATCGTATTTCCCAGAGCTTTCAAACTTACTTGGCAATTAACACGAAAACTTGTTCGATTGTTTACCTTTAATTACACAAGATCCTGCCGAATCTTCCCAACTTCCATCAGGTAAACAAAAGACTAGGTTCTTCCCAGAAAGATAATAACCATCGCTACACGAGATGTTGGCAACAGCTCCATAGTCGGTACCATTTGGAAAGTGTACTCCCCCGTTTGTAATTTGAAGATTACCGCAGCCTACAAGAATAACATTATTTTGATCACATATATAATAGGGCGAAGTGCTTACTGTGGTTGCAATGCTTGCTAATGGCCATAGGTCAGAACACTCGTTGGAGTAGCAATTGCCATTTTGTTTTCTTCGGCTGCTGTCATACTAGTTGATTATCTGTCGGCGCATACATGACAAAATGCTACTTCCATGAGCATACAAACCCATATAAAATGCATGCACCATTAAATCGATAAATGTATAACGTGCAATTGAAATTCACGGGAACATACTGTTTAGGGAAGAGTAACAGCACTGTGAAGTGAAACCTACAACAGCCAGGGCTAAAACATTGTATTCTTGGACAACCATGTCTTCATACGAAAAGGCAACGCATGCATCCCTAGTCACTAAAACTATTATAAGGGTATAGCTAACCTGCAATCTCACAAGAAACTGATGTTCTCCAGGAACCGTCTCCGAGACACGTTATAGCTGGATCACCCTTGCGGTTGTAGCCGATGTCACAAGTAACAGGAACAGACTTCCCGAATGTAGTGTCCATTCCGGTGAAATTAATATTCCCATTTTCAATAGTTGCCGTTGTACCGCAGTCTTAAATATTTAATGGACAGACGGTGTCAAACAGATAGAGGACAATTTGCTTAATCTTTTGCTTCAACATGCAATTAACACCTCAAACGACCACAATCAAAATAATTGCATCATTTATATAAAGTTAAGCAGAGGAATAAGCATATATCCCTATTCTAACCGAGTTTCCGTAATATAATTTGACGTTGTGAACGGTCCACCTGCTGGCGGGTCTTATGTCCATCCCGCAGACAACAATCATAGCACGATTGGTATAGCCTATAGCTGTTTTGTTTCATAGCACATGCAATTATCAAAATCTAGTGTAGATCTCTAACAACGTCACCGAATAAGCTTAGTTGTCAAAATGTTCAATAAAGAGTTTGCTAATTTTGTATTCAACAGCAAGTGAATTCTTCATTTAATTCTAACTATATCATACTTTAATTCATTTAGTTTGATTTGGCTTATTTCTACAGTTTCTTCAGACTACAATACCTTGTTCTCAAATAAAAGACATATTTTTATAATAACTTTGTGTGTCTTTTGTGCGTAAATATGCGTTAAATCAAAACAGGTGTGTGACCCGGTACATATTTATCCTTTTTATGCGCAACGTTCTCTACCTACAACATAAAAGTTAAGGCAATGTACAGGAATCGATAAAATCACCCCATCAGAGAAACCAAAGGGAAAGAATCACAGACATTGAATAACAAGACCCTAATGGAAACATCAACAGCGGAAAGCCGAAAGAACATTTACTTTCCCACAAAATGACAAATTGGCGGGCGAGGCTGTTTTGTTCAAAGTGCCTCTCAACATCCCCAAAAGCACCGGTGTTCATGTAGCGACGTTCTTATAAACTACGCACATATTAAACCGTTACTTGTATATCGGTGTAGCCGTTGCATAGCGCTGGACGGTTTGGCCATTTAATGACAAACTGTTCTTCTTGAAACATTAAAAAAGGAAGATCAAATGTTCGTAGAAACAAAACCGGAAAATGCATATCTGCCTAAAATACTATTTAATTCAAATGGTGAGCATGCTAGCTGCTGAACAGAGGTTATTTTAAGTCAAAGGCAAGACACATGAGCATCTTGGGAAATAACACATAAAATGGGTGACCTCAAGTTCAATTATCACCGAAAATGACTACCTATTATGACACATGCTGTGTCAGAGCTCCAAATCCCTGTTTCCAGGCAACTAACTGCATTCGCCCCAGTCAAATTATACCCTTCTTCACAGGTCACAGGTGCTATTGAGCCATACGTTGTGCCATTTGTGAAATCTGCTGCACCATTGAGAATCGTGATGATCTGACAGTCTGCAAAAAAGGAACAACTCATTGAATTTCAACGGATATTTAAACAATAAAGTAGAGAATAGCCGTACAATAGAATCATGTTTTCTTTGATGTCTGAATATAATCTAAGTCTTACATCAATTTAATTTAAAGGATTATAAACTTAGGTTTTGTAAAGCACTACTTGATAGATTAATTTCCCGACTTGATTCGTCTCATGAACATTTTATCTAATGCGGTGGAAACGGTAATACACACAGTCATTAAAAATAGAACGAAATGCAAAGATTAATCGACACAACAATGAAAACCCTTAGAGGGGATATATATTTGTACTGTAATGCATATTGTTAAAATACGTACTACTAAATCGAAATTGGAAAGACACAATATAAATACTAAAGTATATTGGCATATGGCCTCGTTGTGCATCTGTTTCTTTATGATTGTACATACTTTGGTTTAAGAGCCTTATGCGCTCCGTGATCAGTATAGAAGAGAAGGCAATGTTGAAATATTCTTGATAGCTCAGTGATTAGCGCGATCGACTCATGATCGAGAGTATGTGGGTACGAATCCGGCCACCGGAGGCTGGGTGTGTTCTTGGGAAAGTCGCTTTATGCCACTGCCCCACTCGACCCAGGTATCAATTGGTAACTGTGGTGTAACAGTCGCTGTCTCTCTCTCGTGTGCGTGATAAAATCCGGAATGAGTGTTCGAGAGTGATTCAAGTAAGATTCAAGCTTTCCTCGCAATCGAACAACAATAAATTTGTATAAACTATATATTCTGTGTTTTTTGGGTTTTCTTTAATATATACAGTAAGGAAAATATTTGATTTTTATTCATCACATAATCGGACCCATTTATTCTATCACACTATAACTGAACATCATTTAGTTCGAAATATTACAGCAGTGGTGTTTATCGAATTGTTCAAATTGTATGTAGTTATGTGGAGTTGTGGAGGAGTAATAAACATATTATGAACCATTTTATAACTTGTTGATTGTTAAATTATAGAAGTCGTCTGGGCGTTGCTAATACCTCTATGGAAGTATTGAGCTATACCTTATATGGGTGTTGTTATGCGGTACTATTGTTATATGCGTATTCGTCATACTTGAGTTGCCAACGAAAAGTACTTGGAATGTTACAGCTAAAGTGGTCATTGTTGAATTTCAGATAATATCCACAAGCACCACGGGAAATCTTTGAGTCTTGTAGGTAAGCAAAGGTGGATAACCTTTTATTTTACATGTGGTGTATGTACTCCATGTTCCATCGCTCTGACATTTCATGCCAGTTCCTCCCGTAAGCTCATATCCAGTATCGCATGTTATAGGAACACTGTTACCATACGTGGTTTTTGTAATGTTGGTAACCTCAGGTATCCCGTTCGCAACCGCATCTGGATAACCACAGCCTGTAATGGAAAGTTGATCTAAACGGTTACACTTGGTCGGTCAGTAAATAATCTCATAGATGTTGCAACGTAAGTTTTTACATATTTTCAATCCTCACTCTCTATTCAACTGTATAATCTGACCCAATATTCCTAAAGTACTATGACATGCTAAGGATTTCTGATTAAACTCTAAATATATTACATTATGCTAATTTTCAGACATTCTGTACCGCAGGAAAACATTTTTCTGATTTATTGGTTTTAAATATTAGGACGTCGAATGTGTTGCATATAGCAACTAAAAAGTAGGACGAAATTATACAATTGCGATGACTATCATACAATTTATCAAGGGTCTATTGTTTACTTATGGAAGCCAGAGAAAGCACTAGTACGCTTCACCTAATATACTGGATGTGTAACCATGGATCCGATATTGATTATACAGTTTTCTCAGAATTACATAGACTTTGTTGAGTCGCTCATGATGTCATTAGCATATTATAAAGCATTTCTGCTACCAAAACAATGAAACTTCAATGATTCATTTACGAAAAGAGAATATTTTATATCAAATAATTTATTGATTGTAAGTTTTAAAATTGGGAGAAGAGTAAACACTTTCCAGTCGATATTAAACTAAACATAAACATATGATAAACCATAATGCTTATGTAACGCTTTAACGATAAATACCACATCGTATTTCCCAGAGCTTTCAAACTTACTTGGCAATTAACACGAAAACTTGTTCTTTACCTTTTATTACACAAGATCCTGCCGAATCTTCCCAACTTCCATCAGGTAAACAAAAGACTAGGTTCTTCCCAGAAAGATAATAACCATCGCTACACGAGATGTTAGCAACAGCTCCATAGTCGGTACCATTTGGAAAGTGTACTCCCCCGTTTGTAATTTGAAGATTACCGCAGCCTACAAGAATAACATTATTTTGATCACATATATAATAGGGCGAAGTGCTTACTGTGGTTGCGATGCTTGCTAATGGCCACAGGTCAGAACACTCGTTGGAGTAGCAATTGCCATTTTGTTTTCTTCGGCTGCTGTGATACTAGTTGATTATCTGTCGGCGCATACATGACAAAATTCTACTTCCATGAACATACAAACCCATATAAAATGCATGCACCATTAAATCAATAAATGTATAACGTGCAATTTAAATTCACGGGATCATATTGTTTAGGGAAGAGTAACAACACTGTGAAGTGAAACCTACAACAGCCAGGGCTAAAACATTGTATTCTTGGACAACCATGTCTTCATACGAAAAGGCAACTCATGCATCCCTAGTCACTGAAACTATTATAAGGGAATAGCTAACCTGCAATCTCACAAGAAACTGATGTTCTCCAGGAACCGTCTCCGAGACACGTTATAGCTGGATCACCCTTGCGGTTGTAGCCGATGTCACAAGTAACAGGAACAGACTTCCCGAATGTAGTGTCCATTCCGGTGAAATTAATATTCCCATTTTCAATAGTCGCCGTTGTACCGCAGTCTTAAATATTTAATGGACAGACGGTGTAAAACAGATAGAGAAAAATTTCCCTTATCTATTGCTTCAACATGCAATTAACACCTCAACCGATCACAATCAAAATAATTGCATCATTACTATAAAGTTAAGCAGAGGAATAAGCATATATCCCTATTCTAACCGAGTTTCCGTAATATAATTTGACGTTGTGAACGGTCCACCTGCTGGCGGGTCTTATGTCTATCCCGCAGACAACAATCATAGCACGATTGGTATAGCCTATAGCTGTTTTGTTTCATAGCACATGCAATTATCAAAATCTAGTTTAGATCTCTAACAACGTCACGGAATAAGCTTAGTTGTCAAAATGTTCAATAAAGAGTTTGCTAATTTTGCATTCAACAGCAAGTGAATTCTTCATTTAATTCTAACTATATCATACTTTAATTCATTTAGTTTGATTTGGCTTATTTCTACAGTTCCTTCAGACTACAATACCTTGTTCTCAAATAAAAGATATATTTTTATAATAACTTTGTGTGTCTTTGGTGCGTAAATATGCGTTAAATCAAAACAGGTGTGTGACACGGTACATATTTATCCTTTTTATGCGCAACGTTCTCTACCTACAAAATAAAAGTTAAGGCAATGTACATGAATCGATTAAATCACCCCCATCAGAGAAACCAAAGGGAAAGAATCACAGACATTGAATAACAAGACCCCCGAAAGAACATTTACTTTCCCACAAAATGACAAATTGGCAGGCGAGGCTGTTTTGTTCATAGTGCCTCTCAACATCCCCAAAAGCACCGGTGTTCATGTAGTGACGTTCTTATAAACTACGCACATATTAAATCGTTACTTGTATATCGGTGTAGCCGTTGCATAGCGCTGGACGGTTTGGCCATTTAATGACAAACTGTTCTTCTTGAAATATTAAAAAAGGAAGATCAAATGTTCGTAGAAATAAAACCGGAAAATGCATATCTGACTAAAATACTATTTAATTCAAATGGTGAGCATGCTATCTGCTGAACAGATGTTATTTTAAGTCAAAGGCAAGACACATGAGCATCTTGGGAAATAACACATAAAATGGGTGACCTCAAGTTCAATTATCACCGAAAATGACTACCTATTATGACACATGCTGTGTCAGAGCTCCAAATCCCTGTTTCCAGGCAACTAACTGCATTCGCCCCAGTCAAATTATACCCTTCTTCACAGGTCACAGGTGCTATTGAGCCATACGTTGTGCCATTTGTGAAATCTGCTGCACCATTGAGAATCGTGATGATCTGACAGTCTGCAAAAAAGGAACAACTCATTGAATTTCAACGGATATTTAAACAATAAAGTAGAGAATAGCCGTACAATAGAATCATGTTTTCTTTGATGTCTGAATATAATCTAAGTCTTACATCAATTTAATTTAAAGGATTATAAACTTAGGTTTTGTAAAGCACTACTTGATAGATTAATTTCCCGACTTGATTCGTCTCATGAACATTTTATCTAATGCGGTGGAAACGGTAACACACACAGTCATCAAAAATAGAATGAAATGCAAAGATTAATCGACACAACAATGAAAACCCTTAGAGGGGATATATATTTGTACTGTAATGCATATTGTTAAAATACGTACTACTAAATCGAAATAGGAAAGACACAATATAAATACTAAAGTATATTGGCATATGGCCTCGTTGTGCATCTGTTTCTTTATGATTGTAGTTACTTTGGTTTAATAGCCTTATGCGCTCCGTGGTCAGTATTGAAGAGAAGGCAATGTTGAAATATTCTTGATAGCTCAGTGATTAGCGCGATCGACTCATGATCGAGAGTATGTGGGTACGAATCCGGCCACCGGAGGCGGGGTGTGTCCTTGGGAAAGACGCGTTATGCCACTGCCCCACTCGACCCAGGTGTCAATTGGTAGCTGTGGTGTAACAGTCGCTGTCTCTCTCTCGTGTGCGTGATAAAATCCGGAATGAATGTTCGAGAGTGATTCAAGTAAGATTTAAGCTTTCCTCGCAATCGAACAACAATACTTTTGTATAAACTATATATTCTTTGTTTTTTTTTTGTTTTTTTTTTTTTAATATATACAGTAAGGAAAATATATGATTTTTATTCATCACATAATCGGACCCATTTATTCTATCACACTATAATTGAACATCATTTAGTTCGAAATATTACAGCAGTGGTGTTTATCGAATTGTTCAAATTGTATGTAGTTATGTGGAGTTGTGCAGGAGTAATAAACATATTATGAACCATTTTATAACTTGTTGATTGTTAAATTATAGAAGTCGTCTGGGCGTTGTTACCACCTCTATGGAAGTATTGAGCTATACCTTATATGGGTGTTGTTATGCAGTACTATTGTTATATGCGTATTCGTCATACTTGAGTTGCCAACGAAAAGTACTTGGAATGTTACAGCTAAAGTGGTCATTGTTGAATTTCAGATAATATTCACAAGCACAACGGGAAATCTTTGAGTCTTGTAGGTAAGCAAAGGTGGATAACCTTTTATTTTACATGTGGTGTATGTACTCCATGTTCCATCGCTCTGACATTTCATGCCAGTTCCTCCCGTAAGCTCATATCCAGTATCGCATGCAATAGGAACACTGTTACCATACGTGGTTGTTGTAATGTTGGTAACCTCAGGTATCCCGTTCGCAACCGCATCTGGATAACCACAGTCTGTAATGGAAAATTGATCTAAACGGTTACTCTTGGTCGGTCATAAAAAAATCTCATAGATGTTGCAACGTAAGTTTTTACATATTTTCAATCCTCCCTCTCTATTCAACTGTATAACCGGTGTCCCAATATTCCTAAAGTACGATGGCATGCCAAGGATCTCTGATTAAACTCTAAATATATTACATTATGCTAATTTTCAGACATTCTGTACCGCAGGAAAACATTTTTCTGATTTATTGGTTTTAAATTTTAGGACGTAGAATGTGTTGCATATAGCAACTAATAAGTAGGACGAAATCATACAATTGCGATGACTATCATACAATTTATTAAGGGTCTATTGTTTACTTATGGAAGCCAGAGAAAGCACTAGTACGCTTCACCCAATATACTGGATGTTTAACCATGGATCCGATATTGATTATACAGTTTTCTAAGAATTACATAGACTGTTGAGTCGCTCATGATGTCATTAGCATATTATAAAGCATTTCTGCTACCAAAACAATGAAACTTGAATGATTCATTTACGAAAAGAGAATAATTTTTATCAAATAATTTATTGATTGTAAGTTTTAAAATTGGGAGAAGAGTAAACACTTTCCAGTCGATATTAAACTAAACATAAACATATGATAAACCATAATGCTTATGTAACGCTTTAACGATAAATACTACATCGTATTTCCCAGAGCTTTCAAACTTACTTGGCAATTAACATGAAAACTTGTTCGATTGTTTACCTTTTATTACACAAGACCCTGCCGAATCTTCCCAACTTCCATCAGGTAAACAAAAGACTAGGTTCTTCCCAGAAAGATAATAACCATCGCTACACGAGATGTTGGCAACAGCTCCATAGTCGGTACCATTTGGAAAGTGTACTCCCCCGTTTGTAATTTGAAGATTACCGCAGCCTACAAGAATAACATTATTTTGATCACATATATAATAGGGCGAAGTGCTTACTGTGGTTGCGATGCTTGCTAATGGCCATAGGTCAGAACACTCGTTGGAGTAACAATTGCCATTTTGTTTTCTCCGGCTGCTGTGATACTAGTTGATTATCTGTCGGCGCATACATGGCAAAATTCTACTTCCATGAGCATACAAACCCATATGAAATGCATGCACCATTAAATCGATAAATGTGTAACGTGCAATTGAAATTCACGGGATCATACTGTTGAGGGAAGAGTAACAGCACTGTGTAGTGAAACCTACAACAGCCAGGGCTAAAACATTGTATTCTTGGACATCCATGTCTTCATACGAAAAGGCAACTCATGCATCCCTAGTCACTGAAACTATTATAAGGGTATAGCTAACCTGCAATTTCACAAGAAACTGATGTTCTCCAGGAACCGTCTCCGAGACACGTTATAGCTGGATCACCCTTGCGGTTGTAGCCGATGTCACAAGTAACAGGAACAGACTTCCCGAATGTAGTGTCCACTCCGGTGAAATTAATATTCCCATTTTCAATAGTCGCCGTTGTACCGCAGTCTTAAATATTTAATGGACAGACGGTGTCAAACAGATAGAGAACGAGTTGCCTAATCTTTTGCTTCAACATGCAATTAACACCTCAAACGATCACAATCAAAATAATTGCATCATTTATATAAAGTTAAGCAGAGGAATAAGCATATATCCTATTCTAACCGAGTTTCCGTAATATAATTTGACGTTGTGAAGGGTCCACCTGCTGGCGGGTCTTATGTCCATCCCGCAGACAACAATCATAGCACGAATGGTATAGCCTATAGCTGTTTTGTTTCATAGCACATGCAATTATCAAAATCTAGTGTAGATCTGTAACAACGTCACGGAATAAGCTTAGTTTTCAAAATGTTCAATAAAGAGTTTGCTAATTTTGCATTCAACAGCAAGTGAATTCTTCATTTAATTCTAACTATAACATACTTTAATTTATTTAGTTTGATTTGGCTTATTTCTACAGTTTCTTCAGACTACAATACCTTGTTCTCAAATAAAAGATATATTTTTATAATAACTTTGTGTGTCTTTTGTGCGTAAATATGCGTTACATCAAAACAGGTGTTTGACACGGTACATATTTATCCTTTTTATGCGCAACGTTCTCTACCTACAAAATAAAAGTTAAGGCAATGTGAAGGAATCGATAAAATCACCCCCATCAGAGAAACCAAAGGGAAAGAATCACAGACATTGAATGACAAGACCCTAATGGAAACATCAACAGCGGAAAGCCGAAAGAACATTTACTTTCCCACAAAAGGACAAATTGGCAGGCGAGGCTGTTTTGTTCATAGTGCCTCTCAACATCCCCAAAAGCACCGGTGTTCATGTAGTGACGTTCTTGTAAACTACGCACATATTAAATCGTTACTTGTATATCGGTGTAGCCGTTGCATAGCGCTGGACGGTTTGGCCATTTAATGACAAACTGTTCTTCTTGAAACATTAAAAAAGGAAGATCAAATGTTCGTAGAAACAAGACCGGAAAATGCATATCTGCCTAAAATACTATTTAATTCAAATGGTGAGCATGCTATCTGCTGAACAGAGGTTATTTTAAGTCAAAGGCAAGACACATGAGCATCTTGGGAAATAACACATAAAATGGGTGACCTCAAGTTCAATTATCACCGAAAATGACTACCTATTATGACACATGCTGTGTCAGAGCTCCAAACCCCTGTTTCCAGGCAACTAACTGCATTCGCCCCAGTCAAATTATACCCTTCTTCACAGGTCACAGGTGCTATTGAGCCATACGTTGTGCCATTTGTGAAATCTGCTGCACCATTGAGAATCGTGATGATCTGACAGTCTGCAAAAAAGGAACAACTCATTGAATTTCAACGGATATTTAAACAATAAAGTAGAGAATAGCCGTACAATAGAATCATGTTTTCTTTGATGTCTGAATATAATCTAAGTCTTACATCAATTTAATTTAAAGGATTATAAACTTAGGTTTTGTAAAGCACTACTTGATAGATTAATTTCCCGACTTGATTCGTCTCATGAACATTTTATCTAATGCGGTGGAAACGGTAATACACACAGTCATTAAAAATAGAATGAAATGCAAAGATTAATCGACACAACAATGAAAACCCTTAGAGGGGATATATATTTGTACTGTAATGCATATTGTTAAAATACGTACTACTAAATCGAAATTGGAAAGACACAATATAAATACTAAAGTATATTGGCATATGGCCTCGTTGTGCATCTGTTTCTTTATGATTGTAGTTACTTTGGTTTAAGAGCCTTATGCGCTCCGTGATCAGTATAGAAGAGAAGGCAATGTTGAAATATTCTTGATAGCTCAGTGATCAGTGCGATCGACTCATGATCGAGAGTATATGGGTACGAATCCGGCCACCGGAGGCTGGGTGTGTTCTTGGGAAAGACGCGTTATGCCACTGCCCCACTCGACCCAGGTATCAATTGGTAGCTGTGGTGTAACAGTCGCTGTCTCTCTCTCGTGTGCGTGATAAAATCCGGAATGAGTGTTCGAGAGTGATTCAAGTAAGATTCAAGCTTTCCTCGCAATCGAACAATTGTATAAACTATATATTCTGTGTTTTTTTTGGGTTTTTTTTATTATATAAAGTAAGGAAAATATATGATTTTTATTCATCACATAATCGGACCCATTTATTCTATCACACTACAACTGAACATCATTTAGTTCGAAATATTACAGCAGTGGTGTTTATCGAATTGTTCAAATTGTATGTAGTTATGTGGAGTTGTGCAGGAGTAGTAAACATATTATGAACCATTTTATAACTTGCTGATTGTTAAATTATAGAAGTCGTCTGGGCGTTGTTACCACCTCTATGGAAGTATTGAGCTATATCTTATATGGGTGTTGTTATGCGGTACAATTGTTATATGCGTATTCGTCATACTTGAGTTGCCAACGAAAAGTACTTGGAATGTTACAGCTAAAGTGGTCATTGTTGAATTTCAGATAATATCCACAAGCACCACGGGAAATCTTTGAGTCTTGTAGGTAAGCAAAGGTGGAAAACCTTTTATTTTACATGTGGTGTATGTACTCCATGTTCCATCGCTCTGACATTTCATGCCAGTTCCTCCCGTAAGCTCATATCCAGTATCGCATGTTATAGGAACACTGTTACCATACGTGGTTTTTGTAATGTTGGTAACCTCAGGTATCCCGTTCGCAACCGCATCTGGATAACCACAGTCTGTAATGGAAAGTTGATCTAAACGGTTACTCTTGGTCGGTCAGTAAATCATCTCATAGATGTTGCAACGTAAGTTTTTACATATTTTCAATCCTCACTCTCTATTCAACTGTATAATCGGTGACCCAATATTCCTAAAGTACTTTGACATGCTAAGGATTTCTGATTAAACTCTAAATATATTACAATATGCTAATTTTCAGACATTCTGTACCACAGGAAAACATTTTTCTGATTTATTGGTTTTTTAAATATTAGGACGTCGAATGTGTTGCATATAGCAACTAAAAAGTAGGACGAAATTATACAATTGCGATGACTATCATACAATTTATCAAGGGTCTATTGTTTACTTATGGAAGCCAGAGAAAGCACTAGTACGCTTCACCTAATATACTGAATGTGTAACCATGGATCCGATATTGATTATACAGTTTTCTCAGAATTACATAGACTTTGTTGAGTCGCTCATGATGTCATTAGCATATTATTTCTGCTACCAAAACAATGAAACTTGAATGATTCATTTACGAAAAGAGAATAATTTTTATCAAATAATTTATTGATTGTAAGTTTTAAAATTGGGAGAAGAGTAAACACTTTCCAGTCGATATTAAACTAAACATAAACATATGATAAACCATAATGCTTACGTAACGCTTTAACGATAAATACTACATCGTATTTCCCGGAGCTTTCAAACTTACTTGGCAATTAACATGAAAACTTGTTCGATTGTTTACCTTTTATTACACAAGACCCTGCCGAATCTTCCCAACTTCCATCAGGTAAACAAAAGACTAGGTTCTTCCCAGAAAGATAATAACCATCGCTACACGAGATGTTGGCAACAGCTCCATAGTCGGTACCATTTGGAAAGTGTACTCCCCCGTTTGTAATTTGAAGATTACCGCAGCCTACAAGAATAACATTATTTTGATCACATATATAATAGGGCGAAGTGCTTACTGTGGTTGCGATGCTTGCTAATGGCCACAGGTCAGAACACTCGTTGGAGTATCAATTGCCATTTTGTTTTCTTCGGCTGCTGTGATACTAGTTGATTATCTGTCGGCGCATACATGACAAAATTCTACTTCCATGAACATACAAACCCATATAAAATGCATGCACCATTAAATCGATAAATTTGTAACGTGCAATTTAAATTCACGGGATCATATTGTTTAGGGAAGAGTAACAGCACTGTGAAGTGAAACCTACAACAGCCAGAGCTAAAACATTGTATTCTTGGACAACCATGTCTTCATACGAAAAGGCAACTCATGCATCCTTAGTCAATGAAACTATTATAAGGGTATAGCTAACCTGCAATCTCACAAGACACTGATGCTCTCCAGGAACCGTCTCCGAGACACGTTATAGCTGGATCACCCTTGCGGTTGTAGCCGATGTCACAAGTAACAGGAACAGACTTCCCGAATGTAGTGTCCATTCCGGTGAAATTAATATTCCCATTTTCAATAGTCGCCGTTGTACCGCAGTCTTAAATATTTAATGGACAGACGGTGTCAAACAGATAGAGAACAATTTGCCTAATCTTTTGCTTCAACATGCAATTAACACCTCAAACGATCACAATCAAAATAATTGCATCAGTTATATAAAGTTAAGCAGAGGAATAAGCATATATCCATATTCTAACCGAGTTTCCGTAATATAATTTGACGTTGTGGACAGTCCACCTGCTGGCGAGTCTTCTGTCCATCTCGCAGACAACAATCATAGCACGAATGGTATAGCCTATAGCTGTTGTGTTTCATAGCACATGCAATTATCAAAATCTAGTGTAGATCTGTAACAACGTCACGGAATAAGCTTAGTTTTCAAAATGTTCAATAAAGAGTTTGCTAATTATGCATTCAACAGCAAGTGAATTCCTCATTTAATTCTAACTATATCATACTTTAATTCATTTAGTTTGATTTGGCTTATATCAACAGTTTCTTCAGACTACAATACCTTGTTCTCAAATAAAATATATATATTTATAATAACTTTGTGTGTCTTTGGTGCGTAAATATGCGTAAAAAAACAGGTGTGTGACACTGTACATATTTATCCTTTTTATGCGCAACGTTCTCTACCTACAAAATAAAAGTTGAGGCAATGGACAGGAATCGATAAAATCACCCCCAGCAGAGAAACCAAAGGGAAAGAACCACAGACATTAAAAAACAAGACCCTAATGGAAACACCAATAGTGGAAAGCCGGAAGGACATTTACTTCCCCACAAAATGACAAATTGGCTGGCGAGGCGGTTTTGTTCATAGTGCCTCTCAACATCCCCAAAAGCACCTGTTTTCATGTAGTGACGTTCTTATAAACTACGCACACATTAAATCGTTACTTGTATATCGGTGTAGCCATTGCAGAGCACTGGACAGTTTGGCCATTTAATGATAAACTGTTCTTCTTGAAACATTAAAAAAGGACGATCAGATATTCGTAGAAACAAAACCGGAAAATGCATATCTGACTAAAATACTATTGATTTCAAATGGTGAGCATGCTACCTGCTGAACAAATGTTATTTTAAATCAAAGGCAAGACACATGAGCATCTTGGGAAATAACACATAAAATGGGTGACCTCAAGTTCAATTATCAACTGAAATGACTACCTATTATGACACATGCTGTGTCAGAGCTCCAAATCCCTGTTTCCAGGCAACTAACTACATTCGCCCCAGTCAAATTATACCCTTCTTCACAGGTCACAGGTGCTATTGAGCCATACGTTGTGCCATTTGTGAAATCTGCTGCACCATTGAGAATCGTGATGATCTGACAGTCTGTAAAAAAGGAACAACTCATTGAATTTTAACGGATATTTAAACAATAAAGTAGAGAATAGCCGTACAATAGAATCATGTTTTCTTTGATGTCTGAATATAATCTAAGTCTTACATCAATTTAATTTAAAGGATTATAAACTTAGGTTTTGTAAAGCACTACTTGATAGATTAATTTCCCGACTTGATGCGTCTCATGAACATTTTATCTAATGCGGTGGAAACGGTAATACACAAAGTCATTAAAATAGAATGAAATGCAAAGATTAATCGACAAAACAATGAAAACCCTTAGAGAGGATATATATTTGTACTTTAATGCATATTGTTAAAATACGTACTACTAAATCGAAATAGAAAAGACAAAAGATAAATGCTAAAGTATATTGGCATATGGCCTAGTTGTGCATCTGTTTCTTTATGATTGTAGTTACTTTGGTTTATGAGATTTATGCGCTCCGTGATCAGTATAGAAGAGAAGGCAATGTTGAAATATTCTTGATAGCTCAGTGATTAGCGCGATCGACTCATGATCGAGAGTATGTGGGTATGAATCCGGCCAACGGAAGCGGGGTATGTCCTTGGGCAAGACGCGTTATGCTACTGCCCCACTCCACACAGGTGTCAAATGGTAGCTGTGGTGTAACAGTCGCTGTCTCTCTCTCTCTCTCTCGTGTGCGTGATAAAATCCGGAATGAGTGTTCGAGAGTGATTCAAGTAAGATTGAAGCTTTCCTCGCAATCGAACAACAATAAATTTGTATAAACTATAAATTCTTTGTTTTTGTTTGTTTGTTTTTAATATATACAGTAAGGAAAATATAAAACTTTTATTCATCACATAATCGGACCCATTTATTCTATCACACTATTACTGAACATCATTTAGTTCGAAATATTACAGCAGTGGCGTTTATCGAATTGTTCAAATTGTATGTAGTTATGTGGAGTTGTGCAGGAGTAATAAACATATTATGAACCATTTTATAACTTGTTGATTGTTAAATTATAGAAGTCGTCTGGGCGTTGTTACCACCTCTATGGAAGTATTGAGCTATAACTTATATGCGTGTTGTTATGCAGTACTATTGTTATATGTTGTATTCGCCATACGTGTTTTTCCAACGAAAAGTACTTGGAATGTTACAGCTAAAGTAGTCATTGTTGAATTTCAGATAATATCCACAAGCACCACGGGAAATCTTTGAGTAGTGTAGGTAAGCAAAGGGGGATAACCTTTTATTTTACATGTGGTGTATGTACTCCATGTTCCATCGCTCTGACATTTCATGCCAGTTCCTCCCGTAAGCTCATATCCAGTCTCGCATGTTATAGGAACACTGTTACCATACGTGGTTTTTGTAATGTTGGTAACCTCAGGTATCCCGTTCGCAACCGCATCTGGAAAACCACAGTCTGTAATGGAAAATTGATCTAAACGGTTAGTCTTGGTCGGTCAGTAAATAATCTCATAGATGTTGCAACGTAAGTTTTTACGTATTTTCAATCCTCACTCTCTATTCAACTATAGATTCATACATTGCACTGTTTGTTTGTTTGTATTGTAGTCTAACTGCCCAGTCAACACCATTTAGGTCATTTTTAGCTGATCAGTTAACCTTTCACACTTTTCCTGGCCAGGCTTAAATTCATAAACGGTTAACCAGTATCATTGCAATGTTAACAAAGTAGAAGTAAAACAAAGATCAGGAATCGATACAATTAAATAACTCCACCCATCAAAGACACCTAAGGGAAAGAAACACAAACATTAAGCGACCAGACCATAATAGAAACCTAAACAAAGGAAGGCCATAAGGACAGTTACTTTCCCATAAAATGACCATATGGCCATCAGAAATAAAAAGACACAAGTGATACACACAGTAAGTAACAAACAACAACATAAATAAATCGCCACAGAAGAACCGCCTTGGAACGGTCAGTGGAAAGATTTCCACTGGGGGGCTTAAATCGATTTTACGTGGCCACAATCCTCGCCCTTACTTCCGTCGCGATTTAGACAAATAATTTGTTCAGTCCGCATGAAGACCTCTTAACTCATCAGTGCACCATCTCCGTGAACACAAATAATCAAAGAACCACAGAGGTGAGACAACGGTGAGGACTCGACAGCAAGAAACCACTGAAATGCTGGAGCAAAAGAAAACAAACAGTTAGACTCCGATAGGCCCGACCAGAGACAGAGCATTAGGCACAAATACAAACGAAAATGACCAGGAACTGCCACAATCACAGAACACAGGCAATCAATGACAAAAGAAGAAGAACAAACAACACTTTGTGCATCAAGAACAAGAACAAAGGAATGCAAAATAACTTATCTCTTTCCAGAATAGAAGAATACAAATAATCGGTGACCCAGTATTCCTAAAGTACGATGGCATGCCACGGATTTCTGATTAAACTCTAAATATATTACATTATGCTAAATTTCTGACATTCAAGACCGCAGGAAAACATTTTTTTCTGATTTATTGGTTTTAAATATTAGGACGTAGAATGTGTTGCATATAGCAACTAATAAGTAGGATGAAATCATACAATTGTGATGCCTATCATACAATTTAGCAAGGGTCTATTGTTTACTTTTGGGAGCCAGAGAAAGCACAAGTACGCTTCACCCAATATACTGGATGTGAAACCATGGATCCGATATTGATTATACAGTTTTCTCAGAATTACATAGACTTTGTTGAGTCGCTCATGGTGTCATTAGCATATTGTAAAGCATTTCTGCTACCAAAACAATGAAACTTCAATGATTCATTTACGAAAAAAGAATAATTATCAAATAATTTATTGATTTTAAGTTTAAAAATTGGGAGAAGAGTAAACATTTTCCAGTCGATATTAAACTAAACATAAACATATGATAAACCATAATGCTTATGTAACGCTTTAACGATAAATACCACATCGTATTTCCCAGAGCTTTCAAACTTACTTGGCAATTAACACGAAAACTTGTTCGATTGTTTACCTTTTATTACACAAGATCCTGCCGAATATTCCCAACTTCCATCAGGTAAACAAAAGACTAGGTTCTTCCCAGAAAGATAATAACCATCGCTACACGAGATGTTGGCAACAGCTCCATAGTCGGTACCATTTGGAAAGTGTACTCCTCCGTTTGGAATTTGAAGGTTACCGCAGCCTACAAGAATAACATTATTTTGATCACATATATAATAGGGCGAAGTGCTTACTGTGGTTGCGATGCTTGCTAATGGCCACAGGTTAGAACACTCGTTAGAGTAGCAATTGCCATTTTGTTTTCTTCGGCTGCTGTGATACTAGTTGATTATCTGTCGGCGCATACATGACAAAATTCTACTTCCATGAACATACAAACCCATATAAAATGCATGCACCATTAAATCGATAAATGTATAACGTGCAATTTAAATTCACTGGATCATATTGTTTAGGGAAGAGTAACAGCACTGTGAAGTGAAACCTACAACAGCCAGGGCTAAAACATTGTATTCTTGGACAACCATGTCTTCATACGAAAAGGCAACTCATGCATCCCTAGTCACTGAAACTATTATAAGGGTATAGCTAACCTGCAATCTCACAAGAAACTGATGTTCTCCAGGAACCGTCTCCGAGACACGTTATAGCTGGATCACCCTTGCGGTTGTAGCCGATGTCACAAGTAACAGGAACAGACTTCCCGAATGTAGTGTCCATTCCGGTGAAATTAATATTCCCATTTTCAATAGTCGCCGTTGTACCGCAGTCTTAAATATTTAATGGACAGACGGTGTCAAACAGATAGAGAACAATTTGCCTAATCTTTTGCTTCAACATGCAATTAACACCTCAAACGATCACAATCAAAATAATTGCATCATTACTATAAAGTTAAGCAGAGGAATAAGCATATATCCCTATTCTAACCGAGTTTCCGTAATATAATTTGACGTTGTGGACAGTCCACCTGCTGGCGAGTCTTCTGTCCATCCCGCAGACAACAATCATAGCACGAATGGTATAGCCTATAGCTGTTTTGTTTCATAGCACATGCAATTATCAAAATCTAGTGTAGATCTGTAACAACGTCACGGAATAAGCTTAGTTTTCAAAATGTTCAATAAAGAGTTTGCTAATTTTGCATTCAACAGCAAGTGAATTCCTCATTTAATTCTAACTATATCATACTTTAATTCATTTAGTTTGATTTGGCTTATTTCAACAGTTTCTTCAGACTACAATACCTTGTTCTCAAATAAAATATATATTTTTATAATAACTCTGTGTGTCTTTGGTGAGTAAATATGCGTGAAAACAAAAAAGTTGTGTGACACTGTACATTTGTATCCTTTTTATGCGCAACGTTCTCTACCTACAAAATAAAAGTTGAGGCAATGGACAGGAATCGATAAAATCACCCCCAGCAGAGAAACCAAAGGGAAAAAACCACAGACATTAAATAACAAGACCCTAATGGAAACACCAATAGCGGAAAGCCGGAAGGACATTTACTTCCCCACAAAATGACAAATTGGCTGGCGAGGCGGTTTTGTTCATAGTGCCTCTCAACAACCCCAAAAGCACTGTTACGAGATGGAATAGGAAACCTCTCTGGTGCTTATGCACATCTAAATTATTTTAGTAGATATATGGTAGGGCGGTGCGAGTGAAATATTTTAGGTGAAATATGGTACGCAAACTGTGCGGCTCCATGAACAAGTCATGCACATATCATACGATGTATGCATGAGTGGTTTATAGAGAGCTGTTTTTACAATACAGGGGGCCGCTAAAAGGCCGAGTCCTATAGAATTTGCCTAAAAATCGCCAACCGCAAAATTGTGCCATATATGATTTTTATTCCCGTCACGTGTTGTGTGGGTGTTCGTTTTGACAGGAGTCATGTCATTGATTATAGGGTCGTTTCATCAATTTTTCCTATGGGAAATATACTATTTGAACGCAAATCCATTATCTACTCGATTTTTGCTATCTGGCTTTGTTTGTGGCCGGTATCTCCACCTCGCCACGAATTGAGCAAGATAATATGGGTAGGCATGATTTTCCGGTAGTATTCATAGATATATAAACCCTGAAAAAAACGGACACTTTAGCAGCAGGTCAAGTTGTAAAGAGTGAACATTGTGACGGGGAAATAGAAAGTATATTGAAAGGTATGTTAAATCTATGTTTAGTATTATTTTTGTATGAACATGCTTGTAGGTTTTGGAGGGGTTTACTTCTAGTATACCCCAACTTTCTGAAGCCTATTCTGAATTCACTGTTGTGGCCTGTAGTGATTAGGCTACTAGCTTTGCCAGCTAGACGTCGCAGAATTGATCCCAGGCTTCTCCAGTAGTAGAATGAGTCTTTCTAAGTGAGGTCCTGTCTCATGCTGACCCTAGATGTTGGTGAGACGTAAAGTTTGGACACCCGCTCATTCTAGATTCATTTAGGCTTTTAGACCCCTTTTGTAGAATGTAATTAATAAACGCCGGGTCACTTGTTTGATCTATGACTTGTGACTAGCTGTGGTTAGAAAACCGTGGTTCCGTCCCAATATGATATTAGGTGTAGAGGGGACGTAAATTTAAGACGGGTTTAACCACATCTTCATCATCAGGGCAAACTCTTACAAGAGCCTGTTGGGTTATCCGTGATGATGAACCGTAATGAATTTTATTTTACAAGCATGTTCACGTTGATTAGAAATAATTTTGTTCAAGAAGAATTAAGAGTTCATTTTGTAATGATGCCGTTTTTGTCTGATGACTCAATTTGTGCATGTATGTACATATAAAGAACGTGATGATGATAAGTGGGAGTATTTGGTCGCCACACGTCATAACGGCCTGAGCGGCGGGGATGACGTCAGCTGCGTCATCGGCGTCGCGAGGACGGTTGTGACGGGGTGCCTACCAAATAGATAGAATTTACGGCAAACAGTGTTGGCCCTTATGAGACACTAACAAATGTTGTGATTATAGATGAAAATCTTCTGTTGTAGTTTCTATCTGTTATTAATGTATTGAATTTGTGAATAGCTATATTTGTGAGCCGTGTTGCGGAGAAGGATATGAAATAGAGATTGTTATGTTTCCTGTAATTGGCGGCTGACCAGGTAGCGCAAAGGCGTGGTCTGTTCAATTGCCTCTTACTTGTGATAATGTAGTGAGCACAAATTTGATGAGTATTATGCTCAGTAGTAGTGAGCATTAATTAATTTCTGTAGTGCTCAGTAAGGAAACATGAACTTTGAGTATTATTGTGTCAAGCGCTGGGTGCTGATAATTTGATGCACAGTCAAGTTGAGTTCTGCTGTACGGTTATTTGTCGCATGCACTAATCAGCCTGTATGTCTGGTCGGCGCATGCGCAATAACGGTGTATGCATGAACATATTCTTACTTCTCCGGGAGGGGGATCATGATATAGCATGTATGTTTTGTGACTCGTTTCTAGTCCCGTTATCGTAATTTGCAGGCATAACAATGTGTGACCTGCTGCTCCCTGCTTCATAGCAGCAGGTACTGGTACGACGCTAGGCGTTAGGGTCCAGCAAGGGCGGACAGACCGCCGTAATCAGCGCCTACCAGGATAGAAGCAGATTCTTCTAAATCATTGTTCGTTGTAAACAAATGTGATCATGGAAGAGGTCAACTTACCTTATTTGGACGATCACTAAACGTCTGATCAGCAAACGTGATCGCTAATCTTAGGATTATCAACTATGTTGATAGACTAGTTTTACTAGTTCGCGAGAGGAAGTGTCACGCGAGTGGGGGATTCGCCCTCAGTTATAATCTGGCCAGTCGCGTCTTGTGTTATTTCTTTTTTTGTTTTTGTTGTTGTTTTTGTTGTTTGCTTCTGTGGGTATTCACGTCACCCGTTCCGAGCACAGAACAGTGTTTTGCCTTCGGAGCGGACGTCGTGAGTTTGCTACAGAAGCAACAAATTGTGATGTTTTGTGTTAGTAAGTGTTGTATGTAGATACTGTAAATAATTCATGTCATTCATTTAACATCTTTCTTGTGCCTTACCCCACAGCTGCCCGTACACCTGTAGTGACGTTCTTATAAACTACGCACACATTAAATCGTTACTTGTATATCGGTGTAGCCGTTGCAAAGCACTGGACAGTTTGGCCATTTAATGATAAACTGTTCTTCTTGAAACATTAAAAACGGACGATCAGATATCCGTAGAAACAAAACCGGAAAATGCATATCTGACTAAAATACTATTGATTTCAAATGGTGAGCATGCTACCTGCTGAACAAATGTTATTTTAAATCAAAGGCAAGACACATCGTCTGCTGAGTGCAATAACGGTGTAACTGACATTTTGGCCAAAATAGTTTTTTTGCATAAATGGGTGCCTTAGGACTTGACACACTTGGTAAATAAGTTCTACAGCTGGATTCTGCCTCAATCATGATTTATTTCAGCATTTTGGATTTTTTTTGTCAGTTACACCGTTTTTGCGCTGACTTTTAGAAAAAAAGTTGGCGCAAAAACAGTGTAAGTGCACTTATCCCATTTTTGCGCCAAGTTTTTTAATACCTCAAAAATATTGAATCCTGCTGCTTGATATTTCAGAATAAGCATGTAAGTGCCATGCAGAATGTATAAAATGTGACCTATTACCTACCAAGTGCCTTTAATTTACTGCTTTACCATGTAAAAGGCAAAGAAATAAGGTTTGTGCATTTACATCGTTTTAGCGCTGGATGCACTTACACCGTTTTTGCACCAAAAAAGTTGAAAAAACACTTGGCGCAGAAATGGTGTATCAACCCTTAAATGCTAAATATTTCTTTTCAAATGTCATTTATTCAACAATAAACACCACACACAAATGAAAGAAGTTGCCATGAAGTTAAGAAACCAGCTTATAGTATGGTTTTCTATGCCATTCTTTCCTAAAACAGTTTTTTGTCTCTCCTGAAAAGTTGCCATTTTGCACTTACATCGTTATTGCACTCAGCAGACGACATGAGCATCTTGGGAAATAACACATAAAATGGGTGACCTCAAGTTCAATTATCACCGGAAATGACTACCTATTATGACACATGCTGTGTCAGAGCTCCAAATCCCTGTTTCCAGGCAACTAACTACATTCGCCCCAGTCAAATTATACCCTTCTTCACAGGTCACAGGTGCTATTGAGCCATACGTTGTGCCATTTGTGAAATCTGCTGCACCATTGAGAATCGTGATGATCTGACAGTCTGTAAAAAGGAACAACTCATTGAATTTTAACGGATATTTAAACAATAAAGTAGAGAATAGCCGTACAATAGAATCATGTTTTCTTTGATGTCTGAATATAATCTAAGTCTTACATCAATTTAATTTAAAGGATTATAAACTTAGGTTTTGTAAAGCACTACTTGATAGATTAATTTCCCGACTTGATGCGTCTCATGAACATTTTATCTAATGCGGTGGAAACGGTAATACACACAGTCATTAAAATAGAATGAAAGCAAAAGATTAATCGACACAACAATGAAAACCCTTAGAGGGGATATATATTTATACTGGAATGCATATTGTTAAAATACGTACTACTAAATCGAAATAGAAAAGACAAAAGATAAATACTAAAGTATATTGGCATATGGTCTCGTTGTGCATCTGTTTCTTTATGATTGTAGTTACTTTGGTTTAAGAGTCTTATGCGCTCCGTGATCAGTATAGAAGAGAAGGCAATGTTGAAATATTCTTGATAGCTCAGTGATTAGCGCGATCGACTCATGATCGAGAGTATTTGGGTACGAATCCGGCCACCAGTGGCGGGGTATGTCATTGGGCAAGACGCGTTATGCCACTGCCCCACTCCACCCAGGTGTCAATTGGTAGCTGTGGTGTAACAGTCGCTGTCTC
Source organism: Lucinisca nassula (assembly GCA_963580285.1). Classification (NCBI taxonomy): domain Eukaryota; kingdom Metazoa; phylum Mollusca; class Bivalvia; order Lucinida; family Lucinidae; genus Lucinisca; species Lucinisca nassula. The sequence goes on from OY757013.1 coordinate 79,556,564, forward strand.
TCTCTCGTGTGCGTGATAAAATCCGAAATGAGTGTTCGAGAGTGATTCAAGTAAGATTGAAGCTTTCCTCGCAATCGAACAACAATAAATTTGTATAAACTATAAATTCTGTTTTTTTTTTTTTTTTGTTTGTTTGTTTTTAATATATACAGTAAGGAAAATATAAGACTTTAATCTTACCGTACATCAACCATAGTGCAGTTTATATTTTACTTTTGGTCCTTTGAGATCAGCGTGAATATTCTGAGAAATCAGAAATAAATTATTGGTTTAGACTCATATTCTAAACAGGTTTTTAATTATTTGGACCCCATTTTGATTTATATCAGTCTTTGAATCGACAGCCTATTCGAAATTCGCAAAATTGCAGTATGTTTCCTCTGTCATTCGTTGTCGGATCATTACAGGGTCACTGATGAGGCTTAAATAGCCGAAACTACGTAGTATGACCCATCTTCTTTCGTATGAATGTTTTCATTGCTCTTAAAGGAACTCATTTTTGATTTTTATTTAATTCATCACATAATCGGACCCATTTATTCTATCACACTATTACTGAACAGCATTTAGTTCGAAATATTACAGTAGTGGCGTTTATCGAATTGTTCAAATTGTATGTAGTTATGTGGAGTTGTGCAGGAGTAATAAACATATTATGAACCATTTTATAACTTGTTGATTGTTAAATTATAGAAGTCGTCTGGGCGTTGTTACCAGCTCTATGGAAGTATTGCGCTATAACTTATATGCGTGTTGTTATGCAGTACTATTGTTATATGTGTATTCGCCATACTTGTGTTGCCAACGAAAAGTACTTGGAATGTTACAGCTAAAGTGGTCATTGTTGAATTTCAGAAAATATCCATAAGCACCACGGGAAATCTTTGAGTAGTGTAGGTAAGCAAAGGGGGATAACCTTTTATTTTACATGTGGTGTATGTACTCCATGTTCCTTCGCTCTGACATTTCATGCCAGTTCCTCCCGTGAGCTCATATCCAGTATCGCATGTTATAGGAACACTGTTACCATACGTGGTTTTTGTAATGTTGGTAACCTCAGGTATCCCGTTCGCAACCGCATCTGGATAACCACAGTCTGTAATGGAAAATTGATCTAAACGGTTACTCTCGGTCGGTCAGTAAATAATCTCATAGATGTTGCAACGTAAGTTTTTACGTATTTTCAATCCTCACTCTGTATTCAACTATAGATTCATACATTGCACTGTTTGTTTGTTTGTATTGTAGTCTAACTGCCCAGTCAACACCATTTAGGTCATGTTTAGTCGATCAGTTAACCTTTCACACTTTTCCTGGGCAGGCTTAAATTCATAAACGGTTAACCAGTATCACTGCAATGTTAACAAAGTAGAAGTAAAACAAAGATCAGGAATCGATACAATTAACTAACTCCACCCATCAAAGACACCAAAGGGAAAGAAACACAAACATTAAGCGACCAGACCATAATGGGAACCTAAATAAAGGAAGGCCATAAGGACAGTTACTTTCCCATAAAATGGCCATATGGCCATCAGAAATAAAAAGACACAAGTGATACACACAGTAAGTGACAAACAACAACATAAATAAATCGCCACAGAAGAACCGCCTTGGAACGGTCAGTGGAAAGATTTCCACTGGGGGGCTTAAATCGATTTTACGTGGCCACAATCCTCGCCCTTACTTCCGTCGCGATTTAGACAAATAATTTGTTCAGTCCGCATGAAGACCTCCTAACTCATCAGTGCAACATCTCCGTGAACACAAATAATCAAAGAACCACAGAGGTGAGACAACGGTGAGGACTCGACAGCAAGAAACCACTGAAATGCTGGAGCAAAAGAAAACAAACAGTTAGACTCCGATAGGCCCGATCAGAGACAGAGCATTAGGCACAAATACAAACGAAAATGACCAGGAACTGCCACAATCACAGAACACAGGCAATCAATGACAAAAGAAGAAGAACAAACAACACTTTGTGCATCAAGAACAAGAACAACGGAATGCAAAATAACTTATCTCTTTCCAGAATAGAAGAATACAAATAATCGGTGACCCAGTATTCCTAAAGTACGATGTCATGCCAAGGATTTCTGATTAAACTCTAAATATATTACATTATGCTAAATTTCTGACATTCAGTACCGCAGGAAAACATTTTTCTGATTTATTGGTTTTAAATATTAGGACGTAGAATGTGTTGCATATAGCAACTAATAAGTAGGATGAAATCATACAATTGTGATGCCTATCATACAATTTATCAAGGGTCTATTGATTACTTTTGGGAGCCAGAGAAAGCACAAGTACGCTTCACCCAATATACTGGATGTGAAACCATGGATCCGATATTGATTATACAGTTTTCTCAGAATTACATAGACTTTGTTGAGTCGCTCATGGTGTCATTAGCATATTGTAAAGCATTTCCGCTACCAAAACAATGAAACTTCAATGATTCATTTACGAAAAAAGAATAATTATCAAATAATTTATTGATTGTAAGTTTTAAAATTGGGAGAAGAGTAAACACTTTCCAGTCGATATTAAACTAAAGATAAACATATGATAAACCATAATGCTTATGTATCGCTTTAACGATAAATACCACATCGTATTTCTCAGAGCTTTCAAACTTACTTGGCAATTAACACGAAAACTTGTTCGAATGTTTACCTTTTATTACACAGGATCCTGCCGAATACTCCCAACTTCCATCAGGTAAACAAAAGACTAGGTTCTTCCCAGAAAGATAATAACCATCGCTACACGAGATGTTGGCAACAGCTCCATAGTCGGTACCATTTGGAAAGTGTACTCCTCCGTTTGTAATTTGAAGGTTACCGCAGCCTACAAGAATAACATTATTTTGATCACATATATAATAGGGCGAAGTGCTTACTGTGGTTGCGATGCTTGCTAATGGCCACAGGTCAGAACACTCGTTGGAGTAGCAATTGCCATTTTGTTTTCTTCGGCTGCTGTGATACTAGTTGATTATTTGTCGGCGCATACATGACAAAATTCTACTTCCATGAACATACAAACCCATATAAAATGCATGCACCATTAAATCGATAAATGTATAACGTGCAATTTAAATTCACGGGATCATATTGTTTAGGGAAGAGTAACAGCACTGTGAAGTGAAACCTACAACAGCCAGGGCTAAAACATTGTATTCTTGGACAACCATGTCTTCATACGAAAAGGCAACTCATGTATCCCTAGTCACTGAAACTATTATAAGGGTATAGCTAACCTGCAATCTCACAAGAAACTGATGTTCTCCAGGAACCGTCTCCGAGACACGTTATAGCTGGATCACCCTTGCGGTTGTAGCCGATGTCACAAGTAACAGGAACAGACTTCCCGAATTTAGTGTCCATTCCGGTGAAATTAATATTCCCATTTTCAATAGTCGCCGTTGTACCGCAGTCTTAAATATTTAATGGACAGACGGTGTCAAACAGATAGAGAACAATTTGCCTAATCTTTTGCTTTAACATGCAATTAACACCTCAAACGATCACAATCAAAATAATTGCATCAGTTATATAAAGTTAAGCAGAGGAATAAGCATATATCCCTATTCTAACCGAGTTTCCGTAATATAATTTGACGTTGTGGACAGTCCACCTGCTGGCGAGTCTTCTGTCCATCCCGCAGACAACAATCATAGCACGAATGGTATAGCCTATAGCTGTTTTGTTTCATAGCACATGCAATTATCAAAATCTAGTGTAAATCTGTAACAACGTCACGGAATAAGCTTAGTTTTCAAAATGTTCAATAAAGAGTTTGCTAATTTTGCATTCAACAGCAAGTGAATTCTTCATTTAATTCTAACTATATCGTACTTTAATTCATTTAGTTTGATTTGGCTTATTTCAACAGTTTCTTCAGACTACAATACCTTGTTCTCAAATAAAATATATATTTTTATAAAAACTTTGTGTGTCTTTGGTGCGTAAATATGCGTGGAAACAAAACAGGTGTGTGACACTGTACATATTTATCCTTTTTATGCGCAACGTCTCTACCTACAAAATAAAAGTTAAGGCAATGAACAGGAATCGATAAAATCACCCCCATCAGAGAAACCAAAGGGAAAGAACCACAGACATTAAATAACAAGACCCTAATGGAAACATCAATAGCGGAAAGCCGAAAGGACATTTACTTTCCCACAAAATGACAAATTGGCTGGCGAGGCGGTTTTGTTCATAGTGCTTCTCAACATCCCCAAAAGCACCTGTGTTCATGTAGTGACGTTCTTATAAACTACGCACATATCAAATCCTTACTTGTATATCGGTGTAGCCGTTGCATAGCGCTGGACACTTTGGCCATTTAATGACAAACTGTTCCTCTTGAAACATTAAAAAAGGAAGATCAACTGTTCGTAGAAACTAAACCGGAAAATGCATATCTGGCTAAAATACTATCGATTTCAAATGGTGAGCATGCTACCTGCTGAACAAATATTATTTTAAGTCAAAGGCAAGGCACTTGAGCATCTTGGGAAATAACACATAAAATGGGTGACCTCAAGTTCAATGTTCACTGGAAATGACTACCTATTATGACACATGCTGTGTCAGAGCTCCAAAAACCTGTTTCCAGGCAACTAACTGCATTCGCCCCAGTCAAATTATACCCTTCTTCACAGGTCACAGGTGCTATTGAGCCATACGTTGTGCCATTTGTGAAATCTGCTGCACCATTGAGAATCGTGATGATCTGACAGTCTGCAAAAAAGGAACAACTCATTGAATTTCAACGGATATTTAAACAATAAAGTAGAGAATAGTCATACAATAGAATCATGTTCTCTTTGATGTCTGAATATAATCTAAGTCTTACACCAATTTAATTTAAAGGATTAAAAACTTAGGTTTTGTAAAGCACTACTTGATAGATTAATTTCCCGTCTTGATACGTCTCATGCACATTTTATCTAATGCGGTGGAAATGGTAATACACACAGTCATTAAAAATAGAATGAAATGCAAAGATTAATCGACACAACAATGAAAACCCCTAGAGGGGATATATATTTGTACTGTAGTGCATATTGTTAAAATACGTACTACTAAATCGAAATAGAAAAGACACAAGATAAATACTAAAGTATATTGGCATGTAGCTTCGTTGTGCAGCTGTTTCTTTATGATTGTAGCTACTTTGGTTTAAGAGCCTTGTGCGCTCCGTGATCAGTATAGAAGAGAAGGCAATGTTGAAATACTCTTGATCGCTCAGTGATTAGTTCGACTCACAATCGAGAGTATGTGGGTACGAATCCGGCCACCGGAAGCGGGTAGTGTCCTTGGGCTAGACGCGTTATGCCACTGCCTCACTCCAACAAGGTGTCAATTGGTAGCTGTGATGTAACAGTCGCTGTCTCTCTCTCGTGTGCATGATAAAATCCGGAATGAGTGTTCGAGAGTGATTCAAGTAAGATTGAAGCTTTCCTCGCAATCGAACAACAATAAATTTGTATAAACTATAAATTCTTTGTTTTTTGTTTTTTTATATATATACAGTAAGGAAAATATATGACTTTTATTTATCACATAATCGGACCCATTTATTCTATCACACTATTACTGAACATCATTTAGTTCGAAATATTACAGCAGTGGTGTTTATCGAATTGTTCAAATTGTATGTAGTTATGTGGAGTTCGGCAGGAGTAATAAACATATTATGAACCAATTTATAACTTGTTGATTGTTAAATTACAGAAGTCGTCTGGGCGTTGTTACCAACTCTTTGGAAGTATTGAGCTATTCCTTGTATGCGTGTTGTTATGCAGTACTATTTTTATATGCGTATTTGTCATACTTGAGTTGCCAAAGAAAAGTACTTGGAATGTTACAGCTTAAGTGGTCATTGTTGAATTTCAGATAATATCCACAAGCACCACGGGAAATATTTGAGTTATGTAGGTTAGCAAAGGGGGATAACCTTTTATTTTACATGTGGTGTATGTACTCCATGTTCCATCGCTCTGACATTTCATGCCAGTTCCTCCCGTAAGCTCATATCCAGTATCGCATGTTATAGGAACACTGTTACCATACGTGGTTTTTATAATGTTGGTAACCTTAGGTATCCCGTTCGCAACCGCATCTGGATAACCACAGTCTGTAATGGAAAATTGATCTAAACGGTTACTCTTGGTCGGTCAGTAAATAATCTCATAGATGTTGCAACGTAAGTTTTTATATATTTTCAATCCTCACTCTCTATTCAACTGTAGATTCATACATTGCACTGTTTGTTTGTATTGTAGTCTAACGGCCCAATCAACACCATTTAGGTCATTTTAGTCGATCAGTTGACCTATTCACACTTTTCCTGGGCAGGCTTAAATTCATAAACGGTTAACCAGTTTCATTGCAATGTTAACAACATACAAAAGAAAATGACCAGGAAGTGCCACAATCACAGAACACAGGCAATCAATGACAAAGGAAGAAGAGCAAACAACACTTTGTGCATCAAGAACAATGGAATGCTAAATAACGTATCTCTTTCCAGAATTGAAACATACAAATAATCGGTGACCCAGTATTCCTAAAGTACGATGGCATGCCAAGGATTTCTGATTTAACTCCAAATATATTACATTATGCTAAATTTCTGACATTCAGTACCGCAGGAAAATATTTTTCTGATTTATTGGTTTTAAATATTAGGCGTAGAATGTGTTGCATATAGCAACTAATAAGTAGGATGAAATCATACAATTGTGATGACTATCATACAATTTATCAAGGGTCTATTGTTTACTTTTTGAAGCCAGAGAAAGCACAAATTATACCCTTCTTCACAGGTCACAGGTGCTATTGAGCCATACGTTGTGCCATTTGTGAAATCTGCTGCACCATTGAGAATCGTGATGATCTGACAGTCTGTTAAAAGGAACAACTCATTGAATTTCAACGGATTTTTAAACAAAAAAGTAGCGAATATCCTTACTATAGAATCATGTTTTCATTGATGTCTGAATATAATCTAAGTCTTACATCAAGTTAATTTAAGGATTATAAACTTAGGTTTTGTAAAGCACTGCTTGATAGATTAATTTCCCGACTGAATGCGTCTCATGAACATTTTATCTAATGCGATGAAACGGAAATACACACAGTCAATGCAAATTGCATGAAATGCAAAGATTAATCGATACAACAATGAAAACCCTTAGAGGGGACATATATTTGTACTGTAAAGCACATTGATAAAATACGTACTACTAAATCGAATAGAAAAGACACAGATAGATACTTAAGTCTATTGGCTTCGTTGTGCATCTGTTTCCTTCTGATTGTAGTAACTTTGGTTTAAGAGCCTTATGAGCTCCGTGATCAGTATAGAAGAGAAGGAAATGTTGAAATATTCTTAATAGCTCAGTGATTAGCGCGATCGACTTATGATCGAGGGGATGTGGGTAAGAATCCGGCCACCGGAGGCGGGGTGTGTCCTTGGGCAAGACGCGTTGTGCCACTGCCCCACTCCACCCAGGTGTCAATGGGTAGCTGTGGTGTAACAGTCGCTGTCTGTCTCTCTCTCGAGAGAGAGCGTGATAACATCCGGAATTAGTGTTCAAGAGTGATTCAAGTAAGATTGAACCTTTCTCGGAATCGAACAACAATAAATTTGTATAAACTATAAATTCTTTTTTTTAAATATATACAGTAAGGAAAATATATGACTTTTATTCATCACATAATAGGACCCATTTATTCTATCACAATATTACTGAACATCATTTAGTTCGAAATATTACAGCAGTGGTGTTTATCTAATTGTTCAAATTGTATGTAGTTACGCGGAGTTGTGCAGGACTAATAAATGTATGTAGTTCTTTGTAGTTGTGCAGGAGTAATAAACATATTATGAACCGCTTTATAACTTGTTGATTGTTAAATTATAGAAGTCGTCTTGGCGTTGGCACCACCTTTATGGAAGTATTGAGCTATACCTGATATGCGTGTAGTTATGCAGTACTATTGTTATATGCGTATTCGTCATACTTGTGTTGTATTTCTTTCCCTTTGGTGTCTTTTATGGGTGGAGTAAGTGAATTGTATCAATTCCTGATCTTTGTTTTACTTCTACTTTCCTATGAAATTCTAGAATACCGAATTTAAGTGACGTGAGGGCGTCTTAGGCTTAGGAGGAAATAAGTTCGTATTTTGCGAATTAAATGAAATACGATTGTACACTAATTTCAGAATGCTAAGTTTCCATTCTTTAAGAGCTTTATGCTCAACATACTCTCGTTTACACCATCGATTACCAAATGCATTCAAAGCAGCAGCGATTTCATCTCTACATTTGTTGAAATCAATTTTAGAAGGTAATCGATATTTCGGTCCTTTAGAAATTATATAACGTATCCTAGATTCAGGAATAATCTTTAAATTTCCAGTAATAATATGACCAGCAGCAGGATAGCAATACACTGAATTTTTACATCACATGTATCAAGAGTGTTAGTTTCAATATCAAGATCAGTAACAAGTTTATTGAAATTAAAAATGATAGATCTAACAGGTTTATTGTATTTGTAGCAAAGTATGGGTGTTTCAGTATTTTGAAAATAAGCAGGAATGGACGAAATAACCGAACTGTCCCGGAAGATACTAGGTAAATCTATCAAATCCAAACCCTTATTAATGAAGGCTATTTTGATTTATAACGTTTGTGATTAATTTCAGAATCGGTGAAAGGACGAAGAGCATGCTGAGTATAACCTCTACTTAAAAGAGCAGCGTCGTATAACTGTTTAGAACCATCGTAGAATTTATTCGCCTCGGTATCCAGAATCCGTGATACAGAAATGGGTAATGAACTTAGAAAAGCAAGCATTGAGTGGCGTGCATGATTCAATAATATTATGGACAGTCACTTCAGTCTGGTATTGTTTCTTTTAAAAGCACGTAATTTACGTTTATAATAACCTTTTTTCTGGTACGGTGCGATCTAGTTTTACGCTTTCGACAGTCCAGAAGCGAGAAAATATCAAAATCGGGCATTTTAGATATATTACCTTCATGATAAATGTTATCATTAAAGCCCAATTGAAAAAGTGTCTGTAATAATTTAATCCATTTTAATTCAGTTTCATGTCGTTCAATAATTTTAAACCTAGCTGTAGAATTTACATCATAATAAATTGTTTTCACTGGCTGTATAGAAATATCTTTTATAGAATGCCATGTACGTTTGAAATGACGGTACAAAAAAGTGTCAGTTTTTTCGGCTTATTGAGAATTAGAGAGCTCTAATTCAAGGTAACTTTAGTTGGTGTCTGATGCTCTATCTCTGGTCGGGCCCATCGGAATCTAACTGTTGGTTTTCTTTTGCTCCAGCATTTCAGTGGTTTCTTGCTGTCGAGTCCTCGCCGTTGTTTCATCTCTGTGGTGGTTTGATTTTTGTGTTCACGGAGACGTGTCACTGATGAGTTAGGGGGCCTGCATGCGGACTGAACAAATTATTTGTCTAAATCGCGACGGAAGTAAGGGCGAGGATTGTGGCCACGTAAAATCGATTTAAGCCCGCCAGTGGAATTTGTTCCCGTTAACCGTTCCAATGCGGTTCGTCTGTCGCCGTTTATTTTTGTTATTGTTTGTCTTTGGGTGTTTGTGTCGCTTATATTTTTTATTTTGGATAAACTATTGGCCATTTTGTGGGAAAGTAACTGAACTTTTGGCTTTCCGCTATTGATGTTTCCATTGGGTCTGTTGTTTCATGTTTGTGTTTCTTTCCCTTTGGTGTCTGTGATTGTATCGATTCCTGATCATTGCCTCCACTTTTTTTTTTACTCATTCTACGATAGTGTTCGTTAAATCGTGCTTTTAACATGCGATTAGTTTGCCCGACATACTGCATTTTACAATTTATAGGATGTCAGGATATCACATATATCAAATCTGTAGACTTGCATGTCAAATCGGGCATATTAACTACAGAAAAACATCTACCGTTTACAGTCGAAGAAACGGTAGACGTAGTGCATATATATGAACAGCACCTGTACCTCTTAGCATTGCACTTGGGAAAACTAGGATACATTCCATTCTTTTTGAAAGGATCGGTATATTTCCTAAAAATGGGCGATTTGATATAAGATAATCTAACTCTCAGAATAGTTTTTAAATAAATTAGTACTACCTGCTCCACTTAAATTAACGGAAGCAGCTGAAAACAAATTTATGGGCCTCACCATTACCGGCGGCAACCTTGCTCTAAAATTATTAATAGAATTGGGAATCCGTACGGAAGAAGCAGAATGTAACCTAAGGGGAAATATTGTAAAATTTGTGATACTCATGTTTGTTTAAAGGGGCGATACCGTCCAAACTAAAGCGATATTCATACCAGTCATTAAGTTAAACTGTATGCGGAAGAACTGTAAATCCTTCAAAAAGACGGAGCTTCAAATAGAAGGCAAGTACAACAAAAGCCCACAAACCCAACCAAAAAGAAGCAGCACACACAATGGAGGAAAGAATCAGAATCACCAACATAACAAACATTAAACTGGAAGGACGAACGTAACTAAAAATGAAGAAACAAAAATGGGGAAGAATCAGATTCACCAACGTAATAACAAGGGAAAGAAACACAGCAAAAGCACCGAGTTTAAACGGTTAGTAAAAATTACTGGCGGGTTTCAGTTAACTTTACGGGATCCTCACCCTCACTTCCACTGTGGTTCAAACAAGTATTTGTTTAGTCCTCTGCACAAGAGAGCAACGCGATTATATGGCCAGAACTGGCAAAAGGCTATAATTCCAATAAAATTTCATTATATTGGTGGTTGAAAATTGGATAATGTGATTTCCTTCTCATTCTCAGTCTGTAAACCAAAAATAAATGCTCTATCTCAAAGTAGAAGTAAAACAAAGATCAGGAATTGATACAATTAACTTACTCCATCCATAAAAGACACCAAAGGGAAAGAAATACAAATATTAAGCGACCAGACCAAATTCTTCTTTTTTGAGATAGCTTGCATAAAAGATTCCAACGCCATTTTATTAAAAGTGAAATAACTCTAACATTGGGGATCATTCGGATAAGAAACAATACGGATTACCTTTTTTCAGGAATGATCTATATTAAAATTTCAAAACTTTAGAATTTTATGCTATGCACAAGAAAGGAAAACAAATAAAAGGCTAGAAATTGCATAAGGCCGTAACTCCGCAAAAAGTTCATTAAATTTGTTGAAAAATGTTCTTAGGCTCCCTCCTCATTCCAAAGCAGTATACCAAAATTTAAGGTTCCAGCTGAAAAACTTTCGAGATAGCTCGCACACGAGATTTCAATGCTACTATATTAAAAGCAAAATAAGTCTAAAACGGTATAAAATTGGGATAAGAAAATAAACACGAGTCACCTATCTTTCTTCATGAGAAATCCATATTTGAAGTGTCAAAACACCAGCATAAGTGGTTCTAATGTTATACTGTGCACTAGAAAGCAAAGCAATTAAATGGCCAGAAATTGCAAAGGGTCATAACTGTAACAAATTTTTAGTAAATTAGTTAAAAGATAAATCAGTGTATCAAATATCAAAGTTTTAGCTCAAAAACTTTTGGGTCGATTGTTTATCAACCCAAGATATAAGGAAAAACTCTGTATGTGTTGGATGCGACCTGGCTATCGCTGACTGGGGAAACCAGGGTTGCGGTTAATAATTTATTAATAGAAAATAGTCGTGTGCTATTCTTATCGATGTTCGACCCGTTTCGCGGTTTATTTTTCTTATGGTTTGCCTTTGAGTGTGTGTACCGCTTATACCGTTTTGTTTTGGATAGCCAATTGGTCATTTTGCGGGAAAGTAACTGTTATTTTGGCTTTCCGCTATTGGTGTTTCCACTAGGGTCTAGTTATTTTATGTTTGTGTTTTTTCCCTTTGGTATCTCTGATGGAAGCTGTGGGCTAATTATCTCGATTCCCGATCATTGCCTTCAATTCTATTTTATATCAATAGACAGGAATCATGTGCTGGGTTTGACAAATAGTGTTGACCGAGATCAAACGCCACAGAACGCTGCCTCTGATCGCGGTCTACACTATTTGCTTAAAACACGGGTATTTCAGAGTTAAACGAAACAGTATGAAATAGAGGTGAAAACAATGATCAGGAATCGATACAATTATTTCTAACACATCAGTGCATCATCTCAGATAACAAAACATCAAACGAATACAGAGACGAAACAACGATGAGGACTCGAAAACATTAAATAACTGAAATGCTGGAGTAAAAGAAAACCAACAGTTGGACGCCGATGGGCCCGAACAGGGAGGAGAGACAGTGTTTAAAAGTTTAAAAAGTCTTTAGGCAGGAGCTGTCAAAGAGTCAAACGCTCGATCTGGCAGTGTGCTATTAAAGAGGGAAGCAAAGTTATCAACCATGCTTGTGATATCTACCATGCATGCAGTCTGTAGTATAACATTAATGTTTTACCCAAATCTTTTTATATTAAAGAATGGTTTAACGAAATTTGCCGAGCTTTTTTAGAGAAAATATTCTTTGAAGTGTCGGTGGACCTGCAATCCCAGCAACTTTGGGCCAGGGTCGCCAAAATTAACGATTTGTAGCTTGAGCATTCATAGAAATTTATTGTGTACCTATTCTCATGTCATAGATGACACTATTTTTCGAAAAAAGCAGTATTTTTTTTCTATTGAAAAGTCTAATTAACCAAATTTAATACTGCAAGTCAACCGTTGAAGGTCGGCCTAGAGTCATCAATTTTGCAAGGCGGTTCTTCTGTCGCGGTTTATTTTTGTTATGGTTTGTCTTGGGGTGTTTGTGTCGCTTATATTATTTTATTTTGGATAGCCTATTGGCTATTTTGTAGGAAAGTAACTGTCCTTTTGGCTTTCCGCTATTGATGATTCCATTAGGGTCTGTTCTTTCGCGTTTGTGTTTCTTTCCCTTTGGTGTCTCTGATGGGAGCTGTGGGTTAATTGTATCGATTCATGATCATTGCCTCCACTTCTATTTTGCTAGTACTCAGTCACGCGGTGCTACCTACATATCAAGGCAATCGACACAGTGGCTCTAGAGTAGAGCCTGTTTAAAGTGAATGACCACCTTTAAAATATAATAACTTCATTTGCAAGAAAAAGTTACTGTAATGATTAATCTCTGAGTTTTATTACCAATTGAATTCTGCTAAGGTAATTAAATCAACATTTAATGGTTTCAGTGAAGTAGAAGTAAAACAAAGATCAGGAACCGATACAATTAACTTACTCCACCCATCAAAGACACCAAAGGGAAAGAAACACAACCATGAAGCGACCAGACCATAAAGGAAACCTAAACAAAGGATGGCCATAAGGACACTTACTTTCCCACAAAATGGCCAAATGGCCATCCAAACTAAAATGACACAAGTGATACACACAGTAAGTAGTAACAAACAACAACATAAATAAACCGCAACAGAAAAACCGCCTTGGAAGGTCAGTGGAAAGAATTCCACTGGGGGGATTAAATCGATTTTAAATGGCCATAATCCTCGCCCTTACCTCTGTAGCGGTATACACTAATTTTGTTTAGTCCGCATTTTGTGGGAAAGTAACTGTCCTTATGGCCATCCTTTGTTTAGGTTTCCATTATGGTCTGGTCGCTTCATGTTTGTGTTTCTTTCCCTTTGGTGTCTTTGATGGGTGGAGTAAGTTAATTGTATCGATTCCTGATCTTTGTTTTACTTCTACTTTTCCTAACTCATCAGTGTAACATCTCCAAGAACATATAAATAAAAAAACTACAGAGATGAAACAATGTTGAGGACTCGTCAGCATACAACAACAGAATTACTGGAGTAAAAGAAAACCAACAGTTAGACTCCGAGGGGCCCGACCAAAGACGGAGCATCAGGCGCCAACCAACATATAGAATACTAAAATAAAATAAAATTCTAGTATGTTTTTACGCTGGAACCGTCATATAATCTTAAGCCCGACCCACCGGTGTGCAATCAAAGAGGGAAGCAAAGTTGCCTACCGTGATTGGCAGCAGCCATATTTTCCCAAAGGTAATCAAAATATTTCCCAGCGTTCAACCTGTTTGCTAAAATCCTGACCTCATGGAGACCATTGAAGCTCTATGCCTATCTATGTAGCTATTAAAGGAGAAGTAATGCGGCTCTCTCAGCAGGTTGCATTCTCAAAAATCCTTAAATAGGCTGTCAGTCCAGGATCTTACATACATGCTTCATTATGTCTTTGGATGAAAATGAAGACTTTGAAGACAGTTTTCCGGAGTTTGGTGCCATTGGTTTCATTGAGTGGCGGAGTTTGGTGCCATTGGTTTCATTGGGTGGCATTCATCTCAATGTCTGGTAAAAGTCCCACAAAATTGGAAGCCGCATCCCCAAAATGCCCTAAATAGTGGTGATGGGAACGTTAAACATCAATTCAAACAAACAAAACCTGTTCTACCTTACATTTCCTACAGAACAATTGTTTTCCGTAATCCTTGTCTGATCTACAGTGAATCACGTTGTATTCCAGACCTTGTATCCTGTACACTGTTTGCATAAAATCCAGGACTTTATCCGAAAATGAAAACATAAATTATGGGAACACAAAGGAATCGCCTCATTGAGTACCCACAATCTATGCTTCAATCTGAAATAACCCATTTAGTACCAGAAACCCCAAAAGAGGTACCCTTGCACACAGTGCAGGATCAGATCAGACGCCACAGATCACGGCGTCTGATTAGGGCTTACACTGTTTGCAAAATGTTCCGCCATTTTCCAAATAAATTTTGAGAAAAACACAACCTGACAGCCCTAAATTTTGATATGGTCTCCCTGGTATATATAAGGAGGGGCGATTCCATTCGGTACAAAAAGGGTTAAGAAAAATATCACAAAATACCATGTGAAATGTCATGAAATATTACCTAAAATTGTCAAGGCATGTTAACAGTAATGATTGGTTAAATGAAACAGACAGCATTAATTAATGAAGAAAAGAAAAGAAACAAGTAATCAACAAACTTTCAAGTCCACTGTTTAGCATAAGCAATATTATGCTTTGCATAAACAAATGTCTTGATATTAGGATTGTCTGTTCCAAAATTATGAATCCATTTTTCACATAACTCTCTATGTTTCTTAGTGTCAGGGATAGCAAAACAGCTATTCACAGTGCAGCATTTGGCCTTACAAGAATTTAATTTAAAGTTAACTTTCACCTCTAAAATCCCAAGATTTGTTAGCTATCAGAACATGAACTGAACAGTTTCTGTGAGGTCACTGCAGGAGATATAATCTGTAAAAATGTCTGACACCTTATAAACAACTTTAATCAACCATTACAGTTAATTAGAGAAACAGTTTGGACAAGTATATGGTTTTATCATTCCTCAATGGTGTTATTGTAAAATGGATCAGAGAAAAAAGGTGGTCATTCACTTTAAGGTTTTACCTTAATTAAGCACGGCGGCCATCTTGACCATGTGACGCAGACTATTCGATCAAGGTTTCGTTTTCTCTATTGCCAGGAGGGTGCATATAAAATTACACTGAAATTGACCCAGGTGTTTACGAGAAAATTTCCTAAGAAATTATAGACCTGCAATCCAAGTGATCTTGGGATTAGGTGACATTGACTTTTAGCCTTTAAAGACATTCATTTCGTATCCACTCAATTTCACAGACTACACTATTTTTCGAAAAAAAAAAAAATGTTTTTCCCATTGAAGAGCTTAAGAAACCAAATTTAACCTTGTCATAAAATAGTTCAAGGTCAATCTAAGATCAACGTTTTTATAACCATAATTGTAGTCACCCGATGCAAAAACTAAGTTTCAAGATAATTGGCACGTGGTTCTGGAGAAAAAGATTTTAAGTTTTTTTTTACCATATTTGGGCATGGCATGTTATATAGCCTGGACAAACCGATTATGGTTGTGTACTCCAATTGCCAGGAGCTTGCATATGAATGACCGTCCTAAGGCGGTTGTTCTAATGTTGTAGCTTTGTTGGATTTGCTGGTTGCAGTGCTGTTTGGGATTCAGGTTCTTGTTTTTCTTTTTTCATTATTGCTAGCCACTCTTCATCATCGTCCCATGGGTAGACTGTGTTGATGTGGCTTTTCCTGGGCATCTATATCTATATTTTTAATTGAAATTGGTCAAGCTTTTTCAGTTCTATGGCCTAAAAAATGTCGATGGATCTGCCATCCAAGTGACTTTGGCCACCGAATGGCCTTGACATTTGGCATTAATTGACATTCATTTGAGCTACTCTTCTGCCATAGATCGCAATAGGTTTAGAAAGAAAATGCATTGTTTAACCCTTTCCCATTAAAAAGCATAAACAACCAACGATGGCATGCCCCAATAATGATCACGGTTAACCTAGAGTTATCACGTCTGCAACTTTCGTGGCGATCAATGCTATATTTCAAGTTTTAAGGCAATCAGTGGTCCTGGAGAAGATTGTTTTTAGATTTTTATCATATTTGGACATGGCGGCCAGATTGGTCAAGTGACTATGGTTGCGTTTTCACATTGTCAGCAATGTTGCAACGGGGTTTTGGCAGGGTTGTAAGAGCACTTTTAAGCACGTATTTGTCAATGGAAAGGCAATGTTCAAGTGCGTATATATTACAGGTGTCTTCAATTCAATCCGATGTTGTTGACAGTTTCTATATATGGTACTTTATGGGGTTTAACTGATCGGAGTCTAACTGTTGGTTTTATTTTGCTCCAGCATTTCAGTGGTTTCTTGCTGTCGAGTCCTCACCGTTGTCTCACCTCTGTGGTTCTTTGATTTTTGTGTTCACGGAGATGTTGCACTGATGAGTTAGGAGGCCTTCATGCGGACTGAACAAATTATTTGTCTAAATCGCGACGGAAGTAAGGGCGAGGATTGTGGCCACGTAAAATCGATTTAAGCCCCCCAGTGGAAATCTTCCACTGACCGTTCCAAGGCGGCTCTTCTGTGGCGATTTATTTATGTTGTTGTTTGTTACTTGCTGTGTGTATCACTTGTGTCTTTTGGTTTTGGATGGCCATATGGCCATTTTGTGGGAAAGTAACTGTCCTTATGGCCTTCCTTTGTTTAGGTTTCCATTATGGTCTGGTCGCTTAATGTTTGTATTTCTTTCCCTTTGGTGTCTTTTATGGGTGGAGTAAGTTAATTGTATCAATTCCTGATCTTTGTTTTACTTCTACTTTTAAGATATGCCATGCTTATATCTTATTCATTTTGACTTCGTAAAAGTAAGTTTCTATTCGTGTATGTTTTACATGCACGTAACATATTTTCTTATGATGTTGTGTCTGTCATGTTAGACACAGTTCGTATTGGTCCAGTGGTTCTGGAAGAGAGAATTGTTTACATATTTACCACATATGAGCACGGTGGCCATTCTGGTCAGGTGTCCTTGATTATTCGTTCTCCCACTGTCAGGAAGCTGCATATGAAATTGAACTGAAATTGTCCAAGTGATTTCAGAGAAGAAAAAATTGGGAAATGGTTTACGCAAAGGCCTACCTTTCTATTTGGCTCAAGTGAGCTAAAACACTATACCTTGTTAAAAATCTTCTGCCCCTTTGATGCAGAAATGTGCACGAAATCAAACCAAGAATGTAATATTGTGCAAATTTGTACATTAATGCCAAACTTACTCCAACTACTAGACTGTTTTGTTTGTGTTGCTTTTAAACGTCCCAGTCAGCAACTGTGTTCCCTGTAGTGACGGTCTGCACACATTAAATTGGAAATTGTGGATCGCCATAGCCGTTTCATAGTACTGCGCATTCTTTGGTCATTTACTGAAAAGCTCTACTTCTAAAATCATTCGAAGGGATACAGTTATCGTGAAAACAATAAAACGAAATTTGCACATTTGACCAACAGACTTTGGTTGTCTTTCGGAGAACATGCTAATTGGTGACAAAATGGCATTTCAAGTCAATGTCAAGATACAGGAGTATCTTGGCAATGAAAGTGTTTTGCAAATAAATGAGTGTCAACAATTTCCATTGTGACTGAAAGAGAATACCTATAATGACACATGCTGCGTCAGAGCTCCACAGTCCTGTTTCTAGGCAACTAATTGTATTTGCCCCAGTCAGATTATAACCTTCTACACAAGTCACAGGTGCAATTGTGCCGTACGTTGTGCCATTTGTAAAATCTGCTACACCATTGAGAATCGTTGTTATCTGGCAGTCTGTAAAATAACTGAGATTATTAAACGGGAGTTGGCTATTTAAATAGCAATAAAACATACAAACAAATCCATGTTAGCTTTTCTTTGTTGTATTTATGTAATCTATGTCTTACACTAAGTAAATCAAACGGATCAGAAACATAGGTTCTGTAACGTACCATCCGATAATTCGATTCTCCGGGCCTGTGTGCGTTAAGAAATATTTGTCTTTTTTTCTTTCTCCCGATATTGTTTTCGGTCAATTCTGACCATGATAACAGGTTTGGGGTGGCACAAAAAGTTTTCAATCCCCACCCACCCCCACCCCATCCCCAAAAAAAGAGCTTTGTGACACAGCCACCAGCAGATTAAGACTATTTACAAGAAGCCATCGGGGGAAGGATTCCATGCCTATCCCCTGCCCAACCCTAGGATATTATATTTTGGCCTTAAATCCATCAACTGTCTCAGAAGAGACAGCTTCGATTGTAAGGCCATTCCAAGTTGCAATTGTTCTGAGAAAAAAGAACTCTTAAAACCATCCGTGTAAGCATTAGGACGGTGATACTCAAAGGGATGGGACCTGGTTCTCGTACTCCCTCCACCAGCTTCAGATAGGTACCTACTCTTATCTATAATGGCTAAATTATTATGGATTTTATAGAATAGAGTCAGAGAAGCCTGCTCACGCCTTTCTTGCAGAGTCGGCCACTGGAGTTCTTTAAGCATCTCTCCAACGTGACTTTGGTTGCGCTAGCGTCTGCAGGTCCAACGAGCAGCAGTCCTCTGAACTTTTTCTATTCTATCAATCTCCTTTTGATGATAGGGCATCCAAACTGGTGCTGCATATTCAAGCTTTGGGCGGACTATAGTTTTGTATGCAGCATCCTTGGTTTCCCTCGGTGCGAAAGCCAAATTTCTACGAAGGAAACCGAGTGTCTTAGTAGCCTTACTAGTTATCTCATTAATGTGTTGATCCCACTGGAGGTCATCAGTGATTTGACCTCCTAAGTATTAAGCAGAAGAAATGTTCTCTAAAACCTGGTTATGTAATGTATAACCATGGACAATCTGTTTATGGGGAGGGTGCCTTGTCACTCTCATAGAGTGATATTTGGCGGCATTAAATTTCATGAGCCATGCATCTTCCCAGGCAGCCAACTTTTCCAAGTCACCTTGAAGTATCTGTTGGTCACCAGATCCTCTTATATTTGTGTACAGTACACAATCATCAGCGAAAAGGCGGATTGTAGTGTTGACGTTGACTGGCAGGTCGTTTATAAAAATCAAGAACAATATCGTTCCCAGCACGGAACCTTGTGGGACACCAGACAACACCGGGGCAGGGTCAGAGCAAACACCGTCAAGTACGACTTTTTGTTTTCGTCCAGATAGCCAGGCAGAGATCCACTGGAGGGTATCATTTCGAATACCATAGTACTCCATTTTATACAGAAGTCTTCTGTGGGGGACCTTATCGAAAGCCTTGGCGGAGTCCATAATAATTAGGTCTGTTTGTTTGTGACCCCTATTATGGGCCCCGTCCAGGTTTTCCTGTAGGTGGTGCATGAATTGGACAAGCTGGGTCTCACATGACCTACCGCTTCTAAATCCATGTTGGGACTCAACAAGGATCTTGTACTCTGTAAGATGTTGCATGATTTTGCCCACGATGATGTGCTCCAGAGACTTACAGCAAATACAAGTCAGTGATACTGGCCTATAATTGACAGAGTCATACTTTTCCCCTTTCTTGTAAATGGGTGCCACACTGGCTTGAAGCCAATCATCTGGGACCTTACCCTGGGTCAGGGACTGGTTGAAGATGCAGGCAAGAACTGGAGCAATTTCTGCGCTGCATTCTTTTAACACACGTGCGCTGAGGTCATCAGGACCTGAGGATGTGTGGGGGTTAAGACGGTCTGGTAGTTTTTTTACCCCATTTGGGTCAATGAATAGATCATCAATGTCTGGATAGGGGCTTGGTCCTTTTGATGGAGGGGCACCTACTTGTTCCCGGGTGTACACAGACTCAAACTGTCTGTTGAGTATATCAGCTTTATCTTTGGCTCCAGTTTTCAAGATACCATTTTTTCTTAAACAAGCTACACCCTTGGAATCCTTCTTCAATTGTTTCATAAAGGACCAACATTTTTTAAGTCTATCGTTTTGGTTACAGTCTTCTATAGCAGTGTCTGTATCCAGGGGATTGAAGATATTGGAGACATATCTCCAATGTGCATCTCTTATTTCCTTTTGAACAAAGGCTCTGAGTCTCCTGTAGCGACTCTTCAGGGCATCATTATCTGCCCTGCGGGCCTCATGATACAGTTTTCCCTTTTCCTAATTAATGCCTAAATGCGGACATCTCTCCATGGGTATCCAAGTTTACATTTCGTCATCTTAGACGGGATAAACTTGTTTACAGCACTGAGTAAGACCGTCTTAAATTCAATCCACATCTCATTAACATCAACGTGAGCAAAGTCCTGCGACATAAAACGGTCTGCAAAAGCAAGCATGTGGTCTTTTAGACCCTGCATATCAGCCCGTTTATAGAGGTAAACCTTACGAGGAGACTGAAGGACCTTTTAGCTTTAATATCTTACCCAACCAGCACTATATCATAGTCTGCTCGACCAATAGGTGGCATTCCTTTAACTCTTGTAACTAGGGTTGGATTGTTAGTAAGAAGGATATCTAGGGTCCGTTCTTGTCTTGAAGAGATATCGACAACTTAGGAGAGGCAGTGCTCCTGAACAATGTCAATCAAATGGGTCTGAACCTGCCTTTTGGGCATGCCCAAAGGTACATAAAGCTTATTGCAGTCAATGTCCCCACAATTGAAGTCACCTCCAAGGAGGACATGGGCATTTTTGCAAGACATGATTCGTTTTAGTGAACTATTCAGTGGATCAAAGTAAGCCGGATCAGTAATATCTAGAGGCCGGTAGAAGGAGCCCATGTACAAAGATTTACAGCCCAAAATTTGAAGTTTGGCCCAAACAAGTTCACATTCAGTCTCAAGTTCTGTCACCTCAGTACAAATCAAATCCCTCTTGAAACATACAAAGACGCCCCCATGGGCATCTCCAACCCTGTCCTTCCTAATGGCATCATATCCATCAGGAAAAATTTTCGAGTTGGCAATGTCCGGGAAGAGCCAGGATTCACAACCCAAGATAATGTCCGGTTTCGCTATATCAACAATTGTCTGAAGTTCAGGTTTCTTATTCTTGATCGATTGACAATTCATAATCAGGATCCGAAGGGGGTGATTTAAAACAGACTTTTTGCCTGTTTTAGCTCTCTGATGCTGCACTCCAACAGGAGAAGAATGAGCGGTTGGTGTGCCTAAGTCAGTTGGGATTGGACTGTCAAGGCTTGACAGGGAGTCAAAACGATTGCTCGTCTCAATCGGGCCTAATGTATCAAACAAAGAAGTTGAGAAGCTTGGCGTGCCACAGTTCAGGCATTCCCATGCCAAACTTCTATCCAGAGGCTGATTATAAATAGAGTACATCCTAGAATCCATTCCCTGACAGTCAATGTGGTACCATTTGTTACATGAATCACAGACTATAGCCCGGTCATCCCAGCCAACAGCAACCTCGCAAACGCCACATGGGCAATGTGAGGAAGAAAGGGATGTAGGACGGGGATTGAGTTCTGTGCCCCAAGAATTACTGATAATAATGAAGAAAATATACAAATATGCCAATCTCTGAGAGGTCTTCTGAAAGTCCTTAAATTTCTTCATATTATTAAACAAACACGTTCCCATCAAATGTGGCAGGCCTTCATCTATCTGCAAATCACAGTACGACTTACCACAGTAGCTCAATTTCACTGGAAACAAGTGAAAACTGCCGAGGTAAAAGTCCGTCTCTTCAAAATCGACGCGAATCTGCATGGCCACAAAGGCTGCACTGAAGAGAAATGTAAACAACCACTGCTTCATGACTAGCTATTTCAATATAGCAAAATATAGTAACAATCTCTGATCTAAGGTCCAACTATGCACTAGCACATTAATTCCGGGTGGAATTTGGCCAAAATGCTAGTTTATAGTAGGTCACGAAAACCTATGACATGAAAACAGGAAGTAATGTGGCCATAATTGGAACAATGGCTCACGGGATTGACTGGGACTTACCACACAAAAATTTAAAATATCTTAAATAAAACACAAGGGAATACCCAATCTCATAGATATGCACTTTCAGAAGGAAATCTTGTAAATAACTGCTGAGTAGTTTAGTCAGAAACACTCAAATAAGGTCAAAATTGAGCCAAAACGGCACCCGGAGAAACGGAAGCGCCAAACAGTGTAAGAGCCAACACCCCTGTCTAATGCGATGACAACAATAATCAATAAAAACGCTGAAAATAACATGAAATCAGTACTCAGTTAAAGAACGCTCAGGCAAAAACAACAATCAATGAACACAAATATTTCCAGGCCTTCGACAATCCGCGATCTAAATGGTGGTCTTCTTCTGCTCTGACGTCGGCTTGTTGATGAGTCCTCAGCCCTGATTCATGATTGTATTAATCTACATGTATACATGATTGTTTTACTTTGTATTTTATGATGACTGACTGTTGAGTTAGGAAGCCTCCACGCGGATGAATTTGTTGTTTCAATTATGTTTGATACTGCACTGGAACTGAAGGCGAAGATGAAATATTATTAACTTCGGAGTTGAGTTTTATTTCTGACAGTTCTAAGGCGGGCGTTCTTTTGCAACCGGTTTTTTGTTAATTGGCTTTGCGCCGTTGGTTCATGTTCGGTCGGATGTTTTCGTGTGTGCCTCCATGTCGCTTGCTTTCTTTAGGTGACTTCAGATGGCAACGTTCTTTGATTGTGGCCTTTTCAGAGTGACCTTTTCTTGCTGGTATGAGAATCCGTAGAGGAGATAAGTGCTTTGTATTGTGAGACTTATTGTTTCCAATACGTACATTTACATCGAAATAGTAAAAACCTGATAAATACTACAGTCTACTGGGGCGTGGTTTTCATTTCATTGTATTGTAAGACATGCTTTTCCACGTCAAAATAATAAAGACATGATAAATAATACAGTCTATTGGGGCGTGTTTTTCATTTAGCATATGTGTATTTATTCTTCCCGTTGCTTCGTTCATGTATATTTACGCGTTCAGCGATCTAGGAAAGTGTTTTTTTTTATTCTGTTTGTTTGTTTGTTGTTTTTTAATTAAATAATGCTGTATATTATATGCAGTGCTGGTCTTATATGCGTATTCGTAAGACGACTCATCATCCCATACCATGGGAATCTTCGTACATATGTCGCATTGAATGTCAAATGTTCTATTAATTATCGCTTTGCAACTGTTCCAATGTATCCCGTGATGACATAAATATGATCAATTGCATTCCTTGTTGTAAGGTTTCTATGTGTTACCTATCAAGCTTGAGTGTAACCATGAGCACCATGAGAAAATATTGAGTGCTTTAAGGTAAGCAAATGGGGATAACCTTTTATTTTACAAGTGGTAGATGTACTCCAGGTTCCATCGCTTTGACAATTCATATCAGTTCCTCCCATAAGATCATATCCAGTATCGCACGTTATAGGAACACTTTTGCCATACGTTGTTTCTGTAATATTTGTTAACGCAGGTATCCCGTTTTCCACAGAATCTGGCGGTCCGCAGTCTGTAATGGAAAATTGATCTAAAAGGTTACTCTTTGGTAGGCCATTAACCCATTTTGCACCAAATGGAATCTTCCTCCTTATATATGGCAGAATGCCATTTCGAAATGTAGGGGTGACAGGTTGTGTTATCTTCAAAAATTATTTGGAACATAGCTGATTTTTTTGTAAAAACAGTGTAGGCCTTGATCAGACAACGCGTTCTGCGGTGTCTGATCTAGGCCTGCACTGTTTGCCAGGGCACCCGTTATGGGGTTTCCGGTACAAAGTGTTAAACAAAACACGGGAGGCTTCAGCTTACTTTTCAATGTATATTCGACCCTTGCCCTCTATTTTAAATCAGTTTATACATTATAGTATTAGCAAAAGTCAAATAAAGTTGGCCAGGAAATGCCACAATTATAGAACAATGGCAACAAGAGGAAAAGCAAACAATACAAAACGTATAAGTGCCATACACAACGGAAAGGGAAGCAGTCTCTCTCCGAAGTTAATACATGCAATATAGTTTTGACAAACGGGATCTTAAATGATTAATTTATTATGAGTGTAAGGGCGTTGGGGATGTTGGGTACAGCAACCAATACGAAAAATGGCATACAAAATTGGACCTGGCTGTTTTTACAATTCTCAGCTTCCTGTCAGTGAAACATAACACAATACAGTTAAGTTTCTATGGTAAGACCACCTTTTCGAGTGTTCACAAATTGTCTTTTAGACGACGTTTGAACAGCCTCAAAGGTAGTCTTTCACAAGAGCACACTTGATGTAAAATACAGAAAAGGCAGCTGAAACCTTCGCAATATGCTTTTAAAATCGTAATTTGTGTACATTTTAGGTGGTCCTAATTTCACTCTACATTTCTCGAAATATACCTGAAGGTTTAGCTGTTAAAATTCTGTTGCGATCATTAAAGACATCAACATGACAGCAAGCTCTAGAAAAGAATAAACTGTGACATATAAATCCCATAAGACATAGCCTTAGGGACATCACCATCCAGAAAGGAAAATTTACAATTTCAAAATTAATGTCATATCTTTTGTCATAAATTTTGGAAGAAACAGTACCATGAGAAACAGTCAAAAGTAAATCCAAACATGAGGCTTCAGAGTCATCATAATTAGCCTTATTTAACATTAATTATTTTGAATAAATTATATCAACCATTTGATCAAAATAAACATTATCAATATTTAAAAGATCATCCCAATATCAAGAGGTAGAGTTAAACGCCTCAATAACATAGGCTTGTTTATTTTTAGAAAGGGACAACATGAATTCCTTTTCATAACAAAACTGAAACAAATCTGCAACAAGGGGAGCACAATTTGTACCCATCGGAATACCAACTACTTGTTTAAATAATTGAGAACCAAACCTTATTAAGATATTATCCAATAAAAAGGAACGTGCCTCACAAACCACTTAATATGTCCAATATTCATAACGATTATTGTCATCTCAAGAAGCATACTAAGGATTTCTATCATTGCAGCCCAAAAACAGACACTTTTAGCGACGAAAAATAGTTTTAATCAAAATAAATAGTTTTTCTTTAATCAGATTATGAGGTAAAGTTGTGTAAAGAGTAGAAAAATCGTATGACAACAAAAAGATCCACGAAAACTTCTTGCTTTCAGTTTATTGAAAACTTCCCTTGAATTTTTATAGACCAAAATAAGTTTATGACAGAATTTTCGTAAACTTTTTCACAGTATCTAGAAACATGATTTTAATAGCTGTTTAACATGATGTTAGTAATTTAGAAAGTTCGGTTGTCGTACAAGAACAATAATTGGCTATAAAACGAGCCTTATAAGAAGTTTTGTGAAGCTTCGGTAACCAGTATCATGAAGGAAGTTTTTCATGGTTTTCCGTTGTACTAACATTGAAACGTGCTTAAATCGATTTAAGCCCTCATTGGAATTCGTTTCCGCTGACCGTTCCAAGGCGGTTCTTCTGTCGCGGTTTTTTTGTTATGGTTTGTCTTTGGGTGTTTGTGTCGCTTATATTATTTTATATCGGATAACCTATTGGCCATTTTGTGGGAAAGTAACTGTCCTTTTGGCTTTCCGCTATTGATGTTTCCATTAGGGTCTGTTGTTTCATGTTTACGTTTCTTTCCCTTTGGTGTCTCTGATGGGAGCTGTGGGTTAATTGTATCGATTCATGATCATTGCCTCCACTTCTACTTTGTTATGCGTTGAAGATGTTCTTTGACGATAGTAGTTTCGTCTTCAGGAACCTGAACGTAGGTCTTAGTACTACCAAGTTCTTGTCTGAGAGTATTAACTCAGTGCAGCAGGCAAACAACAATTACATTGTTTGCAGCCTTGTCAGCTGGGACCAAAATATACCTATTGTGGAATTCTTGGATACCTTGCTTAAGGTGCCTAAAAGTTACTTATGGTTTACGAGGTAAAAGATGCATATTATTTGAGTAAAACGATATACGTCGATCAACAATTTAAGAAATGCTAAGTGTCCAATTATTCAATGCAGTACACTCAACATACTCACTCTTACATCAGCGTTTACAGAATGCATTTAAGGAATCTATAATAACTTGTCGACATTTAGAAAAATCAATATTCGATGGAAATAATTGCTCGTATTCTATAGTTTGAGATAATTTTCAAATTACCAGTAAGTACATGACCAGCAGCTGGATAGAAAAACTTTGAATTTTTACAGTCTCGGGATTAGGTGTGTTAGCTTGAATATCTAAAGCAGATACAATTTTATTGAATTTGAATATTGTGTTTTTAATATGTTTATTGTATATATAGCAAATAATGGGAGATTCAGTATTTCTGAAATATGCTGGTATAGAAGATATAATGGTTTTACCTTTAAATATGCTGGGTAAATCTATCAATTAAGGAATTTTCAGAAAATATTTCACATGATTAATTTCAGAATCTATGCAAGGGCGTAAAGCACGTTGAGTAAAGCAACGAATAAGAAGTACTGCGTACTGGTGCTTAGAATCATAATACCTGTCAACTACTTTGTCCTATTTACGTTTAGAGGATATTGAAAGAGATGAAAGATACGAAAGCATAGAATGTCACCACGACTGTTGCAGTCTAGTATTCATTTCCAAAAGAGTTATAGTGCGACGAGATTTGAATGATATTACGGATCACACGAGCACCATGTGATCTAGATCTTCTTTCCCTGATATTTAAAAAGAGTATAAACATCAACATCTGGTAATGTAGAAATGTGGCCTTCGTGTAAGATATTGTCATTTAAACCTAGAGGGAAATGTGTTTGAAGCGCTTTAATCCAATTTAACTCAGCTTCTAATCTTTTGATAGTGTGAATGTCATCAGTTGCCTTTTGATCGTGGACACGGGTTGAATAGATACATGGTTCAACGACTGACATGTACGTTTAAAGTGTCGATAAATATAATTATTAATTTTATTAAATGTTTTATTTGAGTTTTTTATGTAAGTCTTATGTTCTCCAAAGCGAACCGTCAATGCGCGCTTAGTTTGACCAACATATTGAAGCCACAATTCGAATCTTTCGAATATCAGTCTAAATCAGAAAGGATGCATATGGCCTCACTGCATGACACTGTGTATTTCAAGAAATTATGGGCCTCCGTGGCCTAGTGGTTAAGCGCTGACTCTTGATCATTAGGTCTCTCACCACTGTGGTTCGAGCCTCGCTCGGGTCACATGCGAGACGCCAAGTTCTGCAACGGAAGGTCAGGTGGTTTTTTCTCCGGGTACTCCGGTTTTCGCCCACCTCTGATTAACGATCGGCTCGATATGAGTGAAATAATCTTGAAAGGGCCGTAAAACCAGAACCAAAAAAAAATATCAAGAAATTGATGCCAGTGACAAAATAAAGAAAGCATCCTACATTTTGCAATTTCGTAAAAGAGATGTTTCATCAAATAGCATTCGGCCATATTACACGTATGAAAATGGTTTGGAACACAAATTTATCATGGTCTGCGTTCTTGAATCAATCAATCCCTTTTTCTTATATGGATTCCATACTGTTTTACTTATTTGTGACGGGGCTAGTGCAAAGCTGAAGATGCTGAAGTTGCTTTGTGGTGAGAAGACAAGGGTGTTTCAAGTTGGTGATGGGGTAGATCGCTATAAAGTAACAACAATATTTATTTTGGCAATACATTTCATGTAGTAATGTGCGTATCACATCAAACGAAAACCATGCAAGTACAAACATATGTCTAGAGAAAACAGAACTAAACTTTTTTACACTCGAAAAAAACAACATTTGGCAGGAAAACTATTACAGATACAACAGAGAGCTTGCAAGGGCAGAACGGAAAAAATCAAACGGATTCCTGATCTTCTGTCAAATTATGTATACAGGGACAAGTGGACCCGCTTGAATGTAAAGGTGCTTTCGAGTCTTCACCGTGGTTTCATCTCTGTGGTTGTTTGATTGTTGTGTTCACGGAGATATTGCACTGATGAGTTAGGAAGCCTGAACAAATTATTTGTCTAAATCGTGACGGAAGAAAGGGCGAGGATTGTGGCCACGTAAAATCGATTTAAGCCCCACCCACCCACCACCCACCAGTGGAATTCGTTTCGCTGACCGTTCCAAGGCGGTTCTTCTGTCGCTGACATGTTTATTCATAAAAATTATTTTTTCTTACTCTTTGAAGCAATTATTACTTGTATTGCATCCAATAAGGTAAGTAACACATGTAAAGGTAATATTCCACTCATTGAAAATAATACATTCAACTCGTGTATGCCAAAATAAACCCCATTGACGTTATAGCTATTGCAAGCCCCTTTACAATGATGAAGGATGTTTGGTTTCAGTGATTTGTTTCTTTTTCAAATGGTTGTAGGTTTGAGGGTTTGAGCAATTTTGGTTGGATCCAATGACCATTTCTGTAAAATTGACTCAAAATCAGTCTGGCTGTTTAGGAGTAGAAGTCATTTTGAGAAGTAGAAGTCATTTTTGATGAAATGACATCTCAAGCCCTGACGCCCTATGAAACCAATAGGGTTTAAATACATAGACGGTTCCACTCCCACCACTTTGCCTGGGCAGTCTAAGACCTTCAAAGTGGATTACCAATACTCCTGTAGAAGCACCTTGCAGCCAAGCCCTGATGGGTGGGGGCCAAAACTTTCAAAAGACATCTGTCTCTAAAAGGAAGCAATTTTATAGGAATATTCTATGGTAACCCTCTAACAAAATTGCTCAAATAGTTTGCTTAACTGAGCATGATGGCCACCAGGGCTAAAAACCTCAAACCTCATTCCTGTGAAATAATTTCAAAATCGATCCACTGGTTAAGGAGAAGAAGTCGTTTAAAGGTTTAGCTATTTTTAGCTCTGACGGCCATCTTGATCACCCAAGCAGAACAGTCTGAGCAGTTTTGTTAGAGGGTCACACAAGGAACATTCCTGTGAAATATTTTCAAAATCCATACATTCATTAAGGCGGAGAAGTCGTTTGAAGGTTTTTTTTTCTATTTTTAGCTCTGACAGCCATCTTGTTCACCTGAGCGGAACGATTTCAACTGATTTGGTAGAGGGTAACCCAAGGAACATTCATGTGAAGTAATTTCAATATCCATCCACTGGTTAAGGAGAAGAAGTCATTTAAATGTTTTTATTTCTATTTTTAGCTCTGGCGGCCATCTTGTTCATCCGAGAGGAACGGTTTGAGCAATTTTGGTAGAGGGTCACCCGAAAAACATTCCTGTGAAGTAATTTCGAAATCCATCCACTGGTTAAGGAGAAGAAGTCGTTTAATAGTCGGGGATTTGAAATTCGTAGCACCCGTATTTAAGGAGTTTAATGCACCTTACATTCTCACACTTAACTATGATATGAATTTATCTAGACGTCTCTCAGCATCTTGAATATGGAGTTAGTTTTGGATGGCCATATGGCCATTTTGTGGGAAAGTAACTGTCCTTATGGCCATCCTTTGTTTAGGTATCCATTATGGTCTGGTCGCTTAATGTTTGTGTTTCTTTCCCTTTGGTGTCTTTGATTGGTGGAGTAAGTTAATTGTATCGATTCCTGATCTTTGTTTCACTTCTACTTAGAAAATCAAAAAAGTAGGGAAAAAGACATAAAAGGGGAGATAATTGTTCCTACCCTCTTTTCTCGTTGAAGCATCCAAACAATTCCAAACGGCATCTTCTCTGAAACTACATAGCCAATTGGAACCAAATTATTTGCGAAGCCGCCATGAGGTGGAAGAACAAACCTACATGCTGAATATCTGAGTCACATGACCAGAATGTCCACCATGCCCATAAATGGTAAAAACCTTTGAAAATCGCCTTCTCAGGAACCAATAGACCGATGACCTTGAACCTTGGTATACAATATTGGGGACCCGGGCCCTATCAAAATTTGTTCAAATGATGACATTTGGTTGACCTTGACCTTTCTTACGCCAAGGTCACATTCGGTCAGGTAGGATTTTGTATGGAAAAGACAGGATTTTCTGGTTTCTGCTGCAGATTATGACATCAGAGTTGATATTTGCACCCAGCTAAATTCTCTTGGGGCCATAAGATTACATATTTCTTTTTTTTCTAAAACTACTGTGCTAACTGATACCAAATTACATATCAGTGTGGTCGAGAAATCAAAGTTTGTTTGAGGGATCTTTGTGATTGTCACACCAATATATGGCCAAAAGTGATTTTGAATTCTGCATCTCAGGAAATACAAAACCTTGGTATGCAACATTTTGGACTCTATCCCTGCTAAGACTGTTCAAAGCTGACCATAATGTATATGCGACGGCAACAAAAAACAATGGCTGATTTCAAAATAATTTGGCAGCAATTGTCCGGGGATTGGCCTCTACTTAACCATTATGGTATGTTAAAATAAATGGCCACCAAGGGGTGGGACGATTTATGCCCAACTTGAGCTCGGGTGAGCAAAGTTGCCCGTGGGCTGCTTGTTTGATTGTTTGATTTGAGGTTTATCGTCCCCGTCAACACTGTGAAGGTCATTGCTTCCAATTGTGTGGGACTTTTACCCGACATTGAGATTAAATGACATCTCAAGCCCTGCCGCCCAATGAAACCAATAGGGTTAATAAGCAAGGACGGTCCGACTCTCGCACCGCTTTGCCTGGGCAGGCTTAGATCCTCTAAGTGGTTTACCAGTACTCGTGTGCGGGTCGATTTCAGCTCTGCGTGGAAGCATCATGCAGCCCATCTATTTCTTCAAGCCCCGATGGGCGGGGGCCAAATGGACTGCTTGTTTATAATTTTGTGTTGAGGGTAGTTATTAAAAGTCGCGTAAGATTGATGGCAAGCGTAAACCATACTTAACTGGCGTTGTCATGATACAGCAGCCACAGTTTTCTGCTTTACAGATTATCTTTTAATTCTTAGCTGCATTTCAAGCCTTCATAAATGACCAGTAGTAGTTTGATATGAAGTTACCATGACAGCAATATCTCTGAAAGACGACATTGTTCAGTAAGGATAACAACGCGGCTCTATTTCAGTCTTTTTTTCAAAGGGTTGGCAGTTTTTTTGTCCAGTATTTCATAATTAAAGGAAAGACGTATTTTAATGAGTTTACGCCTGTGAACAATCCTGTCTCCTTTAAACTGAAAGTCTGTGAAATTTTACTTCAAACAAAAAAGAAACATTACACAGTATTTGGTGGAACGACTTTACTTAAATGTTTATATGGTTTCCGCTCCCGACCATCGGGGCTTGGAGAAATAGATTGGGCTGCATGGTGCTTCCAGGCAGAGCTGAATCTGACCACACACGAGTACTGGTAAACCGCTTAGAAGAATTAAGCCCGCCCAGGCAAAGCGGTGTGAGTCAGATCGTCCAATGCGTATAAGCCTTCTGGTTTCATTGGGCGGCAGGGCTTGAGATGTCATTTCACCTCAATTTCGAGTAAAAGTCCCACAAAATTGGAAACAACGTCTGCAAGATGTCCTAAATATTGTTTACTTGGACGTTACACACCAATTCAAACAAACAAAACCATTAATTTGCTGCAGAAAAAGATACTCTACTAAATTTAAATATCAGCATCTAATTCCCCAACTGCGGATATGATATACTCCAGTTTATTTGCTTTTTGGTCGATCCGCAAATTGAGGGCACCAAGTAACATGAAGATGAAGAAGCGGTCAGTCGAGAGTCTGAGTTGAACCCGATGTTCCCACCCTTCTTGACGACAAAGGTGTAGAGAAGAAGCTTGATTTGCGTAGGAGTCGGAAAATTTATTATGCCAAACATCATCTCTGTTCAAAATATCTGTCATATTAGGTTTCAAACTCATGTAAATTAACCCGCCTGCCTAGTTCCTTTCATATGTACGAACGCATTTCCACGAGAACGCCTGTCTCTGGTAGGTCTTACTGGAGCCTAACTGTTGGGTTTCCTTTGCTGCAGCATTCTAGCTGTTTCATGCTGTCGTGTCCTAGTTTTTTCATCTTATTCGTTTGATTTTATGTTCTCGGAGATGTTGCACTGATGAGCTAGGATCCATTATGCAGACTGAACAACTTATCGGTTTTAACCAAGACAATCGAGGGCGGGGATTGTGGCCACCCAAAATCAATTAAAGTGCCCCCCGCCCCCCAGTAAAATAGAAGTGAAGGCAATGATCAGGAATCGATACAAATAACCCACAGCTCCCATCAGAAACTCCAACGGGAAAGAAACACAAACATGAATTAACTAGACCCTAATGGAAACTCCAAGAGAGGAAGGCCAAAAGGACAGTCACTTTCCCACAAAATGGCCAACTGGATATCCAAAACAAAAAAGTATTAGCGATACACACACTCAAAGACAAACCATAACAAAAACAAACCGCGACAGAAGAACCGCCTTGGAACGCTCAGTGAAACGAATTCCACTGGTGGTGGTAAGGGGGGTTAAATCGATTATAAGCGGCCGCAATCCTCGCCCTTACTTCCGTCGCGATTTAGACAAATAATTTGTTCAGACCGCATGAAGGCCTCCTAACTCATCAGTGCAACATCTCCGAGAACACAAAAATCAAACAACCACAGAAATGAAACAACGATGGGGACCCGACAGAAAGAAACCACTGAAATGCTGGAGCAAAGAATACCAACAGTTGGACTCATTTGGGCCCGACCAGAGTCAGACCATCAGCCACCAACCAACCTTACCTAAAATTAAATTATCTCTAATTCTCAGTAAGCCTTTACGCTGGAACCGTCATAGAATCTTAGGCCTGACCCACCGGCGTGCAATTAAAGAGGGAAGCAAAGTTGTCAACCGTGATTGGTTTACTTCTTACTGATCCTGTTCCATGGCGGTCCTTCTGTTGTGGTTTAATATTTTAAAACAGTTAGTCTTTTAGATTATGTATTGCTAATGCATTTTTATTTTGGATAGCCGTTTGGCCATGTTGAGAGATAACTGTCCTTATCGCTTTCCATTCGTGACGTTTTCATTTCGGAGGTGCGAGATATTTTGCATAGATTCCTGATCATTGCCTACACTCTGTTTTTCAAATCATGATAACTCATGGTTGCTTGACACAGAAGGCCTTTTTAGTCATTCTATATGGGACAACTGGGGTAGTTGGGTGAGGCAAAGGTGAGGTGTACCTGCGTCAATAGGGCGTCCAATCGATATTGGCTTACAGCTGGACAAGCCCTGCTGTTCTTGCAGCAGGTAAGGGTAGAGCGGGAATACTGTTATTTCTTCTGTTTCTGCACTTCCATTTATTTTCCTCTCTTTCCTCTGTCCGTCACTTTCATATGCTCTACTATCTCTTCTATCGCTTTTCTCCCTTTCTCTGGGAGAGGACAGAAAATGACCAACAAGGGTTGACGTGCCTTTAAACCCCAAAACATTATTATATATGGGACAAATATCAGTGAAAGGAAATAGTAAAAAAAGGAGATGAAGAACAGATTAATCAGTGTATGACAAGAGACACAGGATAATGCAGAGCTAATGGTTAACAGAGGGACACGGTTATCGAAGGCGGGTTGCCCAAAGGAAAAGGTAGAAAGTAAGTACAGGTGACATCCTAAGATGGACGTTTACAGGTTATACCACTACTCTGGGAAATAGGAAGAAGGAAGAATGTTTAAGAGATGGCTTTATATTACAATAAAGCTCGGGTACTATTTATTTTTAGTCGTGCAACTTACCACAAAATGAGATACCCAGTAAGATTTCAATAGGGACCTTGTAGTAGCCGGTAGCATTTACGTGTTTTGAAATATAATAATGTCGATGTTAGTTGGGGAGCCTTCAGCACAAACTGGAAACTTTGGATAATGAATCTTGAAATATACAATATATTCATTTAATGTCGATTGATTCAAGTCACCCGTTTAGAGAATCACTTGATAGTTCACCCGCTGACAAATATGCTTGGTGATGTATATTCACCTAAATAAATAAAAACCGGAAGGAAATGGTCATCAGTAACTTTTCAAAAATATATCTTTTGGTCCCTGTTATGATACAGCTATGACCAGCCGGTAAAATAATTTATTTTATTTATGTTTTGATATGGATTTTTATCACGATCTGTGACACAACAGGAAAAGGCGGCCAAAGTGTCCATAGCTATCCGAGTCCCTTGTTCATGCACAGATTGAAACAGAATCATCAATTTTCGTATGTATGTGCAAAAATAACCGTCCTGCAAACTGGCGAAAAAGAAATTGTTTAAAAATATAGTAAAAATCATTTAGCGCGAAAATAGTGTAAAATTTACCAAATTTGTGGGGGTAAACTTTTAATCGTCAAAATTTATGATAACGCCGGGTGTAGTTACGTCATATCATAATTTTTGGTGTCTTCGAGTTTTGAGAAATATTTTGGCTGGTGCAATAAATCAACATTCATTTGTAAGCGCAAGCTACACATAACTAAACTTAATCCAACAATACCATCCGCAAAGGGGTGGGTGTAAACTCATAGAATTTTCAACCCCTTTTCCCCACCCGATTCGCTAAATAATCACATGTCATATAGGTTAAGCATCTATCTCAATGAAACGGCACAAATAAAGCGTGAGAATTTTGGGTGCATTAAAAGTTTCGAAATCTGGTCTCAAATCTCGGTCCACTGGTTAAGGAGAAGAAGTCATTTAAATATTTTTCTATTGTTTAGCTCTGGCGGCCATCTTTTTCATCCGAGAGGAACGGTTTGAGCAATTTTGGTAGAGGGTCACCCGCGAACATTCCTGTGAAGTAATTTCAAAAGGAGCACAGATCGTTTAAAGTTTTTTTTCTATTTTTAGTTCTGGTGGCCATCTTGTTCACCCGAGCGGAACGGTCTGAGCTATTTTGGTAGTGGGTCACCAAAGGAACATTCCTGTGAAATAATTTAAAAATCCATCCACTGGTTAAGGAGAAGAAGTCGTTTAAAGGTTTTCTATTTTTAGCTCTGGCGGCCATTTTGTTCATACGAGCGGAGCGGTTTAAGCAATTTTGGTAGAAGGTCACCCAAGGAACATTCCTGTGAAATAATTTCAAAATCCATCCACTGGTTAAGGAGGAGAAGTCGTTTACGGGCTTTTCTATTGCACGACCCGCAGAAAAAGCGACCGACTGAAGTCGGTTGATTTCTAAGAGTGCCCTAAAATCACCGTATCATTCTGTCATTCAGTCATTCTGTCATTCGGTCATTCTGTCAGTCTGTCCGTCTGTCTGTCCGATCGTAACCCGTTTGTGAAAATTGGTGATAGTGACTTAACCGCTTGGAATATTTAAACAATTTTTGGCATACTGATAGATATCAATGAGAACTAACCAATGAACTTGCGAAATATTACATTCCATTTAGTATAGCCTCGCCGAGGCGAAAAAAGGGAAAATTTTCTAACTGCTTCTCCTCAGAAACCGTTGGGCCGATTGAAGTAAAATTTCATATGGAGCCTCTATGGGATGAGGGAAACCAAAATTTGCTCATTGGGTCCAGGTCACATGACCAAAATGGCCGCCAAGCCATATATGGTCTGTCTGTCTGTCCGTCCATAACCCGTTTGTGAAAAATGGTGATAGTGACTTAACCGCTTGGAATATTTAAACAATTTTTGGCATACTGATAGATATCAATGAGATCTAACCAATGAACTTGCGAAATATTACATTCCATTTAGTATAGCCTCGCCGAGGTGAAAAATGTGAAAATTTTCTAACTGCTTCTCCTCGTTGGGCCGATTGAAGCCAAATTTCATATGAAGCCTCTATGGGACTGGGGAAACCAAAATTTGCTCATGGGGTCCAGGTCACATGACCAAAATGGCCGCCAAGCCATATATGGTAAAAACCTTTCAAAAATAGTCTTCTCCAGGACCACTGGGCAGATTTCCACGAAACTTGATAAATAGCATCTGGGACGTAGGCCCATCATAAATTGCTAAAATGGTGACCCTTGGTTGACCTTGACCTTCTTTGTGCCTAGGTCAAACTTTGACACATATGCTTTTGTATTGGAAAAGTGAGAATGCATTTTATCCTGCAAACGATTCAGAATACAGTATTTAAGTATAAGATATATTTTTGCTCCTTACGATAAGGCGCATTTATTGGGGGAACCGTTTTAGGTCCAGGTCACATGACCAAAATGGCCGCCATACCCATATATGGTAACAATCATAAAGCTAAAAGCATCCGGCGGGTCGTGCACTTCAGCTGAAGCACTGGTTTTTAGCTCTGGTGGCCATCTTGTTCACCCGAGCGGAACGGTTTGAGCAATTTTGGTAGAGGGTCACCAAAGAAACATTCCTGTAAAGCTATTTCAAAATCCTTCCACTGGTTAAGGAGAAGAATTCGTTTAAAGGTTTGTTTCTATTTTTAGCTCTGGCGGCCATCTTGTTCTCCCGAGCGATACGGTCTGAGCAATTTTGGTAGAGGGTCACCCAAAGAACATTCCTGTGAAATAATTTCAAAATCCATCCACTGGTTAAGGAGGAAAAGTCGTTTACGGGTTTTTTTTTTCATTTTTAGCTCTGGTGGCCATCTTGTTCATCCGAGCAGAACGGTTTGAGCAATTCTGGTAGAGGGTCACCCAAGGAACATTCCTGTGAAATAATTTCAAAATCCATACTCCGGTTAAGGAGACGTCGTTTAATTGTTTTTCTATTTTTAGCTCTGGCGGCCATCTTGTTCACCCAAGCAGAACAGTTTGAGCAATTTTGGTAGAGGTTCACCCAAGGAATATTCCTGTGAAATTATTTCAAAATCTGTTCAGCAGCTTTGGAGAAGAATTCGTTTAAAGCAAAAGTTGACGACGGGCACAAGGACGCACGGACGACGGACAATGACCGATCACAAAAGCTCACCTTGAGCTAAAAATGGGGACCAGGATAAGACAACTCATGCTTACCTGCCTATTCATTGTTTAGAAGAATTCTTATATGTTTGGAATGCTAGGTACTATTGGGTCAAAAGATTCATGCGGACTGAACAAATTATTTGTCTAAAAATCGCGAGTGGAATTTGTTTCAATGACCGTTCCAAGGCGGTTCTTCTGTCGTGGTTTATTTTTCTTATGGCTTGTCTTTGAGTGTGTGCATCGCTTATATTATTTTGCTTTGGATAGCCAATTGGCCATTTTGTGGGAAAGTAAATGTCCTATTGGCTTTCCGCTAGTGATGTTTCCATTAGGGTCTAGTTGTTTCAGGTTTGTGTTTCTTTCCCTTGGTGTCTTTGATGGGAGCTGCTGGTTCATTGTATCGATTCCTGATCATTGCCTTCACTTCTATTTTATTGTGTACTTTATGCAGATGCAAGCAGAAAGAGCTCTGATATGCCTGAAAATTAGTCACAGTTTCCCTTAACAGTTCTCAGCAGTACCATGAGCACTTTTAACCATTGTCCTGCTGAATATTTAAATCTGCCACATCAGATAACTGATGTAAATGATTGCAACAAATTCACAATCTGAACGACAAACAATGTAGATTCTGATCTCATCTGATCTGGATCTACATTGTTTGAAAGATAAGGCATATCCGGGCTCAGTAGGACAAAGGTTAACAATGCCACTTAGCATAAATAATAACCAGTTCCTCCATCACTGAGTAATCTGATATTTTATTTTACTTACCACTAATCTGCTAGACTCCTTTGGACGTGATGCAACACATAAATCCAAAGAGAAATACTTAACATGTGGTGTTTGGATATGATAACAACATTTTAATAACGTTAGCATGCCACTCGCACCATTTTGCATTAGCTGTTGGAAAAGGCTAATAATATCAGCCAATCAGAGTCCAGGCACCAGGAAGAGCTGATTTTTTACCTGATGGTGCTACTTGGTCCTGGTAATACTTTCATTTTGACAACCGGTTTTGGAAAAAAAAGTGTCCTTTTTTGGCTAACTTCTTGTAACGTTTTACTTTTGTGTGTGCCTTTCCTTTCCTTTGTCCATCGTCTATCATCACCACCGGAAATAGAACCCCAGTGAATCGAAAGTAATAACTGCAGGGGAAGGAGTGCCTCTTGAAAATGGATTATTTAACTGCTTGTAAGCTTTAGGTTTAGAAAACTGTTATCAAATATCAGTAGTGGACATAATTTACTACTGCTGTGAGAAGTGTCTTGTTATAAAACGCACAATTGTGCAATTACTGACCGAATATTCGATAGCTGGTACCGTGAACTAAATGGATTTGGCCAGTTCGATGTTGATTTGTTTAATGTTTATGCCTTTCTACTGAAGTTTTTTCACTTAATCAGAAAGAACAATGATGGAAAATATAATTTGCAGAAGAAATTCGCATCAAATTGCACTTTCAACACAAATATTTGCCTAAACCTAAAATATCCTGTTGTACGGCGAAAAGTAGCTGTGGTGTACGGCTTGTTGCAAATTAACGTAAAAGAAAGTGTACGGTGAATAGTTATGGCTGATAACATTTATAAGTAAACCGACCGGCCTTCCGATGCTTCTGTCACATCCATAAGGACTGCACTGCTTTGTATGCATGATGAAATGTGTGTCCTGTCAAAGTCGGGTGTTATATTTTGTCGAACCTGCTGCTTCGAATTGTAAACAAAGTCGGCATGCACTGGGGCTAAATCAATGGATTCACCTGTCACAACATCTTTATCCAGTGTCATCAGAATTTTATAAACACTCTTCAACAATTTTCATCCATTCTCTCGTCATATTAGCAAGAACCCATCGCAATATAGTAATGTTAGTTAGGAACTAATGACTATGTATAGTTTTAAGACCATTTTTTGCCACAGAGGCGTTATTGTGGGTTAAAAAGAAGTGCGCATCATGAAAACACGCCTGTTCTAATATACACTCGTGGAAGTCTCGTAAGGGGTAGATGGTGGAGATGCACTCAATATCCTTACGGGAACTTCCGGCCATGACTTACGAGACTTATAATATCAACAGTTTGAGATGACATGACAAT
This sequence comes from Lucinisca nassula, assembly GCA_963580285.1. Lineage (NCBI taxonomy): Eukaryota > Metazoa > Mollusca > Bivalvia > Lucinida > Lucinidae > Lucinisca > Lucinisca nassula. The sequence continues at coordinate 79,595,862 of OY757013.1, forward strand.
TTTAAATCTTTTCGCCATATGAATACAATTGAGTAAAGATGCATGACCGGTCCGCCTCGCACTACTTCCTCTAGATTCTGTGGTTCGATTAGTTGCAGCGGTAATAATGTTGGGGTGTCCAAACATGCTACACTGGTACCATTGGCCTGAATAAATGCCCAAAATTGCACCGTCTGTCGGATCGGGACGTAAACTGAAACCCCCTACCCCGTTCAGGGAGAATCATACCCAATGCAAGTTAGAGATCTTTACGTAATTACATGATGAGTTTAAACAATAGTTTATTAGATAACTATACAATCATAATGTATACTTAACTAATAAACTAGTGTTTAAACTAATCATTAAATGTAACCACAATGATGGCGAGCTCTCACATCCATTTCCTTTGACAAATGGAGTCAAGCAAGGCTGTGTGCTAGACCCAACACTGTTGACCAGAGAACGTTTTCAGACACTACCCATTATAAACAGAAACAGGTAAAAGAAAGTTTGAGCGGAAATAAATCAAGAAATTATAAAATCTGGAATCGATTTTCGACCCAGTACCAAGCATCGATAAACTTGTATTCCTGATTTTAAATCGAAACATACAGCATAGAAAAACGCATAAAATGTTGCAGAAATCCCTCTGTTATTTCAAGGAAATACATTTACCCTTCACTTGCAGAAAATAGATCAGAAATAAAGGCTACACCCACCGTGCTCCATGCCTACTTTCGCTTTGTATCGATTCACTGGGATTCTATTTCCGGTGGTGATTATAGACGGTGTTGTTGATGTTATGTAATTGTACCATTTTCTGACCATTGCCTTCCCTTCTTACTCTGCTTATTGTACTATATAACAAATGATGTGTTCAGTATTCAGTATTCAGTATTCCAAACCATGTTGGTGTGGAAACGATAATGGATTTATCTCTAAAGAGCTTAGGTTGAACAAAAAAGAAAAAAAGCGTTGTGACGAACAGAATCTTGCGTGATCACTTTGTTATCGAATTAAGGCCGTAGTAAATGTTGAGTATAGCAACCAATAAGAAACATGTCAACATAAAATGGAGACGTCTACAAGGAATATATGTATATCTGGTGAATAGGCTGTGAATCAAGGATTTATTGAAAGTTTTCGTCAGAATAGCATTCACGCTGTCATATTTGCTACAAATTATGACTGCAGACAAAATAATGAATATTTAATTGCTTATGTATTAAACGACAAGATCGTAAATCCCAACGGTCATAACATATGTCTACATCCCAATTTGTATCAGACAAATTATTGTTTATTTTGTTTTGTTTGTTTGTTTGTTTGTTTGTTTTGTCGTTTAACGACCCAGTCAACACAATTTTAGGTCATTTTTGAGCCGGTCAGTTTACCTTTCCACACTTTTCCTGTGCAGGTTTATACGTAAGCAGTTAACCAGTATAGTGCACATTCTTTCTCCAGAAACTGACAATTGCCCTTCTTGAATCAGTGGAAGGGAGAGAATGACCGTAGAAAAGATTTCATGATCAATCTCCACGAAAGATGTCAGGTGTCGAACCCGCGTCCTCCTGATCACCAGTCAGACGCGCATCCGACTGAGCTACCGAGGCCGACATCAGATAAATTATAGATTGCCTGTTTTAGAATTGAAAAAAAAATAACTATGCACCTTAAATGCTATATTAAAAGCTAGTACAAACATATGATGCGCCATAATGCAATTATGTTTACGTGTTCGGTACAATTGCCACGTTGAAATTACCGGAGGGGCGAATAGGGCTTAACTTATTCCATAATTTACCTTTGATTATACAAAATCCAGCTGACTCTTCCCACCGTCCAGTTTCTAAACAAGGGATTAGGTGTTTACCAGAAAGATCGTAACCATCGCTACACGTGATGTTGGCAACAGCACCATAGTAAGTACCATTTAGAAACTGTACTTCTCCATTTGCAATAGGAAGACTTCCACAGTCTACAAGAAGAAAACTATTTTCAGTCAAAGATATAATGAAATCGAGTGTTAACTCTAAGATCGGACCTCACTATGAATTACTTTTTTCCATTTTCAATAGTCAACATTGTACCACTTGAAAGTATAACGGACAGACTATGTCAACACACAAAACAAAATTCACCGTATTTAGTACTTCAAAATGCAATTCGAAAACGTTAAGGGTGGATTAGGATTTAAGACATAACTTCGGAATTGAAAGTAAAATTATGTTAGAATGTTCTATATAAGGGGTCATCCTTTGTACGCAAGGACTATTACACAGAACGGAAAACCACTGAGTGTACAAGTATTTTCAGGGTCACACCTAACGCAAATTATCCACATTCCATCGTCGTAAATGCCCAGAAAATCATAACAAGAGGGCCATAATGGCCCTGGATCGCTCACCTGATCCTTATTGTGCTGATAAAATGATAGGTAATATAACGTGGAGTGGATGGTTTGAGACATTTTGGTTGAGAGTGACCCAAGGGACATTTCTATGAAATTATTTCAAAATCAGTCTACCTATTTAGTAGTAGAAGTCATTTTAAAGCTTGTTTATTGTTCAGTTTTGGTGGCTATTATGTTCAGTGGAGCAAAACTATTTTGAGCAATTTTCTCAGAGGGTCAAACATGGATCAGTCCTTCCAAAGTGTTTCCTTTCTGATGGCGAAGTCTTTCAAAAGTTTCCTTCTACACAGCGGACTTGTATGTTACTATCTGAGCACCTTCTGGACATCGGGGCCAAGTTCTAGTGCATGGAAATGAATTTGCTCAGTCTAACTTACACTGCCACGTTGTGACAGGGTGAGGGATTGGGGTGGAAGGGGGTTGCAAGAACGGGCATAAGATGCTAGAGAAGCCTCATTGAAAATATCAAAGACTTTGGCCATCTGGTTTCAGAAGAGAAGGTATTTAAGGATTTTCCCTGTGTAAGTCCATGTAAAACCGGTGGGGCCTGGGGCGGGGACATTTTGACCCCAGGACTATGATTTGAATAATCTTGGTAGAGGTCACCCAAAGAAGCTTCGAGCAAAATATCAAAGACCTGGACTGTGTAGTTTGAGAGAAGAAGATTTTTAAAAGTTTTCCCTATATATGTCTATGTAAAACCGCCGGGGCCTGTGGCGGGGCCACCTTTGGCCCAAGGCCTATAATTTGAACATTCTTGAGAGAGAGGTCCACCAGATGAAGCACTATATCAAATATAAAAGACCTAGGCCTTCTGGTTTCAGACAAAAAAGATTTTTAACGGGTTTCCATATAGAAGTCTAAGTAAAACCAGTGAGGCATTTTGGGCCCCAGGGCTATAATATGAACAATCTTGATAGAGGTCCACAAGACGAAGCTTCATATCAAACGCCTGAGCCTTCTGATTTCAGACAAGAAGATTTTTAAAGGTTTTCCCTATGTAAGTCTATGTAAAACGAAAGGGCCTCGTGGCGGGGCCATTTTTGACCCAAGGGCTATTATTTGAACAATCTTGGTAGCGGTCTGCTAGTTGAATCTTCTCACCGAATATCAAAGACCTGGGTCTTGCGGTTTCAGAGAAGAAGAAATGTTTTTAAGATTTTCCCAATATAAATCACTTTAAAACCAAAGGGTCACGGCGCGGTGGCATATTTGGCCTCAGGGCTATAATTTGAACAATCTTGATAGAGGTCCACAAGACGAAGCTTCATACCAAATATCAAACACATAAGCCTTCTGGTTTCAGACGAAGATTTTTGAAGATTTTCACTATATAAGTCTATGTAAAACCTTTGGGCCCCGGGGTTGGGGCATTGTGGTCCCATGGCTATCTTTTGAACAATCCTGAGGTCCACTAGACGCAGCCTCATACCAAATATCAAACACCTGAGCCTTCTAGTTTCAGACAAGAAGATTTGTAAATGTTTTCCCAATATAAATCAATGTAAAACCAAAGGGCCCCGGGGCGGGAGAATTTTTGGCCCAGGGCTATAATTTGAACAATCTTGATAGAGGTCCACAAGACGAAGTTTCATACTAAATATCAAACACCTGAGACTTCTGGTTTCATACAAGAAGATTTTAAATGTTTTCCCTATATAAGTCAATGTAAAATCAAAGGGCCCCGGGGCGGGGGCATTTTTGACCCCAGGGCTTTAGTTTGAACAATCTTGGTAGAGGTCCACTAGATGAAGCTTCAGACCAAATATCAAATACCTGGGCCTTGCTGTTTCAGAGAAGAAGATTATGTAAAGATTTTTCCTATATATGTCAATGTAAAAGCAAAGGGCCCCCGGGGCTGGGGCATATTTGGCGCAAGGGCTATAATATAAACAATCTTGGTAGGGGTCCACTAGGTGAAGCTACACACCAAATAGTAAAGACCGGGGACTTTCGGTTTCAGAGGAGAATAAGATTTTTTCTATATAAGTCAATGTAAAACCAAAGGGCCCCGGGTCGGGGGCATGTTTGGCCCCAGGGACATAATTTGAACAATCTTGATAGAAGTCCCCAATACGAAGCTTCATACCAAATATAAAACACCTGAGCCTTCTGGTTTCAGACGAGAAGATTTTATAATTTGGGATTATAATTTGAACAATCTTGATAAAGGTCCATAAGATAACGCTCCACACCAAATATCAAACATTTGAGCCTTCTGCCAGCCTCGGTAGCTCAGTCGGATGTGCGTATGACTGGTGATCAGGAGGACGTGGGTTCGATTCCTGCCGGGGTCGGCAACATTCTTTCGTGGAGATTGATCATGAAAACTTTTCTACGGTCATTCTCTCCCTTCCGCTGATTCAAGAAGGACAGTTGTCAGTTTCTGGCGAAAAAATGTGCACTGTACTGGTTATCCGCTTACGTATAAGCCTGCCCAGAAAAAGTGTGGATAGGTAGACTGACCGGCCCAAAAATGACCTAAATAGTGTTGACTGGGCCGTTATAATTACTAATACTCCAATGCAAACAAACAAGAAGATTTTTTAAGGTTTTCCACATGTAAGTCTACGTAAAACGAAATGGTCCCCGGAGTGGGCCATTTTTGACCCCAGGGCTCTAATTTGAACAATCTTGGTAAAGGTCTACTAGATAAAGCTACACACCAAATAACAACGACCTGGGCCCTGCTGTTTCAGAGGAGAAGATTGGTTTAAATTTTCAGTGAAAACAACTCTATTTTGGCTGCTGTGACCTAGATATGCAACGGACCGAAACCATTTTAACACCTTTAAAAGGGGAACACCTATGGATCATTCTTTTGAAGTTTGGTTAAAATCCGATCAGTGGTTTAGGAGGAAATGTCGTTTGAAGAAATTGTTAACGCACGCCCGGACGCACTGACGACGGACAAAAAGTTATCACTAAAGCTCACCTTGTCACTACATGACCTGTGAGCTACTAAAATCCATGATAGCGGCGAATTTAGATTGTCATGACCTCATTCAAACATGGATACGAACGTAATCGTCAACAAGAAGTTGAGGAAAATGGTTTATAGTTTTCAGGGTGCCGATATCATACAGCCAAAGGCCAATTAAACAAATCTCTGCCCAATTCGAAAAGTTTAAAATATAAACAAGTTTCATCTTGATAGTGCGTGCACTGTATTACTCGAACAACAGTTTGCTATTCAAACAGATTCCGACCCATTTGACAATAATTTCCGAAACAAAAATATATACATTAATGATACCCTACCTTTGCAGAGGCCAAACAACTGAAAGGATACGATGCCAGACATTTTGGTATATTCTGCGCTTTACAGCAGCCACTTTCTATTTTATCATAGGACGTCGCGTCTGAGAGTGTAATAACGCCGTGTAATATTTTCGATAATCCACTATTGGATTAAATATGCAAATTAGCTAGATACGTCCCGTAACGTTACATGTTCGACGTCATTTACGACGTCGCGTTTACTAACGGCGGAATATTGACATTTTTTTGTAAACAATCGTGAATAAAATGTGTTTTAAATGTCACATGATAAATAGAATCTTGCATTCGTGCTCATGTATTATTGAATTTATTAAACCCGTTGAGGAAAAGGGATAAAATACTCTGCAATCCTCGCATTTTATCCCTTTTCCTCAACTCGTTTAATAAATTCAATAATACATGAACACTCATGTAAGATCCTCTATATGTTAGTTCTTTGGTAAGATACAACAAAATGTTGTTTCTATGGATCTTCAGAAGAATAACTGAAAAACAGAGCCGTTGTTTTGAGAATGGAAAGTTTGTCAGTCAGTTTTACGTAGACAAATCACTCGCGCTACGCGTTCGTTATTTGATCTACTTTACAACTGACTTACAAACTGTGAGATAGATTTATTACTCAACAATGTACTTTATTCGACTTAATTCCCCCCTACATCGTGTATATAGAAGTGCTATAAGGAAGGCATATCTTAGGGTAAAGCTATTCCTAGCTACTGCCCTGATTGTAGCAGTATGCGGGTTTGCAAAGTAACGGCAAAAAATGACCATGAATATAAGTGATACAAGTTATATGCAGACACTCTCCCCAAGCACCACTTGAATTCCTTGCATTCAGCAATGAATGTATTTATCATATGACGTCGCATCTGAGAATGTAAAAACGCCATGTAATAAATTCGATAATCCACTTGTGGATTAAATATGCAAATTAGCTAGATACGTCCCGTAACGTTACATGCACGACGTCCTTAACGACGGCGCGTTTACTAATGGCGGAATGTTGACATTTTTTTAAACAATCGTGAATAAAATGCGTTTTAAATGTCATATGATAAATAGAATCTTGCATTCGTGCTCATGTATTATTGAATTTATTAAACTCGTTGAGGAAAAAAGGATAGAATGCCCTGCAAAGCCTCGCATTTTATCCCTTTTCCGCAACTCGTTTAATAAATTTAATAATACATGAACACTCATGTAAGATCCTCTATGAACTGATGAATTATACCTTTGATTTTGCAAGTGGTTGATATACTCCACATTCCATCGCTTTCACATGTCATGCCAGTCCCTCCCGTCAGGTCATATCCAGCATCGCATATAACAGAAACAAACTGACCATATGTTGTTTCCGTACCGTTTGTAAAGTTTGCTATCCCATTTGCAACAGAAGCCGGTGTACCACAGTCTGTAATGGAAAAGAGCACATATTCGGATAGCATATATTATCGCACACCAGACAAGGAAGTCCGTGTTTTTACCCTTGGATAGAAATTTATGTTCTGACCCTGGTGTCCCGACCCAAAATCGAATATAATCGCGTGTTTGATAAATGCACTGGTTGATTACGACCTCGTATGCGTCGGCGTTAAGGTTGACGTCACAGCACGTTACGTGACGTCACTAAACATTCCTGCAGTGTCAACACAATATGGCGGACGTTGGTAACCGAAGTGACTGCAGCATTAAAAATCCGCGCTAAGAAATGGAAGGTATGCAAGAAAAAGAATCCTATATGGGTTTGAGGGGTGGATAGAAAAATCCGTCCCTCGTAATCACTGTCCGGCATCACTCGGCAAGCCTCGTGATGCCGGACAGTGATCCTCGGGACGGATTTTTCCATCCACCCCTCACACTCATATGGGATTCTTATATTCTGATAAAATACCTCATGAAAAAGGCACTGAATCAGTGTTTTATTGTCCACAGCCTTTTCGAAGTAAATCGAAGGCACATAGCTTTTGGCTTTCCATGCATCCTTGACTCCGTACATTGCGACGCCGTGATTCCTTGCTTCCAAAGGATAACCCTTTTATAGAACATATTTAACGTCACTACAGCTGGTGTCTGGGAATGTGTGGCGGCCGTAAAAAGTCTCCCTGCCCTACATCATAGTGTAGTTTATATTTTCTTGTCCTTTTGGATCACTGATTCCATTGTGGAATTTTGAAAATATTTGAGGGTCACTGATGAGGCCTAATTGGCCGAAACTACCTAGTCTGGCCCAGAAAACATGCGCACTCCATATTTTTCAGTTCTGTGGTGTATTCCATGCTTCCAAAGGATAACCCTTTTATAGAACATATTTAACGTCAATACAGCTGGTGTCTGGGAATGTGTGGCGGCCGTAAAAAGTCTTCCCTGCCCTACATCATAGTGTAGTTTATATTTTCTTGTCCTTTCGGATAACTGATTCCATTGTGGAATTTTTAAAATATTTGAAGGTCACTGATGAGGCCTAATTGGCCGAAACTAGCTAGTCTGGCCCAGAAAACATGCACACTCCATATTTTCTAGTTCTGTTGTGTATTCCTTGCTTCCAAAGGATAACCCTTTTATAGAACATTTTGATAGTATGTATTTTGTGTGAACAACTCCTCTTAAGGCAGTGGACAATTTGTTTTGAAACTTAGCACGTGTTCTGATATGGTCTGAACAAATGCTTACGCTTTTCGTACATTAATGAAAGTAATGTTGTTGCGTCTTGAACTTAGTTATTTTTTAACTTAAATAATCTAGTATTGAGTGTATAGATAAGGGGCATACCTTGTTTGAACAACGCCTCTCACAGTACTGGACCATCACGATGGTGTTTTTGTCCTGGTCTGTTAATAAGCATAATTTTGTATATTCATGAAATCATATGTGTCTCTTTTTTACGTTTTGCACGTAGGTAGACTGCCTTTTGCGCTTAAATAGAATCGTGTGATTAGACAGTGGGTACGGGGTGGGGGCTTGCTCGTGTATCTTACAGCACCAGGATATTGGCTTACTTTATGACAATGCTTGCTGCACTTGCACCAGGTAAAGGAATCGGGGGAAAGTTGTTTTTTCTGTTTCTTCACTTTCATTCATTCTTCCTCTCCCCTTCTCTTTCATCTCCTCTACTTTCTGTTCTATCTCGTTTCTCCCTTTCTCTGGTAGACGACACAAAATGACCACAAGGTTTGGCGTGACGTTAAACCCAAATACAGTCAATCATGAGTAGACAGCGGGTACCTTAAATTCGCAACACGTCTTACCCGAACAGAGTCAATCAACAATGAACAATGGATAACTTGAGTGAGCAACTCCTCTTATAGTACTGGAATAAGGCGAACTTTTCTTACCGGCCGCATGTCTCGTTTAAATTCTAGATGCAAAGAGCTTAACCCTTCTCTTGCTGAATATTCATCTAAGCCACACCCATTTCTGTCTATCAACCAATCACATAACTTGATGTAATTTATTGCTACGAATTCATAAATTGAATGTCAAACAGTGTAGATCCTGATCAGATGGCTTCTTCAGAAGCCATCTGATCTGGATCTACACCGTTTCCAAAGATAGGGGTTGTCGTGAACAGCAAGATAAGGGTTAACATGTTTTCAATAAAAGAAATCTCAATAAATAGAAGCGAAGGCAACGATCTGGAATCGATACAATTAACCCACAGCTCCCATCAGAGACACCAAAGGGAAAGAAATACAAACGTGAAACAACAGACCCTAATGGAAACATCAACAGCGGAAAGCCAAAAGGACAGTTACCTTCCCACAAAACGGCAACCGGCCATCCAAACCAAAAGAATATAAGCGATACAAACACTCAAAGACAAACCATAACAAAAATAAACCGCGACAGAAGAACCGCCCTGGAACGGCCAGCGAAACGAACTCCAATGTGTGTGTGTGTGTGGGGGGGGGGGGGGGGGGGGGCTTAAATCGATTTTATGTGGCCACAACTCTCGCTTCTACTTCCGTCGGGATTTAGACAAATAATTTGTTCAGCCGCAGGAAGGCCTCCTAACTCAACAGCGCAACATCTCCTTTAACACAAAAAAATCAAACAAACACAGAGACGAAACAACGGCGAGGACTCAAGATCAAGAAACTACTGAAATGTTGGAGCAAAAGAAAACCAACAGTTAGACTCCGATGGGCCCGACAAGAGACAGAGCATCATGCACCAACAGTTTTCTGATTATGAAAAAGAAATGATGCATTTGTATGCCCATGTGAAAACAGAACACTTTAGTAAAGTTAGCAGTCTAAAAGGCTAATAAGTTGGCACATTAAGTTCTGTTGAGCAACACTCATCCTTGCCATCATCATCATCGCCATCATTATCAAAAGCAAAACATCATTAAGGTACAGTTATTATCTTTGATCGTTGAACTGACTACTGACCAGACGGGGATCTTATAATTGCAAACGTGTCAACATATTCTGGTCTCAAAATAGAAGTGAAGCAAAGATCAGGAATCGATACAATTCACCCATGACTCCCATCAGAGACACAAAAGGGGAAAGAAACACAAACATGAAGCAACTAGACCCTAATGGAAACATCAATAGCGGAAAGCCAAAAGGACAGTTACTTTCCCACAAAATGGCCAACTGGGTATCCAAAACAAAATAATATAAGCGATACACACACTCAAAGACAAACCGTAACAAAAATATACCGCGACAGAAGAACCGCCTTGGAACGGTCAGTGAAACGAATCCCAACGGGGGCGTGGCTTAAATCGATTTTACATGGCCACAATCCTCGCCCTTATTTCCGTCGTGATTTAGACAAACACTTTGTTCAGTCCGAATGAATGCCTACTAACTCTTCAGTGCAACATCTCCGTGAAAACAAAAATCAACAACCACAGGGATGAAACAACGGTGAGTACTCGACAGCAAGAAACCACTGAAATGGTGGAGCAAAAGTAAACCAACAGTTAGACTCCGATGGGCCCGACCAGAGAAGCCTGCCAGCCCAAATATCGGTGGTGGTGGGCAAAATAAATCTTCTTCAAATCACAGTACGGTGGCCAAAATGACCCGATCCGGGGGGGGGGGGGGGGGGGGGAGGGGATCACTATGATGCGCCGGCTGAACTCAGTCTACACTGGTCGCCCAAGACGTTTGTAGATTTTATCACGCACTAGTTATCAATTATCATGATCGGTAGCTGTCTCGGGGATATGGAATTTGAGAGCGTTCCATCGGAGACCGCAAATTATTTCTGGCAACACAAGCTGTGCCATCGGTAACCAATATATGCCTAGTGGCCCTTTTCTGGGACGTTGGCAAACAGTGCAGACCCATATCAGACGCCACAAAAAGCGGCGTCTGATATGGGTCTACTCTGTTTGCTCAAAGAGTATACATTTTTGTACAACTTATATTAAACAAAACAAACCTGACACCTTAAGAATTGAAAATGGGCCACTCCAAACTTCTAAGATGGAAGATTCCATTGTTACATATTTGTTTGTTTTGTTTGATTTGAGATTGAATGTTCCCGTCAACACTGTATAGGTCATTTTGGAGACGCTGCTTCCAATTTTGTGGGACTTTTACCCGACATTGAGATGATATGACATCTGAAGCCCTGTCGCCCTATGAAACCAATAGCGTTTATAAACATGGTTCGCACCTCTTTACCCTGGCAGGCTTAGAACCTCTTAGCGGTTTACCGGTACTTGTGTGCGGTAGGATTTCATCTCTGCGTGGAAGACATAATGCAACCCATCTATTTCTTCAAGCCGCAAATGGGCTCCATTGTCACATATGGGTTAACTTGAAACGGATATCGGGGAATGAAGAAAACACCGATATACACAACATACTTTGTGTCGCTATTGGAGGAGAACATATGGTGCCGCCATCACATCACACAAAAGAATCCTATTGAGCGATGGCATATCGTGAGACGGTCCCGATGTTCTGGTCATAACTTCTAAGGTGCCAAACATTGCTGGCATTTTAAAATTTATGAACAGGACAAATGGTATTGGCTACTGGTCTGTGTAGGAAAATCGACTCATGTGTTCGTATTTGATTTTTGAAAGTATTACAAATGTCAACTACGTACAAAATGGTTTTATAACATGGAACCTGAATGTCATGAAATGCACCATCATTTGAGCCCCGCCAAGCGAATTTGTGTCTTCGAGCATTCCGTCATGACAAATTTTAACTTCGGATGCCCAGCCATTCAGAGGGGCCAGGGATATGGCTTTCTGTCTGAAGGTTCCTCTTGATTCACTGCTTGTATGAGCGAGCAGCGAAGGTTCTGGCGAGACTGCGCGGATGCGCAGGCTCGCCTGAACCTTCGCTGCTCGCATAGGCGATAAGTACCAAAATCGCTTAACGGGGCCCATTTGATACACCAATATGACCGTCATTCGTAAACTCCGGAGTTGCACCAAACCCCAAGTAGAGTTCGGGTAAGTTGTGTTTTAGTCCCTACTGGGAAGCTTGAAGGAAATTAGACCTAAGGTATAGGAGGAGTTGTGAAAGGTTAAATATATTTTAGTTAACAGGGCGGAACCATTTTAGTTATTTTGGTAGAGGGACACCTGAGCAACAATCCTGTGAAGTTTGAATGAAATTGACCCAAAAGGTGTAGGAGACGTTTTTATTCGAAAGTTTTTCTTCTTCTTTTTCGGTCTGATGGACAAGTTGTTCGTTGGAGACTAACCTTAAGTGTTTTCGGTAGAAGGTCATCAAAGCAACATTCCTATGATGTTTGAAATTGGCCCAGGCGTACAGAAGGAGTTGTCATTTCATGTTGTTTCCTTCTATTTTGTTTAGCTCTGGCCAATATCTTGTCCATTGGAGCAGAACTATTTTAACTGTTATTGGAAGGGGGCCACCTAAGAAACATTCCAGTAAAGGTTGATTCAAACTGACCCAAGGAATTTGCATTTATAGCAAACTGTTGACATTGTTTTCTGTTTTTATCTCTGGCAGCCATTTTGCTTATCAGAGCAAAGCCGTTTTAGCTATTCGAGTAAAGGATAACCTAAGCAACATTCCTATAAAGTTTGAATGAAATTTGCCCAAGTTTTTCTAATCATATTTCTATTTAGCTGTGACAGTCATTTTAATCATCAGAGCAGATTATTTTAATTATTTTGGTGGAGGGTCACCTAAGCAATATATCTATGAAGTACGATTAAAATTTGCCAATGGTCTGTTTTTAGCTCTGGTGGCCATGTTGTTTACTGGAGCGGAACAATTTTAGCTGTTTGGTAGGCAGCCTCCTAGAAACATTCCTGCAAAGTGAGAATCAAATTGGCTCCATCATTTTGGAGAACTTTGCATTTTGAGCCAGCGCACGACACAATCTACAATAAGGCCTGTGCGACCAGCTAAGACTCAGATCAGCCTGCGCTTCCGCGCAGTCTGATCAGAGTCTTCGCTGATCGCATGCACCTACCGTAGTCAAATATCAATGCAAAGAGACATAAGCAAAAGGTCTTGTCTTTGTGCATGGGTACGCAGGTTGATTTGCGTCTTTGCTTGCCGCACCGGTCTTATTGTTTTGTCATGTACCGGCTCATTTAGAGCAAATTGTTGACGGACGACGGACAACGGAAATTCTTCAGCTATCACTATAGCTCACCATTAGCGCTTTGTGCTCAGGTGAGCTAAAAACTCATATGCAAGCTATCCCCTACCGAACACATGCTAAAGAAAAGATTTTGTTGAAATCTGCTTACAGGCTGCAATGACATTTCAGTTTGAAAGTGTGAAAGACGGACGACGAACAACAAAGGGTGACGACGGACGATGGCAGCTGACAGAGACTGCTATCCTATAAGGTCCCTCAATGCCCTCGGCAAAGGTTTGAAGTTGATAAGACCAGCAAAATGACCTCTAGAGTATCCAGACGGTCTTGAAATGGTCTGACCTTATGACCTACTTTTTGACCCCACATGGTCTAGTTTTGTACTTGACTCAGAGTTTGTCAAGGGCATCATTTTGTGCAAGTCCGAAACTGTTTAGACCTCAAAAGCATTCACAAGGTTTTTCTGTACTTCGACTTAGTGACCTATTCGACCCCAAATGACCCAGTTTCATACTTAACCGCCATTTTGTCGAGAACACCTCTCTGAGAAAGTCTGATGTTTCTTAGTCTGCTAACGTGGCCTGCAGAGTGCTTAGTTTAGTTTATACTAATTTATTTTAGTTTGATTGCGATGAAAGCTTTAAGCTTATTGAATCGCTCTCGAACACTCATTCCGGGTGTTTTCACGCGCGCGCGAGAGAGAGGCAGTGGCTTTTACACCACTGCTACCCATTTACACCTGGGTGGAGTGGGGCAGTGTCATTACGTGTCTTGCCCAAGGACACACCTCGATACCGGTGGCGGATTCGAACGCACAACCTCTCGATCATGAGTCGAACGCGCTAACCACTGCGCTATCGAGGCTGACAAGTGCTTAACAATCTAGGGCACATAACTCTGCCGTCATGGGTCCGAACTGACCTATTTCCGAACTCGTCCAAGATTTTATCCCTGTCATAACATTATGCCCCCGCCCAGAGGGGCTCGGAGGAATAGATTGGGCTGGATGATGCTTCCACGTAGAGCTGAAACCGACCGCACACGAGTACTGGTGACCCGCTTGAAGGTCTAAGGCAAAGTGTTGCGAATCGGCCCGTCCATGCATATAAACCCTGTAGGTGTCATTGGGCGGCAGGGATTGAGGTGTCATTTCATCTCAGTTTCGGGTAAAAGTCCCACAAAATCAGAAGCAACGTCTCCAAAATGACCTAAATAGTATTGACAGGGACGTTGAACCTCAAATAAAATAATCCCTAGAGGATGTAACTATGCTACTGTTGGACCCATTTGATCCATTTTCGAACTATTCGGCGATTTTATTCATGTCATTGTTATCTGCAAGTTTCATTCAGAACAAAAAAAAATAAAGAAGCTATGCTGTTCAAAAGGCCAGAAATGGCCATTTTTTTAGAATCAAACGGGCGTAACTCAACTATTATTTATCCGCTCTCACCCAAGTTCAAACTCATCCGAGATTGTATGCATATCATTGTTATCTGCAAGTTTCATTAAGATCCAACAAAAATTGAAGAAGCTACGCTCATTACGAAAACAGTCCTATACTAATACATTGTAAAGTTTACCACCCAGAAATGAAAAATTCCAGATGAAAAATTCCGATACTTTTCTTATTTCTGCTCAAAACATAGATTGTGGATACTCGTTAGAACCGCCTCGACGAGGCGGTTCTAACGAGTACCCACAATCTATGTTTTAGAGCAGAAATAAGGAAAATAATGTATACCCCTGTAAACCCCAGTTTTACTATATACAAGTGGGGTTTAAGGGGTCAAATGTATATAGGCGTGTTTTCATGATGTGTTCACAAGGTCAGAAATGGCCACTTTTGAGAATCAAGGGGACATGACTCTGTTATTGTTGGTCCGATCTAATCAATTTTCAACCTCATTCGAGCTTTTATGCATGACATTATTATCTGCAAGTTTCATTAAGATCGAAAACGTGAAGAAGCTACGCTGTTCACATGGTCAAAAATGGCCTTTTTGAGAATCAAGGGGACGTAACTTAACTATTGTTGGTCCGATCTAACGCATTTTCGAACTCGTCCGCGATTTTATACATGTGATTGTTATCTCCAAGTTTCATTAAGATCCGACAAAAATGAAGAAGATACGCTGTTCGCAAGATCAAAAACGGCCATTTTTGAAAATTAAGGGGACGTAACTCTGCTATTGTTTGTCCGATATGACCCAATTAGGAATTCGTCAAAGAGTTTATGCATGTAATTGTTATCTGCAAGTTTCATAAAGATCCAGCGAAAAATGAAGAAGCGAGGCTGTTCACAAGCATTTTCCATATTAAGCCTATGGGCCATTCAATTGTCATAGCAACCAAAGTTTTCCTAAAAAAAAGCATACGCAAGCAATCCCCCACCAAAGATATGCTACAGATAAAATTTGGTTGAGATCAATATGCTGACTGAAAAGCTATTATAGTTTGAAAGGGTGGTCGACGATGGACGACCAAGGCTGCCATCCTATGAGCTCTCCCCCCCCCCACCTCCCGCCCCACCCCGGATCCTTCGGCTAAAGTGAGCAGAAATTTAAAGGACTGTGAGTACTGCTTAGAGATTGATTCTCAGTGATTGTGTCTCTCAGTGTAGACTGGTAAATAATCGTGGACTGAGACAAACTTTT
This sequence comes from Lucinisca nassula, assembly GCA_963580285.1. Lineage (NCBI taxonomy): Eukaryota > Metazoa > Mollusca > Bivalvia > Lucinida > Lucinidae > Lucinisca > Lucinisca nassula. The sequence continues at coordinate 79,611,750 of OY757013.1, forward strand.
CATTTACCCTTAAATTCATGTACTGAAAGCAAACAGTGTAGATCCTGATCAGATTTTCGTAATATTACTACGTTATATTACTAGCTGTCGCTATTTGAAACAGGTCTGTGATACTTTCTCATGGAATTTATCGGAGTAAATTAATGTCGGCATCTGACCCTTAAATTCCTATACTGTAAACAAACAGTGTAGACCCTGATCAGACGCCACGTTCTGTGGCGTCTGATCTGGGTCTACACAGTTTGACAAGCCCACCCCATGTTTCCAGTCCATATTCTACAGCTAACCCTATTACATAACACGCTGACCTCACTGCGATAAAATTAACGCTGCTTTATTCTAAAAATACGTTACATGGATTTCCTACAAATCAGTGATAGTCACGTGGTCTTTAGCACTGCAGAGTTTCTATGCTCAGTAACTTTGAGTCGATTGATAAACAATCGATCCAATAAAGATTCCCAGTTGATTCGTGTGGCCTACAAAGACACTGATCCGCCTACACTAGCGTGAAGGGTTGATCTGAATCTTTGCCCGTTGAATATGTCAGTATAATTCCAATAATTCATCATTATGCGCATTTCAAGCGTTTGAATGGTTAAAAAAAACTGTTTTTTACTCCGATAAATTCCATGAGAAAGTATCACAGACCTGTTTCAAATAGCGACAGGTAGTAATATAACGTGACGTCAAAGAGTACGTTTGGAACCTGCGCGTCATGTCCTTGTTTATGAAGCGTTCGATTAAAAATGGAAAGCTATTGAAAAAGTAAAAAAAGATAAATAAACTAAATTTAAAGACTTGATATTTTTTCGTTTGGGTTTCTTTCAAAGATGGCAGCTTCCAATTGAATATTTATTCCGCCGTGACCTTTGGTAAGTGCATTGTTACGCTTTCGAAAGAATTCCTAAAAAAAAACGTTCCATTTCGGTGGCATTTGTAACATTTCGATGAGAAAGTTGGACTTAAAAGGAATGCATTATCATTTTTTGGCTTTTATCGATGTGTAAGCTCCGGCGAATTACTCACAAACGTGGTTTGTGAGTGATTCGCCGGAGTTTACACATCGATAAAATCCACGAAAAAACTCATTCCTGTAGTGTACTTTTTGGGTCGATCGGTTTACGATCGACGCAAATTTACTAAATGGCCAAACGGCATTAATGCAGTTGTCCACGTGAACATCACTGATTTGGGAAAACCAATATTATGTTTTATTAATAGAACTTGAAACGTTGCGATATTTTTATCGCTGCAACAAGAGCTATCTATAGAGTCTTGACAGGAATCGTGTGCTGGATAATACCCAGATCAGACGCCGAGGAATGTGGCGTCTGATCAGCAGGTTGGACAGGGACTTCACTGTTTGCTTAAATAGTTGCATTTGAGGGTTGAACGAAATAGTATAAGAATGCCAGGTTGCTCACGTAATGAAGGAAAAACAATATCTTAATTTATAAAACTGTTACACAAATGTATGTCAAGTCGAGTAAAAATAGACTTTTCGCACTCCACTTAATTTTAGAACCCTGAAATGTTTAAGTGCAAAAAAATGAGTAGCACAGACTTTATAGGTGGTATACAGCCCAGACCAAGATCGGATAAAGAGCACACTGCTTCTGATCAGGTCGGCACTGTTCGCCATATGTATGCAGCAACAGTTTTGAACATGATTCAGGGCCGTACGCAGACTCTGAAAAGGGGCGGGATGAGGATGCGAATTTCAAGTATTTTGCAGAAGGTGAAAAACTGTATGAATCTGAAATAATTTCCAAAAGATGGGAGGGGGCTGCGTTTGCACCCTCCCCACTCTGTTGAACAAAACCCAAATACTACCCTAAGACGTCAGAGCGCAGCGTAAGAAGAAAATTCTGGACTGTGCTCGTTTGTTTGATTTCAGGTTTAACGTCCCCGTCAACACTGTAAAGGTCATTTGGAGACGTTATTTCCAATGTTACGGGACTTTCAGCTCTGCGTGGAAGCATTATGCAGCCCATCTACTTATTCAAGCCCCGATGGGCGGGTGCCGGTGGACTGTGCTCGTATACTTGGGCATTGGCAAACAGAATCTACATAATCAGACGCCACATAACGCGATGTCTGATCAGCTCTACTGCGCTTGCTTAAAGTTAAACGAACAGTTCGATTCTCAGCTCAGGACTATTTTCCCAACCTACACTCAGAGACGATCGACCCACCAGTACTCTCAGTGCTTTGTCTCAGTCCCGATTTCACTTTTCAAGGGAGCTGACTCTTTTGATCTGCTTACCTTTTATTGTACATATCGGTTGTTCTCTGTCCCAAGTACTGTTTTCCTGGCACAAAAGTGTGTCATCTCCGATAACCTCGAAACCAAGATCACATACGATTTGCACAGTTGCTCCTTCAGTCACGTTGTTGGTCGACAAAGAGCCGTCAACGGGGTCTAACAGCTCAGGGCATGCTGAAATGTAAATTTTGTGCACCCAATATTCAAATGAACCGTGGGACCTATATCATCACTATCATTATCATCATCATCGTCATCATGCAAAATATGATTTAAATCCATCTATGGTTTAGAAAATATGAGCTCTTAAAAACTTGACCTCGGGCCCAAGGTCATGGACGGGGCATTGCTGAATAAAACGTTGGTCCAATATCTATCAACATACCAAATGTGAAGTAAATCCAGCATATCGTTTAGAAAGTACATGTATGAGTTCTTAAATTATTTTATAATTTCGCGGTCCGTGGCATTCGCTAGTGGTCATGGGCATGAGCGGGGATGTTGCTGAATAAATCTTTGGACTTATGTTTATTATCATTCCAAGTATGAACCACAGCCATTAAATATTTTGGAAAATAAGAGCTTGTGAAAAAGATTTAAACGTAAAGCTGGACGCCGACTCAGAGTCCAACGCAAACGCAATAGTGTACTGTATTGTATTGTAGTGTACTATATTGTATTGTAGTGTAGTGTGTTGTATGTACGGTATTATACTGTATTGTAGTGTACTGTATTGTATAGTAGTGTAATGTATTGTATTGTATTGTAGTGTTGCGTTGTGTAGTGTAGTGTATTGTAATGTAGTGTATTGTATTGTGTTGTACTATATTGTATTGTACTGTATTGTATGTACTGTATTGTATTGTATTGTATTATAATGTAGTGTGTTGTATTGTACTATATTGTATTGTATTGTAGTGTACTGTATTGTATTGAACTGTATTGTATTGTAGTACAATACATGTAGCTCTTGCTGGACTTCAGGCAGGCGAGCTAAAATAAATCACTGCAAGATTTGTCTGCATATGGAGTACATAACACATTTTTAGATTAAGTGTGCAAAATAGGTTGCGGGTACTCGTTAGAACCGCCTCATTGAGGCGGTTCTTACGGGTACCAACAACCTATATCTTGGAGCAGAAATAAGAAAAAAGCTTATACCGTCGAAAGCCCCAGTATTCTCTGTATAAAGTGGGATTCAGAGGGGTGTTCGTTTCACGGACCTGTTCACGTGATGCTGTAATTGACCCTCAGTGGCTCAAACTTCCCCTTATTTACCCTCGGTGACTCAAACTACCCCTATCTCGAACAATTTTGTGTGGTCCAAAAAGGTGTTCTCGCCATTCTTCTTTATTTGTTTATTTGAGGTTTAACGTCCCCGTCAACACTGTATAGGTCATTTTGGAGATGTTGCTTCCAATTTTGTGGGCCTTTTACCCGACATTGAGATGAAATGACATCTCAAGCCCTGTCGCCCAATGAAACATATAGGGTTTATAAGCATGGACGGGCAGGCTTAGATCAGATCCTCTAAGCGGTTAACTAGTACTCGTGTGCGGGCCGGTTTCAGCTCTGCGTGGAAGCATCATGCAGCCCACCTATTTCTTCAAGTCCGTTTTCTCCCAATTCAAGCTTCACTGTAACTGAATTGTCCCAAGCCATCAAGTGGAAGATTTATGTGTCAACAAACAAACAAAACAACTACGAGCTCGTAAAGCGAATGATGTTTTCTATAACTAGACTGTCCTCTTATCAAATTATATTGTGGGCTGCCTTGTTTCTTTACTGCGCTGACACCTTTATTTTTGCCACGGCTCATTTGTATAGCCCGCATCGATAGTTCGTTCACCGCGGCGGTTTCCAATACATTCTTGAGACCCCAGGCTCAAAATGCAGGCTCCCATAGCCGCCGATAATGATATATTGCGATGATGTAGGGAAACACGATAAATAAGTTCTGAATAGTTAGATCCTTTGGCAGCAAAGAATGCACCAAATAAACGAAAATAGCAGACTCGGTTTTATTGAGTCTGTTCATGACCAGTACTGAAATGTGCTACACCGGTCACGCCCCCTAGCACCGGCTTAAGCAGAACTCTATTTTCAAAATGATTCTAAATGAACTCAATGATCCCAAAGGACCAGAAAATATAATCTGCACTATGATGGATGTACGGGGAGACTTTTTAAGGCCGCCACACGGCACAGCACCAGTTGCAGTGAAGATAAATAAGTTCTGAATAGCTAGATCCTTTGGAAGCAAAGAATACACCAAATAAACGAAAATAGCAGACTCGGTTTTATTGAGTCTGTCCATGACCAGTACTGAAATATGCTACACCGGCCACGCCCCGCTAGCACCGGCTTAAGCAGAACTCTATTTTCAAAATGATTCTAAATGAAATCAATGATCCCAAAGGACCAGAAAATATAATCTGCACTATGATGGATGTACAGGGATACTTTTTACGGCCGCCACACGGCACAGCACCAGCTGCAGTGAAGATAACTAAGTTCTGAATAGCTAGACCCTTTGGAAGCAAAGAATACACCAAATAAACGAAAATAGACTGGTAATTAAGGGAGAGTTATCTTATTTTATCTTGAAATTGTATAAAGTGTGTACTCATTAGAATCGCCTCAGCGAGGCGATTCTAATGCGTACACACGGCACAAATTTGTATTAATTATAAGCCTGCCCTGGAAAAGTGTTGATAGGCAAACTGACAGGCTCCATACGACCTAATAATTTTGACTGTGCCGTTTAACCCCAAAGCAAACAAAAACCTTTATTTTAACCCATAATTGTTTGGGACATTGACAGTGTAGACCCAGATCAGACGCCGCACAACGCGACGTCTGGTCTGCGTCTACATTGTTTGCTGAAAGACCATACATTTTTGTAAAACTTCCTGCAAACAAAAAAAGCTGACACCCCTATTATTGGAAATGGGCTTCCCAAAACTTATTAGGTGGAAGATTCCATTGTCATTTATGGGTTACAGAGCTCCGAAAACATGGATATCTTTGATATGCTTCCTGACCTGGCTCCATGATTTACCCTCAATGGTTGAAACTACCCCTGTCTCAAACAAGTTTTAATGGACATTCATCTTATGAAAAATGTGTGATATTTCTCTTATTTATGTGCACAAAAACGGTTGAGGCGGTTCTAACGAGTACCCACAACCTATGTCTCGGAGCAGAAAGAAAAATAACGTATACCCTCGTAAACCCCAGTTTTCACAGTATAAAGTGGGGTTTAAAGGAGTGTTTATTTCACGGACATATACAGTTGATGCCATTACTGACACTCAGTGGCTCGAACTAACTATCTCGAACACTTGTGTATGGTCCTGAGCGTCTGACTGGTGATCAGGAGGACGCTGGTTGGATACCTGCCGGGGTCGGCAACATTCTTTCGTGGAGATTGACAATGAAAATGTTTTCTATGATCATTCTCTCCTTCCGCTGATTTAAGAAGGGCATGTGTCAGTTTCTGGCGAATGAATGTGCACTGTACTGGTTAACCGCTTACGTATAAGCCTGCACAGGAAAAGTGTGAATAGGTAAATTGACCGGCTCAAAAATGATCTAAAATAGTGTTAACTGGACCGTTAAACTCCAATGCAAAAAACAAACAAACAATGGCACCAATGATGTTCGAGCCATTGACGTTTGACTTCGCTTACCTGCAAAAGTATCCGTCACGCCAAAAGACAGGAGAAGAACCAATACGAACGACATCCTCACTCCGGTTTTGGCTGCTTGGCTCTTGCGTCTCGTCCAATGAAAAGTTAAATTCTGTCTTCGAATCTTACAGCTTCCCTTTGGTGATTCCATTATTTTCTTTACTTTTTCATTGAAGTAGTCCAATGCATGTATTCATTTCTTTGATAGTTTAATATTAATGTCTCCGTCCAAGGTATAATTCTCCTTTTTCCAATTTTCTTCGAATCGGCGTGTGTGAGCCCTTGTGTTTTCCGTCATTCAAATATTCGAAACGCTTTAATAACTCGAAAATAGTCGAAAATTGTATTTTATGACAGAAGGCAAAGGCTTATGAGCAAGGGTTCCTGCTAATGAAGAATTTGCGGTGTTACATGGAACTTAAACGCTTCAAGAGGAGGCGACTCTGTGAAAATACTTTGCCTCCCTTATAAATTTGGGCCAACTCTTATATTCCGATGGGTCTTCTCTTAACGGAAAGAATCTGCTCTACACGAGGGATCTATCCGTGAAGGAAAAAAGTTTGCTCCGCATGCGGGATCTGCTTATTTTTGTTTGTTTGAATTGAGGTGTAACGTCCCCGTCAATACTATATAGGTCATTTTTGAGACGTTGCTTCCCATGTTGTGGAACTTTTACCCGACAATGAGATGAAATCACATCTCAAACCCTGTCGCCCAATGAAACCAAGGGTTTATATCACAGGGACCAGTTTCAAGCTTTTAGAGAGGAAAGTTTTGTTTGATTTGAGGTTTAACGTCCCCGTCAACACTGTAAAGGTCATTTTGGAGACGTTGCTTCCAATTTTGTGGGACTTTTACCCGACATTGAGATGAAATGACATCTCAAGCCCTGTCGCCCAATGAAACCAATAGGGTTTATTAGCATGGACGGTCCGTCTCGCACCGTGTTTCCTGGACAGGCTTAGATCCTCTAAGCGGTTTACCAGTACTAGTGTGCGGGCCGGATTCAGCTCTGCGTGGAAGCATTGTGCAGCCCATATATTTCTTCAAGCCCCTATGGGCGGGGGCGGTAGAGAGGAAAGATATACTATTCTATAATAATATATATGCATGGACGCTCCGACTCACATCACTTTGCCTTGGCAGGCTTAGGCCTTCTAAGCGCTTTACCAGTACTCATGTGCGGTCGGTTTCAGTTTTGCGTGGAAGCATCATGCGGCTCTATCTATTTCTCCTAGCTCCGATTGGCGGGGGGGGGGGGGGGGGAGGGGGAGGGGTCGTAAAGGAAAGAATTAGGCCTTCGTTTGCATAAAAGCAGGAGCTGCCTCTCTTGTAAAGTGGCAGAAAAATATTATTATATTATTAAATATGTTAACGCTCTGCATGCTGGGTATTTTTTCTCTGCAGACGACATTTTGAATCATTTTTTTCTAATTTTCCCAGAAAACAGGATTTGACGCCTATGGAGACAATTTGCATGAGATGTCAAGTCCTGTTTTGGGGGCAAAATAAGAAAAATATCAACAATTTGTCGTCTGCAGAATTAGCCTTGGGAGTGCTAAAGGTTTGTCTTCACAATTTATCCCATTCAATACCAGAAACCCCTAAAGGGGTACCTTGGCAAACAGTGCAGGCCCAGATCAGACGCCGCAAAACGCGGCGTCTGATCAGGGCCTACACTGTTTGCAAAAAGTTAAGCCAGATCCTGAATGAATGTTGAAGAAAATACAACCTGACACCCCTAAATTTTGAAATGGACTCCTGCTATATATGTAGAGGAAGATTCCATTTGGTACAAAAAGGGTTAATCAACACCCTTGAAAACCATACATGATGTTGTAAAACGTCTCATTTTCTCATCCGAAAAGTACTGAAATTTCTCTTATTTCTGCACACACAAAAGCAAAAACATCTTTTGGGTACTCATTTTAAGCGCTTCGCATCACGAAAACACGCCTATATAAGTTTCACCCCCTTGAACCCCACTTTTATAGAGTAAAACTGGGGTTTCCGGGGGTATACCTTATTTTTCTTATTTCTGCTCAAAATATAGATTGTGGGAACTCGTTAGAACCGCCTCATCGAGGCGGTTTTAACGAGTACCCCCAATCTATATTTTAGAGCAGAAATAAGAAAAAATATTACAATTTTTCATCATAAAATTTTCATTTTTTTCGGCGATAAAGTTGGCAATGTATTTGTATAGGCGTGTTTGCGTAATGGGCTGGAATGCTTATAATAAGCCTCGGCGAGACGCTTATAATGAGTACTACAACACGTTTTCGTGCAAAAATAAGAAAAATAATATGTGGATACCCCCTATTATCTGGGGCTATGGTAGTTTGTTTGATCTGAGGTTTAACGTCCCCGTCAACACTGTATATGTCATTTTGGAGACGTTGCTTCCAATTTTGTGGGACTTTTATCCGACATTGAGATGAAATGACATCTCAAGCCGTGTTACCCAATGAACCCAATAGGGTTTATAAGACTGGACAGGCTTCGATCCTCTAAGCGGTTTACCAGTACTCTTGTGTGGTCGGTTTCAGCTCTGCGTGGAAGCATAATTCAGCCCAAATATTTCTTCAAGCCCCGATGGGCGGGGCCAGGGGCTATGGTAGATAAACGTGGATTTACAAGGGTATGAATATGTTTTCCTCGTTGTGGCTCATGTCATGGATACCCGCTAGAACCGCCTCATCGAGGTTGTCCTATTCAGATCCCACAGTCTCAAACAATAAAAGAACCAAAGGTTTACTTGAGACAAAATGATCGTTTCAGAGACATAAAAATACTTTATCTTACATAACCGATATCTTATATAAGTGCTATCTCACATTTGTTAAACAAAAGACAAGCGCATGTCCCACCATCAATGATAAGAATCATCCAAAACGGACAAACGTGTACTTAACTTTTACATTGCATTACTGGCGAACGATGAGTCATAACATAAGGCAAAGATACGTAGAATTACATAGGCGACTAACAAAGGCTCAGACTAGCAGTCTTGTTTGGTTTGAGGTATTTATCATCCCCGTCATTTGAGGTCATATTGGAGACGTTGCTTCCAATTATGTGGGGCTTCCGACATTGAGATGAAATGACACCTCTTGCCCTTTTGCCATATAAAACCAAAAGGTTCTACATGTATAAGCATGGACGGTCCGACTCGCACCGCTTTGCCTTGACAGGCTTCGATCCTCTAAGCGGTTTACCAGTACTCATGTGCGGTCGGTTTCAGCTCTGCGTAGTAGCATCATGCAGCCTAAATATTTCTTCAAGCCCCGATTAGCGGGGGCCAGGGGCTATTGTAGAAAAACATGGAATTTACAAGGGTATGAATATGTTTTTTTCGTTATGGCTTATGACATGAACTGTGAATACCCGCTAGAACCGCCTTATTGAGGCGGTCCTTTTCAGATCCGCCGTCAGACAGAATGTCAGTTTTAAAGACATAAAATACTTTATCTTACATAAGTGTTATCTTACATAAGAGTCCGTTATCTAAAAGACAAGCGCATGTCTTACCATCAATGATAAGAAGCATCAAAATGGACAATCGTGTATCTCTAAACCTCAGAAATCTCACATTACATAGGCGACGCGAACAGTCTTTGAAGCTTGCAAAATTGTAGTGTACATAGCCCCATGAGTGAAGTGCCTGGCTGCGGATGCGTTTTTAAGACCATAATTCGAAGAACACATAAGGGGAATTGGAACACCTGGCAGATTTTTCCGCCATTTTTCAAAGGGAGATAACGTTCGGTACTTCCTGTTTGCTTTTCTACAAGCCCTGTCACACTGAAAAAGGGGGTTACTCGTGAGCAAATTCTTTTCTTTATGATTTGACACTTATTGACATGGGAGACAAAAACACTTTTGCAGGAGTTGCCTCCCCTGAAGGTGTTCCCATTCCCTTTAAGATCCTTCTCGCATCGGATTATAAGAATCTTACATGGGTGTAAGGGATGGATAGAAAAATCCGTTCCGAGGGTCACAGTCCGGCATCATTAGGCTTGTCAAGGGACAGATTATTTTTTTATCCACCCCTCACACCCATGTTAGATTCTTTTTACTTGCATACCTTTCATTTCTGAGCATGAATTTTTCACTTCGGTTGCCGTGCTACGCCCTACTGTGATGCGATGGTGCATTTTTAGTTACGTCACGTAACGTTCTGTGACGTCAACCTTAACGACGGCGCATATGAGGACGTATTCAACCAGTACACATCAAACACGTGAGAATTTTTTACCCTTACCCTGGGTAAGAACACCAGGGTAAGAACACTTCCACAGAATTTCTATCCCAGGCTAAAACGATGGATTTCCTTATATGTTTTTTTTTTTTTTTTTTAAGAAAAAAGTATTCTTACTCAATGTTATTAATCCGACAAAATACTTGAAAGGACCAACATAGACCCAGACTTGATGAAATCAACTTTGCTCGATTTTCTCACTAACAATACGCTATAATGCAAGTGTACAATAATCACTTTAAATTCAACCCATACTGTTTGCTCGTGGGTTCGTTTTCTTGAGTTTATTCAGTGCGGGCACAGTTATTAAAGTATTAGTCAACAGTTGTGACAAAAAAATGAAATGTTAGGCAATCAAAATCGTTGTGTTATTGTTTGAAAAACTTGAATGAGCAGTTATCTTAATTGCCCAGTTATGAAGGTTAACAATTATGGGAGCACCTTGACACCCGATTTAAACCGTGCACAATTTGTTTGTTCGATTCGAGGTCAAAACTGTATAGGTCATTTTGGAGACGTTGCTTCCAATTTTATGGGACTTTTACCAAACAATGAGATGAAATGTCATCTCAAGCCATGTCGCCCAATGAAACCAATAGGGTTTATATGCACAGACGGGCCGACTCGCACCGCTTTGCCTGGGCAGACTTAGATCCTCTAAGCCGTTTACCAGTACTCGTGTGCGGTCGGTTTCAGCTCTGCGCGGAAGCATCGTGAAGCCCATCTATTTCTTCAAGCCCTGATGGGCGTTTTTTTTTTTGTTTTTTGGTTTGGGTTTTACGGCCCTTTCAAGATTATTTCACTCATATCGAGCATGATGGGCGGGGTGGGGGTGGGGGGTGGGAGGGCTGAAACCGTGCAGAATAAAACAGAAGTGAAAGCAATGACCATGAATCGATACATTTAACCCGTACCTCCAATCCGAGACAACACAATCATTATATAACTAGACTATAAATATAACACCAATACTGGAAAGCCAAACGGATAGCTTTCCCTCAAAATGGTGAGTTGGCTATCCAAAACAAAAAGATATAAGCGATACACACACGCAAAGACAAACCATAACAAAAATAAACCGCGACAGAAGAACTGCATTCGAACGGTCACTGAAAAGAATTTCACTGTAGGGGTGGGGGAGCTTAAATCGATTTTAGACTTCCTAACTCATCAGTGCAACATCTCCGAGAACACAAAAATCAAACAACCACAGAGATGAAACAACGGTGAGGACTCGACAGTAAGAAACCACAGAAATGCTGAAGCAAACGAAAACCAACAGTTTTGTTTGTTTGTTTGTTTAATTTGAGGTTTAACGTCCCCATCAACACTGTATAGGTAAAAAAACAGCTAGTTAGACTCCGATGGGTCCAATCAGGGATAGAGCAAACTACAATAAAGAAAGTGATATCAGCGAGTGTTTTTGGTTTTTGATCATTATCCACTGTTGTCAAATGGTACGATGCATCACGTGAACAAATCCGTGAAATTAAGACCCCCTAAAAAACCCACTTTATATAGAGAAAACTGGGGTTCAAGGGGGTAAACAATATTTTCCTTATTCCTGCTCCAAGACATGGGTTGTGGGTGCTTGTTAGAACCGCCTCAATGAGGCGGTTCTAACGAGCTCCCAAAACCTATTTTGGGAGCAGAAATAAGGAAAATATCACAAATTTTCATCAGACAAAATACGTTTTTTGAGGTTTGAAAAATGCACTATATCACACGGATGTGTTATCGAAATGGGTAACAATAATAATAACAACGGTATATCCTGTCTTACTTACTGGAGACCCTGGTCTGGCTGTGCGGGGGTTGGATGTTGGTGTGTGTCTTCACTATGCGTACATCTTTTTTTCCGCGGAATCATACACATGCATTACGAGAACACGCCCGTATGGCATAATGTTTTTTTCACATCTCCAAAATGGCTACTTTTCTGATTAAAATCTGTGATATTTTTCTTACAAATACTACAAACATAGATTGTGGGTGCTCGTTAGAACCGCCTCATTGAGGTTCTAACGAGTACCCACAACCTATGTCTGAGAGTAAAAATAAGTAAAATAATGTTTACCCCCTTAAACCCCAGTTGTCTCTATATAAAGTGGGGGTTAGGGGATGGGGGTGTTCATTTCACGGACGTGTTCACGTGATGAAATATGTTTTACGTACAATTTTGTTTGTTTGTATAGGAGTTTAACGGTCCAGTCAACATTGTTTATTTCATTTCGAACCGGTCAGTTTACCTATCTATACTTTTCTGGGCAGGCTTATACGGAAGTTGTTATCCAGTACAGTGCACATTCTTTCGCCAGAAATTGACAACTGCCCTTCTTGAATCGGCGAAATGAGAGAAGGACCCTAGATAAAGATGTCATGATCAATCTCCACAAAAAATGTTGCCGACGCGGGCAGGTATCGAACCCGCGAGATAGACGCGCGCGCATCCGACTGAGCTCCTGGCTTTCGAGAAAAAATTCCGCTATTAAGACCACCTAAATCTGCTTTTAAAAGCTTATTCTTTCTTTGCGTTTTCTGCACCTAGTGACTCTTATAAAGAGACAACCTTTGGGACTGTTCAAAAGTGGTCTTAATATAGGAATTTTACTGTATTTTGTTGACAATAACTTTTTTTTGCGTGTATTGTGTGCCTAATCACGGGATCGAAAAACGGTCGTGACATTTTTAAGAATTTACTCACAAAGGTGTTGGATAATTGAAACAGTTATAATGAGTCAATTCAACTTTGTAATTGCTTATTCTTTCGCACAAATAAGGCAGCAATTTAGATTAGCGCGCCGATTGTTAGTTCGATGTTTTTGCAAAGCATTTATTAACTTTTTTATTTATTCAAGGCAAGGTATGCGTTCGAACAAAGAAGATTCACCTCAACATGTCTTCATGACCGCACCACAAGTCCCGCAAATGAAACTCCGGAACCCAACTTTAAATAGAAAGATTATTTTACACGGGTGAACTTCACGCAGGAAAGGTTTTGTTTGTTAGTTTGATTTGAGGCTCAACGTCCACGTCAACACTATTTAGGTCATTTTGGAGACGTTGCTTCCAATTTCGTGGGACTTTTACCCGACATTGAGATGAAATGATATCTCAAGGTCTGTCGCCCAATGAAACCAATAGAGTTAAAAACATGGACGGTCCGACTCGCACCGCTTTGCCTGGGCAGGCGTAGATCCTCTAAGCAGTTTACCAGTACACGTGTGCGGTTAGTTTCAGCTCTGCGTGGAAGCATCGTGCAGCCCATCTATTTCTTTATGTCCCGGAGGGCTGGGTCTTATGTAACAGAAACTCCATAGCGACTCAAAAACGGGTTCGACACAGCCATGGTAAACGAGCCATCGGTGTTCGAGCCATTGAAGCTCTACTGTATGTTCTATGTACAAAACAGAACTGAAGAATGTAGAATGTAACAAGTTTGTTCTGCGCGAGACTAGCTAGCTTCGGCGAGTTTTCCCTAATCAGTGACCCTCGAATATTTTCTAAATGACTAGAAAATATAACTCCGCTATGATGAAAAGCAGGGAGACATTTTACGGCCGCTGTAGCGTGAGATCTTTAAACCCATGAGAAAGTTTATACCAAGGTATATCTGCGCATGCGCAAGAAGGCCGTGAGAAATGTCATCCATTTCCTGTTAGCCACTGCCCCTTTCATCTTGAGCCTATGTTTAAAATGCTTACATCACGAACTTTAAATAGAACACTATTTATAACAAGCTTTATTTATTTATTTATTTATTTATTTATTTATTTATTTATTCATTTATTTACTTTCGAAAGATACCCGTATTAAATATGCCATAAATAGGTATCATGAGTTCAACAAGAACAAAATATATGCGGGTACATGTATTTTCTTGAAATTATTACGAAAACACGCCTATAATTTAAACCCCATTAACCCCACTTTTATACATTAAAACTGGGGTTTATTATTTTTATATTTCCGCTGGAAAGCATAGGTTGTAGGTACTCGTTAGAACCGACGCGGCGAGGCGATTCTAACGAGTACCTGGAATCTATGTTTTCACGCGGAAATATGAAAAAATATCAGAATATTTTATCTAAAAATTTGATGTTAAAATTTCAATATATTTTTAATATGCGTGTTTTTGCAAATAATACTTTTAAAAGCAAGTTCTTTGGAACTATTAAAATTATTATTCTGCCAAAAATAAGCCTGATCTCAATATAAATGCCCTTTTACAATAATAATAATAATACATTATGAAAACACGCCTATACAAATACATTGTAAACTTTACCGCCGAAAAAAGGAAAAAATTAAGCTGACAAATTGTGATATTTTTCTGATTTCCGCTCAAAATATAGATTATGGCTATTCGTTAGAACCGCCTCATCGAGGCGGTTCTAACGAGTACCCACAATCTATATTTTAGAGTAGAAATAAGAAAAATAAGGTTACCCCCTGTAAACCCCACGTCCCCGTCAACACTGTAAAGGTCATTTTGGAGACGTTGCTTCCAATTTTGTGGGACTTTTACCCGACATTGAGATGAAATGACATCTCAACCCCTGTCACCCAATGAAACCAATAGGGTTTATCAGCATGGACGGTCCGCCTCGCACCGCGGTTCCTGGACAGGCTTAGATCCTCTAAGCGGTTTACCATTGCTAGTGTGCGGGCCGGATTCAGCTCTGCGTAGAAGCATCATGCAGCCCATATATTTCTTCAAGCCCCTATGGGCGGGGGCCACCCACTTTTCTTATATAACTGTGGGGTTGAAGGGGGTCAAATTATATGGGCGTGTTTTCGTGATGATAATAATAATAATAAGTAATAATGATAATGAAATAACCAAAAAATAATAACAATTATAGTAAATAATGATGATAATATTGATCATAATCCGAGGCTTAAAGTAAACATGTACACTCTTAGCTTTTCAGTTCTGCGGTGTATTCCTAGCTTCCAAAGGATATTGAATCCTGTTAAACATGGGTTTCTTGGAATTATGTCTCCCCCGAAAAACATATTGTTTTTCCCCCGGGCGACTGTCTGTCCGTCTGTCTGTCTGTCCGTCTGTCCGTCTGTTTGTCTGTCACACATTCGTGTCCGCTCTATAACATGAAAACCGTTCAAGCTGATCTGGGCCTGCACTGTTTGCTAAGGGATCCATTTAGGGGTTTCCCGCATGCAATAGGTTAAGAAGAATCATCGGAGGAGATTCCAAAGTGTGCCTATATAATGTTGCCACTTAACCACGTTTGAAACGCAAAAAAGCAACAATTATCGTAATTACGCCGCATGTACACTTGCATCGCCAAAACCATTTTATCCCATATATGCCTAGCGGCTCTTTTCTGGGTCATTGCAAACAGTGCAGACCCAGATCAGACCCCGTAGAACGCGGCGTCTGATTAGGGTCTACATTGTTCGCTAAAAACATATTCGTTTTTGTAAAATTTGCCACAAACAAAAACAAACCTGACACCCATATAATTGGAAATGTACTAGGTGGAAGATTCCGTTGTCATACGAGTTAAATGTGTAGTATTTACGTAGCAGCAACACTACGACTACGAAAGATACGTATCACTTACGCCGTACATACAGGTAAACAAACTAGGTCTGGCAGTGACGTCAAATCAATAACAAAGCTAAAGATAGAAAGGATTTTCCAGTATAAAATTGCGCTTGGGTTTATGGTATGAGTAGGACACGCCCTTGTGATTATACAACAGTCACAACGGCCCAGGGGATGTCAACGCCGCTTGTCATGTTGACGGTCCGAGTTCAAATCTCACTAATTGCTTTTTTATTATATATTTGTTTTATCTTTTTATAGTAAATTAAATGATCACCGTTTCATATTTTACTGGTTTAAAACCTATAGTAAATTGTGTTTATAGATATATTTTTTTCTATTTCACTTTTTTCATCTTTATTTCTCATAAACAAGTTTTATGCAGTCAAGTGTTATGTGCTTGAAAATGAACAAGAAATATGTACTGTACACGTCGTAAGTATCCACTTTTAACATGCCACACGGGTAAAGCAGATTTCACATGTCGTGTATTACGAGGTAAAAAAAAATAAAAATAAAAAATCATTCGACACGTGGGTTTCGAACTAACGACTTCTTGGTTTGTAGAACAACCCCTCTACTCTTCAGGCCACGAAATCCACAAAGCGTTGGCGCTATGTTAATAATCTTAATCCTAGGTTTCAAGAAAAGGCCATATCATATGAATATTCGAGTAAACTAATTATGACGTAACTGCCAGGAATTCCTTGTCGGACTATACGTTAAGATGCGTCATGGCATCGAATAACAGGAACCAGATATTCACGATTGACATCTCTAGCAATTTTAAGCACACGCCCTTATGTCCAGTTTCGCTCGAGAGCGAAAATTGAAATCACATTTGCGTTGAAGACGACGAACTTAAGGAAGCGACAGAGTCCTAGCGTGAGGACTAAGTAGCAGAAACCCATTTTAAAGGTAAGACTTCTATTAATAGTATAGATGCTCAGAAGCAAAAGTGGTCTCCGGGCATTGAGGAAAAAAGAAATTATGTTTAAAACACACACAAGCGCGCACAATACAATGCACGGTCTACTACCACAAAATATACCTCGTTCTATGCACGAACTGACCTCTTTCCTTTAAAAACTCAGTTGTTAAGCATTTTAACCCATTGTATGCGGGAAGCCCCGAAAGGGGTACCTGGCAAACAGTGCAGATCCAGATCAGACGCCGCAGAACAGGGCCTGCACTATTTGCTAACCGTATTTTCCATCAAAAATAGAATGAAAAGGACAAAGAAGGCCTGACACCCTTATATGGCAAATGAACTTGTCCAACATATAGCAATGGAAGAGTCCACTAGTATACAATGGGTTAAGCATTTTAAACAAGTGTATTACCTTAGGCCCTGTACTCGTCACTCATAGCATATTTCATAAAGGTTTTGAGTTGATTGTCTCGGGATTAACGACACGTCAACCCTTTTGGGTCATTTTGCGTCGTCTCCCAGAGAAAGGGAGAAAAGAGACAGATGAAATAGTAGAGATGAAAGTGAGAGACAGAGGAAAATGAATGGAAGTGTAGAAACAAAAGAAATACCCCCCCCCACACCCCCACACCCCGTCTACCCATATCTGCTGCATGGACGCCAGGCCTTGTCCAATTGTAAGCCAATATCAGTGGACGCCGAAGTGACGCAAGATATACATTAAGAAAATACATTGTAAATTTTACCGCCGGAAAAAAAAGAAAATTTTAAGATGAAATTTCTGTTCAAAATATAGATTGTGGGTACACGTTAGAACCTCCTCACCGGAGCGGTTCTAACGAGTGCCCACAATCTTTATTTTAGAGCAGAAATAAGGAAAATGAGGTTTACCCCTGTAAATCCCAGCTTTACTATTTAAAAAGTGGGGTTCAAGGGGTCAGAAATATATAGTCATGTTTTAGTGAAGCATCACCTTTGCCTCACCCAACCACCCTCTATTTCATAAAGGTCGCGCGTGAACCGACACACTACCATGTAGGCACTCCGCGTTGACTCAACGTTTAACAGCGTTTTTCAACGTTGGTTGCCTGTATACGTATAAATGTAATTCAAAAGGAATAGACGGATCTCATGTTTTGACATGTGACCTTGTTTACTTGTCACTGCGCTTGCGCAAAACTACTTTTCCTTTTGATAACGATCTTTCTTGGTTGGCAAAAAGCCGCTGGTTCCATACAAACACATTGTGAATAGGTTTAATATTAAGGGCATATTTTAGTTGACTGTTACAAAAATTCGATCGAATTACACTTTAAATGAGTAGAGTAAATATATTCTAGACTTTATCCCTGCATCTTCCGCATTTTTAGTCATTCGTTTTGCGCATTTTTATTACAAATAATTAAGACCATCCCGCCTCGTTACCTGCCTAAGTTTAATAGGTAATTATCATCAAACCATCCTCAAATATTCTGGAAACCAATAATTACTAGCTAAGACATGTCTATTTCAAAAGGTTAAAGGTCAATTTTGTCGTTTCAATTCCAAACAAAATACAAGTTTACAGAAAAAAGCATCCCATTTGCAATGGCGACAAACGGCCAAAGACGTTTTTTGCCTACCACCGGTAAGTCCCGGCAAATAGTATTATTGAGTGATGACGTAATGTTTGGATGTGTCTATAGATTCAGCTGTCACATTTTCAGCCATTTTATCTAAGGGAGACAATTTTCGAGACCTCCTGATTGTTTACATATAACGTACGTGCCGGTCATTTGTTTTTGCGCGCCTACGAAAGGTGATGAATCTTAACCTTAACAAGTATTAGCTTTTACAAAAAGTTTGAGTCAACGCTTAGCACATATTAGTTTGTGTAGTCATGGGATTGGAATGTCAAATGACAAAGCTGCTCATGTGTATTCTGCATAAGTGTGCCAGTTAATACTGAAACTTGTATAATAGCCAAAGATTCCAAAAGTTGACTCCAGTTTCATATATAAACAAAACTACCAACCTTTTACTATGACAACCACTCGTACTAAGGAAACGAAAAATCAGAAGAACAGATGCATCTGCCTTTTTTAGTGAGATGTAAAAAGATGTAGTGTATCATCGGAGGGAAGTGAACATCATGTGAACCCAGAAACAGAAGATGTGATAAACTTACGGAAGTGTTCTGGTCAATCCCGGTTTTTAATCATTATAACAAATAACACTGCTGACAAGTCAAAAGAATATAGCATTCAGTCAGTAACTTTTCTTTAATGCTTCTTGAGCAAAAGTAAACCTTAGGTAGTCTACATCCACATGCGTAAACAATAACACGGATGACATGCTAATACTAAATATCTTTCAACTAGGCATGACCTTTTCTTAAATGCTTCCTGAGCAAAAGTCATCCTTAAGATTGTCTACGCCCGTGGGCGTAGACAATTACTCTCTAGGCTAATTCAGCAAACTACAAATTAATCTTATTTTTTTCTCATTTTCCTCTGAAAACTTGGTTTGAAATATGCTAATTGTCGCCAGGGTTTGACATCTTATGCTAATTTGACAGATGCTAATTGTCTCAACAGGAGAGAAAACTGGGGTTGATATCCCATGCCAATTGTTTCCATAGGAGACAATTAGCATGAGATGTCAAATTCTATTTTCTAGAAACAGATGAGAAAACTGTTTCAAAATACAGTCTACTGAAAAAAAAATATATCCAGCATGTAGAGCGTTAAACAGTAGAGCATTATTTGCAAAAGGATACAATAACAGTTTAAAAGAGTTATTTTCCATCATGATCATCATCATCATCATCATCATCATCATTATCATCATCATCGTCCATCACGAAAACACGTCTATATAACTTTGAACCATTGAAGCCCACCTTTATATTGTACAACTGGGGTTTACAGGC
The DNA here is from genome assembly GCA_963580285.1 of Lucinisca nassula. Classification (NCBI taxonomy): domain Eukaryota; kingdom Metazoa; phylum Mollusca; class Bivalvia; order Lucinida; family Lucinidae; genus Lucinisca; species Lucinisca nassula. Next base: position 79,631,386 of record OY757013.1, read on the forward strand.
GTAAACCTTATTTTTCTTTTTCTGCTCTAAACTATATATTGTGGGTACTCGTTAGAACCGCCTCGATGAGGCGGTTCTAACGAGTACCCACAATATACATTTTGGGCAAAAATAAGTACAAAACCTCAATTTTTCATCTTTAACATTTTCTTTTTTTTTTTCTTTTTTTTTTTTTTTTTGTTTGGTGGTGGTTAAGTGTTCAATGCATTTGTATAGGCGTGAATTCATGATGATGATGATGATGATGATGATGATTATTATTATTATTATTATTATTATTATTCACTGAAGCTTTTAAACTTTTAAACCCTATTTCCTTATCCCCAAGGAATGTAATGTAAATTCCATTGAATTATTGAAAACACACGCTACTTCTCTGAATATTTTGAGTTTAAGAATAAGGCACCAGTTAAAAATTATGACAAAATAAATGCCGGGTTACATGTTTTCAGCAATATAATCGCAAAAGGTATTCTCAGACCTATTATATTCTCGATTTAACAAAAACAGTCAAAATAATTCATAAAATGCGTGCAAATAGAATATTTTGTTCATTGTTTTGCCAGGGCAAACCCATTTCATACAGTGCGGGTCAATTGTCATAGATGTAAACAAATATCCAAATCATTTATATTAGATGTTTATATATTAATTATTTACATGATCACAAACAAAAAGAAATTAAAAACCGTAATAAGTAGTTTGCGTATAATTTATGGCAAGTCAATGGGATGCAAAGCACCCTAAACGTTACATTAAATGAAGAAAAACAAAAGAATTTTAACAGATGTCGTGACTGTTGGATGTAGTATAAGCAGTCAAACCATTTTGTACCACTTTATATATAGCAGGGTTCTATTGATATCAAGTTGAGTTATGTTTAGATTTTGGTTTCAGAAAATGACTGTTTTTTTTTTGTTGTTGTTGTTTTTTTGTGTGTTTTTTTTTTGTGTGTGTTTTTGCAAAAAGTGGAGGCCCAGATCAGACGCCGCATTCTGCGGCGTCTGATCTGGGCCTGCACTGTTTGCCAATATCCCATTGTGAGGGATGTCCCCGTACAAAATGGGTCGATGTTTTGCATAATGGAAGTTTTGTGCTATTGAGGGCGAGGTGAGCCATAGTCATGCATGTTACTATGGCTTATTTAAAACAAACGAAATATTAAAATACCCGTCATTGTCTGTCAATACAAGATAGACGTGCCTCTATGGCTTAATGAATCATGTCTCTCTCACAAATATTGTTTCGATCCTTGTTTGGGTCACGTGTAATATTTATTAACTTCTTTACAGTCATTCGGCCCCCGCCCATCTGGGCTTGAAGAAATATATGGGCTGCATGATGCTTCCACGCAGAGCTGAAACCGACCTGCACGCGAGTACTGGTAACCCGCTTAGAGGATCTAAGCCTGTCCAGGCAAAGCGGTGCGAGTCGGCCCGTCCATGCTTATAAACACTATTGGTTTCATTGGGCGGCAGGCCTTGAGATGTCATATCATCTCAATGTCGGGTAAAAGTCACACAAAATTGGAAGCAACGTCTCCAAAATGACCTTTACAGTGTTGACGGGGACGTTAAACTCCAAATCAAACAAACAAAACTTTACTGTCATATGAAAAGAATGTGATTAAACAAGGAGAGATCAACAGGATTTGAAAAAAATGCTAATTCTATCCTAATCACAAGCTAATGCCTTATTTTTTCTTTTTTCATAGTTTAATATATCAAAATATCACGTGACTGGTTGATGTACCGTTCAATCAATTAGGCATTTTTTTCGATTTTATTCATGTAGACACACTCAAAGTTCTTTCAACGTTGATTCAGTTACCTAATCCGTTCGTTTGTTGTTGACTCAACGTTGATCCCATGTTGAGTGAAAGTTTATTAGGTTGTTTCAACGTCGAATCAACGTTGAGTCAACGTTGTGAGAAAGTATAAGTTATATAATTTATCATATTACGTCCCGTCTGAGAGTGTAATGACGCCATGTAATAAATTCGATAATCCACTAGTGGATTAAATATGCAAATTAGTTAGATACGCCCCATAACGTTACATGTACGACGTCCTTAACGACGTCGCGTTTACTAATGGCGGAATATTGACATTTTAATAAAAAATAGGGAATAAAATGCGTTTTAAAAGTCATATGATAAATAGAATCTTACATTTGTGTTCATGTATTATTGAATTAATTAAACTCGTTGCGGAAAAAGGATAAAATGCTCGGCACAGCCTCGCATTTTATCCCTTTTCCTCAACTCGTTTAATAAATTCAAAAATACATGAACACTCATGTAAGATACTCTATATCCAAGCAACAAGTACATATACAACGATTCTAATCAGCCTGCGCAGATGCGCAGTGATATCTGTAACACTGTTGTTCGCAAAAGGCTAAACAAGGTTTTCTCATGACACAACGGGCTCATCTTTCATGTTTTTCATAGAGGATCTTACATTAGTGTTCATGTTTTATTGAATTTATTAAACGAGTTGAGGAAAAGGAATAAAATGCGAGGCTTTGTCGAGCATTTTATCCTTTTTCCTCAACGAGTTTAATAAATTCAATAACACATGAACACGAATGTAAGATTCTATTTATCATATGACTTTTAAAACGCATTTTATTCACGATTTTTTAACAAAATGTCAATATTCCGCCATTAATAAACGCGACGTCGTTAAGGACGTCGTATATGTAACGTTACGGGGTGTATCTAACTAATTTGCATATTTAATCCACTAGTGGATTATTGAATTTATTACATGGCGTTATTACACTCTCAGACGCGACGTCATATGATAAATCTTATTTCACTTGAATATATTTTGGTGTTTATGTGTGTATGTCTGTCTGTCTGTCTGTCTGTCTTTGATGCAGGACATTGAAATTGCAATACAGTTCAGACATGCATTGAACATGAGCATAAAGGAAACAGGATTCTGATCCAGCCCTTTATTGCAGAATTATGTCCCCTTGAACAACGTAAATACTTTGGCCAAATGTGTGTAGCATTAGAATAGTATGTACAATAGTACTGTTCGTGTCTCCGCAACTCCTCCTACAGTATTTGATGCAGGGCTGAAACTTGTATTACAGTTCAGACATGCATTGAACATGTGCATAAAGGAAACACGATTCTGATCTCGCCCCTTATTGCAAACGTGTGTTCCCTTGAACAACTTACATTTTGGCCATATGTGTAGCATAGTGTGTAATAGTACTGTTCGTGTCTCCGCAACTCCTCCTACAGTATTTGATGCAGTGCATAGTTCAGACATGCATTGAGCATGTGCATTATTATCCAGCCTCTTATTGCAGCATTATGTCGCCTAGGACGACTTAAACAATTTGGCCATATTTTTCTTGGAGAATTTTGCAGTTTTAAGTTTAGTAAGAATGGGTGCCTGTCTAGTGCATATTTCAAACAAACTACTTAGCTAGTGAGGCATATGGCGGGGGCATTCATCACCCTTCGTGATTGTCTATTTTTTTTTTTTTTTTCAAAATCTCTCTTTTTTTCATAAACACTGAGCAGAGTCGCACCATACGAAAATATAAATATGTCTTCTAGGCAAAGACTTATGTCAACCCGCATGCCACTGAATAAAAACACACTCGTCCCTGACTACGTTAAGGAACTTTGGAACCAGCGGGCAGAGAAGATTTTAATCACGCTGCGTGCGTGTCTTGAGAAACAATTTCACCTGCCGCTATCACCTTATACATCAGTGTAATGTAAGCTAGATCATCAGAAAATCTGCCCTTGTCATTTGCCGTGGAACAACAATTAGTACATATATCACTGTTAGTATATAAATCAAATTTCAAGACTATTGCTTAGTCCATTTTGTACCAGAATCCCCAAAACATGTAATTGGCAAAGAGTGCAGGCCCGGAATGCAGCGTCTGTTCAGTTTGTTTGTTTTGAAGTTTAGCGTCCCAGTCAACACTGTAAAGGTCATTTTGGAGACGTTGCTTCCAATTTTGTGGGATTTTTACCCGACATTGAGATGAAATAACTTCTCAAGCCCTGCCGCCCAATGAAACGAATTGGGTTTATAAGTATGGACGGGCCGACTCGAACCACACTGCCTGGGCACGCTTAGATCCTCTAAGCGGTTTACCAGTACTTGAGTGTGGGTCAGTTTCAGCTCTGCGTGGAAGCATCATGCATCCCATATATTTCTTCAAGCCCGAATGGGCGGGGGCTAGCGGCGCCTGATCAGGGCCTACTCTGTTTGCGAAAACAAGTTAAGTCATTTTCCAATTAAATTCTGAAGAAAACATCACCTGACACCCCTAAATTTGGAAAAGGACTTGTGCTATATATAAGCTGGAAGATTCCATTTGGTATAAAATGGGTCCGTCTGTGTAGTCGTGTAGACTAGAAACCCCTTAGACAGTTTTTCTCATGGCGGGTTCAAGCCCATTGCTTGTAATATTTTTTATTATTACTAGTTTTTATTTTTTTATTGGTGTTAACCTTATCACATAACCCTTATCACCCGGCATACTTTAATTTAGCCACACCCATGTATGTTTCAACCAATCAAATTACTTGAGGTAATTAATTCAATCAAATTCACAAACTGAATGACAAACCCATCTGATCTGGATCTACACTGCTTGGAAAGTTATGGGTTGTCGTGAACAGCAGGATAAGGATATTTCGAACCGACCGTTAATCAGAGGTGGGCGAAAACCGGAGTACCTGTAGAAAACCACCTGGCCTTCCGCTGCAGAAGTTGGCGTCTCACCTGTGGCCCAAGACAGACGCATGGCAAAAGTAATTGACACGACCAGCTTAAAAAGTTCCTGTTGTAAACGCCCCCCCCCCCACTCTAAACCCCACGTTATATACAGAAAAGTGGGCTTTACAGAGCCATTCATTACTTTCCTTATTTTTGCCCAAAACATAGATTGTGGGTATCGTCAGAACCGCCTCGTTGAGGTGGTTCTAAAGAGTGCACACAATCTATATTTGGACTATAAACTACAAAAAATGGCAAACTTATTCATCTCTAAAATGCTAGTTCTCGTGATAAGGAAGACGCAGTTTAGCACGTGATTCTATCTCTAGGGCTGGCTAATTGGAGCTGAAAAGATAATCGATTATCAGTCCCGTCATTGCAATCGATAATCGATTAGTAATCGCTAAGGTTTTTGTCATAATTTTACCTGTCTGGCTTTCTTCTGAGCATGATTCTTACCATATGTTGCACTTTACCATATGTATATTTGAACAGACAGGCCTGAGCAAACAGTGTAGACCCAGATGAGACGCCGCAGAAGGCGGCGTCTCATCAGGGTCTGCACTGTTTGCCACTCATCCAGCTATTTTAGGCATAACTTTGGATAGTAAATTGTACCTATCAAGTAATCGATTAAAAGCAAATCAGAAATGATAATCATTTTTGTTGAACTTATCGATCGATTAATCGATTATACGATTAATCGTGTCACCCTTAGTTATCTCTATATAATCCTCAACCCTCTACCGAGGGTTATTTATTAAGATGGTTGCACATGGTGTGTTAGTAAGGGAAGTAAACGTGTGATAGTGCAGAGTTAAAAGAATAAAAGAAAGGTGAGCATAAATGAAAGATTTTGGGTGTTAGTAAGGAGAGTTTAAAATCAGGATAAAACAGTGATAAAAACTTGATGCCCAAGGTGTTTCTTAATGAGCCAGTTCGATCATGAACCGTGATTGACCATGGTTAAACAATAGTTAACCAAACCAGTCTGGTTGAATGGCGGGAAAGTCGTGACGTCACTCTGGTCCAACCAGACTAAAGCGTTGGTTTCTCTAGTAAACAGTGCACAAGATGGCGGCGAAAAGTAAGAAAATCTGGCCCAAGGGAAAATACACATTTTAAGTGTTGTTAAAGCATCTTTATTTGTAACAAGAAATATCTATAAAAAAAAAGATAAACGGCGTAAGGCATACTGGAATATGAATATTGAAACTATTTTGTGGTTCAATATGAAAAGAAGAACTGTTTTGAAATATAAACTTCAGATCTATTACGAATTCAAAAACAGTATAAAGAAGTATTTAAAAAACCCGTGCCAATTAGGCACTTTTTTGTTAAAGAGTTCAAAGTGTAACACTGTGCAGCCCAATCTATTACTCCAGGCCTGCCCAACAGAATTGCTTTAACAATATTTGAAGACCCTCTATTGAAGAAACATTCCTGTGAAAAAAAATCCAAGCAACCCTCATAGAGGAGATTTTGAAGGATTCGATCGCTATAGAAACTAATGGAACATAAGCACAAGCAGGCTGATTCTGGTACACGTCATGATCAAGTTGTGTAGTAAGTTTCAACTTTGAAGCCTTTATAGTTCCTGGGAAAATTCTGACCCAAATTTTTAATGTGTAAACTCCGTATTAACCAAACTCGAATACACAAAAGAAAGAGCCCAAAATATGGCTCAAAGCAATGGCAATCAAAATTTATCAGTAAAAAGAAACTGTTGAAGTTGCATTATAGACTTACAATACCCCCAACCCTTTCCAACCTCCATTTGCAATAAGGCTGCAGTTAGTGCACCGAAAGATTCAACCTTAGGTGCTCATTTAAACTGGACTGAATCTTGTCAGAATAGTTCCTTTTGGAAAAGGACACGATTTTCAAATACACTTAACCACTGAGCTGAGCCTCAGTAGGGACCCATTCAATAAAGAATTTAATACTTGCAATTGGTCCCAACATTTGAGAAGACAGATTCCGAACTCGTCTTTTAAAGGTTGAATTTTAATGTCTCTTCAAAGTTGAAAGAGTGCACGTGATCTTTCGGTGTATTTTGTGTAAAACTTCACCTTTCATTCTTCACAATAAATCACATAACATTTAGGCCCCTGTACAAGATCTCAGTTCACTGTACAATGACAATACAAGTATGTTTACAATTATTTATTCAAGAAGAGACATTTTAAAAACTGGATACAGAAGACTGGAGTCACTGCACAGAATCACAGGTCACATTCAATCATCCCAAACACAGTACATTTCCGGTCCTGCACTGTGAGGATGCCACACATGGTTTTGTTTGTTTGATTTGAGGTTTAACATCCCCGTCAACACTGTAAAGGTCATTTTGGAGACGTTACTTCCAATTTTGTGGGACTTTCACCCGACATTGAGATGAATGACATCTCAACCCTGTCGCCCAATGAAACCAATATGGTTTATTAGCATGGACGGTCCGCCTCGCACCGCCGTTCCTGGACAGGCTTAGATCATCTAAGCGGTTTACCAGTACTGGTGTGCGGGTCGGATTCAGCTCTGCGTGGAAGCATCATGCAGCCCATATATTTCTTCAAGCCCCGATGGGCGGGGGCCGATGCCATACATGGAACATCACCATCCAAGAAAGGAAAATTAACAATATCAAACTCAAAATCATTGCCACATTGTCGTCAGCCACACACCTCCAGCTCAAAATCATTGCATTTATGATATTTTTCAGGAAACAAACCCATCTGCAATAGACAGACGTAAATCGAAAAACGGAGCCTCGGTATCAGAAAAATTTGCTTTATTTAACTGGGGTGGGGTGTGGGTTGGTGGGGGTGGGGGGGGGGTGTAAATTCCACCGATCAAACCATCGAAATGGGTAAATTGTCAATATTTAATAAATCATTCAGATATCCAAAAGTCGAGCTAAAGGCTTCAATGATTTCAGATTGGTTTTCAACGGAAAGGGAGATATTTAAGTCTCTGTCATAACAAAATAATGACAGATCAGCCACGAGGAGTGCGCGATGCGTATCCATCGGAATACCCACAATTTGTCTAAATAACTTAGTACCAAATCTTATATAAATATTGTCAAGTAGAAAGGTGAAAGCTTCCAAACTTTCTGAAATGACCCTAAAGTCTAATATTATGCTCTTCTGAAGTGAACAAAGCATTTCTTACATTACATGCAAGATAGAGGGAATCTTCCCTATGAAATGTCCATTCAATTAAATCATTAAGGTTTTCTTTTATAAGATTATGAGGATGTGTAATGTAAAGGGTGGAAAATCATATTGTAGACAGACTTGAAGCACGAAAACATCTGGATTTCAATTTATTTAAAGCAAACCTATTTTGGTGATGGCAAAGGTGTTGCAGTTACTAGGGCTTCTAATTTGCAGTTGTTTGTTTTCGTTTGTTTGATTTGAGGTTTAACATCCCCGTCAACACTGTATACGGATCATTTTGGATACGTTGCTTCCAATTTTGTGGGACTTTATCCCGACATTGAGATGAAATGACATCACAAGCCCTGTCGTCCAGTGAAACCAATAGGGTTTATAAGTATGGTTGGTCCGACTCATGCCGCTTTACCTGGGTAGGCTTAGATCCTCTAAACGGTTTAACAGTACTCGTATGCGGTGCGGTCGGATTTGAGCTCTGCCTGGGAGCATCATGCAGCCCATCTATTTCTTCAAGCCCGATGTTGACTTACAGTTGAAAAACGCCTGCTGTTCTTGCAGCAGGTAACCTTAGAGGTGGAATGTTGCGTTTTTTTTCTGTCTCTACACTTCCATTCATTTTCCTCATTCTTCACTGTCCCTCGCTTTATTCACCTCTACTATCTATTCTATCTCTTTTCTACGGTCATTCTCCCCCTTCCGCTGATTCAAGAAGGGCAGTTGTAAGTTTTTGGCGAAAGATTATACACTGTTCTAGTTATCCGCTTACGTATAAGCCTGTCCAGGAATAGTGTGGCTATGTAAATTGACCGGCTCAAAATTGGTCTAAATAGTGTTGACTGGGCCGTTAAACTCCCATACAAACAAACAAACAAACAATATTATTTATGTTGCCAATATTTCTACCAGGCATAAGGCATAGGCCTAGTTCCTGTTTATTTATAAAATTAAGACCATGCGATTTTACCGCAGTTGAGAGAAGAGAAGTTGAACTTGAAACAAGTATTGTATTTAGAAAGCTATAACTTGTAAATTACTGCTCACATTGTTTATGTAGTTTTTTTCCCTTGTAAGAAGTGTCAAGCCTTTTGTTAAACGTACAATTTTTATCTATGAAAACATGGTTGATTTATAAATTAATTGTAATAAAATGCTGCAATGATATGTTAAATTCAATATTTAGTTATCTTATATAGCTTACATGTATAGCGGTTACCGATTAATAAAATTTGAAACTAGTGTCTCTGACAGAGAAGGTATATTATATATATAAACTGTAATTTTAAATGTCTTTGGTTAATAAATTGTAGAGATTTTAAATACTCTCAGTGGTATTTTTCCACCCCTTTTGACCATCAGGCCTCAACTCAAGTCCAGTGATATGAAACTTGGTTGTTCAATGCAGGCTGTCTGTCAATGTACAACGAAAACACAACGCGAGGTTAGATCGGAGTGGGATAGCCTAGTCCCTATCCCAGTCTAGTACACTGTACAAAATTAAAAGGTTGTCTATAATGATTTACTTCATTGCATTTATTTTATTAGATAATGGATATTTTTCCATTATCTAACATCTGCATTGCCGTACTGTACAACTTTACATAGATAAATGGCATACTTAAGTGATTATTCAGCCAAAAATATATTTGTCAAACATCGGTAAACGCTATACTCACCGCTACTTTTTTGAAGAAGTTTACACATTTTTAACCAATCGCAAATTTTCTTACATGCTTTTCAATGAATGATAGAGATTTATCAGTGAAATATAAATCGATATTTTCACTGTTTCAAACAGTGAAAATACGATTTTTTATTTTTCACTGTTTGGGACTACTTTTTTCTTCAAATCTAACTCTAATTTCAATTTTATCTTTGTCAGATAACTGAACAATACTGAAATGTGTTCTAATTGACGCATAGCCCGTTCATGTGTGACGGGGACGTTACTGACGTCATTTATGACGCTGACGTCACGTCTTTTGTCGCGCGACGTTAGACTTGCCAGCAACTTCTTTGGAAAACTACTCTCTCAATTATTTCATTAATCATTCATAATAATACCATCCCAGGCCATTTCTCAGGTGCAAACTTTCAGTTTACACCCAATAGTATACCCACTAAACACGATGGACACCACTAAATTGACGCGAAACGAACAGGAACAAAGATAATTTTCTCCGAATGTGTGCGACACCATTAAAGACGCTAAATATTGCCTTTTGAAGCATGTAAGAAACAGAAAATTTGATTTTTTCAGTGCAAGATCAAATTTTATTTCACTCATGAACACCAAAACTGCTATTTTCACTCGTGGCTACGCCAATCGTGAAAATAACAGTTTTGGTGTTCATTCGATGAAATAAAATTCGATCTTACACTGAAAAAATCAAATATCCTCTATACAATTTATTCAATCGAGACTAATATCAATAAGTAGGTGAAAAGCCAGCTTATACAGCTATGCCGAAAAAGATGTAAAATATGCTCAATATGAAAGATAGAATCGGCACGTCTATTTCTGCACTGTTTAAAATAGTGATCTTCCTCGTCGTTCAAAAATTCCAATCGTGATATGGGGGCTGCCATGTTTGTTTACCAAAGATCTACCAGAGGTCGTTCGATCACACCGGTGAAAGTACATGCGCAGTTTGACTTCCGCTACCATAGTCTGGTTGAAGCCCGAACTGGCTCAGTGTTATTTGAGTCACATCAAGCAGAAAGGTTTCTTCGAGCATATGCACACAGTGTAGATGAAAATCAGATGGCACAGCAACGCCAGTTTATTCCACGCAGACTGTTCTCCCCGTCACACTAAAGAAATGCTGGGTTAGTAACTACAAATATAGCAAACAGCGAAGACTGACCGATGCGCCGTACACTTGTAAAAATCTGGGGCCAGTTGTTCAAAGCATTGTTAGCTTAACGAGCTCGTTAGTGGTGATATTGTTAACGGTTCTAGTAAGTTTAATATTTAAAATTCTGGTATTTTTGCTGAAAAAAAAATGTGAGCAGCTTTTGCATCTGCAAAAGCTGCTCACATTTTTTTCAGCAAAAATATTAGCGTATTTGCCATAATAAATGATAAAAGTTTTAACAATACGTTAACTAACGATGTCGTTAGTTTTGAACAACTGGCTCCAGGACTAAACCAGAAAAAAAACCTGCGGACCAACGTCGGTCCGACATCTTAACGATGCGTTAGTCCGCTCCATAATTTCAATGTGCTTCGTACCTGTAAATTATGTTCCATTGAGTATGCCTGTATAGTTATCGATGACGTCAAATGCAACTTTGAAATAGATTTGGTTGCATTGTGCTTCCACGCAGAACTGAAACCGACCGCACATGAGTACCGGTTAACCGTTTAGGTATAGGTTGCCTTTGGAAACAAAGAACACATAAAAGAACCAAACTCGGAGACTCGGTTTTATTGAGTCTCTTGATGCACAGCCATATAGTTTGCAAAGCGGCATACGCCTCCTAGCACCGGCTTAAGCGATATTCGATTTTCAAAGTAACAAGAATGGGCCCAATGATCCCAAAGGAAAGGAAAATATAATCTGCACTATGATAAAGCACGGGGAGACTTTGCACGGCCGCCACACGGCTCTTTAACACCAGATGCAGTGAATAAAATAAAAAGCAAAAAGGTTTCCTTTGGAAACAAATACATAAAAGAACGAAACTCGGAGACTCGGTCAGAGCCTGCCAGTGAGAGTGGCGCGAGTCAGACCGTCCATGTATATAAAACCTATTGGTTTCATTGGGCAGCAGGGTTTGAAATGTATTTTCATCCTAATGTCGGGTGAAAATCCCATAAAATTGGAAACAACGTCTTCAAAATGACCTAAATATTGTTGATAGGGGCGTTAAACCTCTCATCACTTAAACACGCCTATATAATTTTGACCCCCTTGAACCCCACTTTTATATGGTAAAATTGGGGTTTACATGGGTAAACCTTATTTTTCTTATTTCTGCTCTAAAATATAGATTGTGTGTACTCGTTAGAACCGCCTCGATGAGGCGATTCTAACGAGTGCCCACAATCTATATTTTGAGCAGAAAAAAGAAAAATATCACAATTTTTCATCTTAAAATGTTCGTATTTTCGGCGGTGAAATTGACAATGTATTTGTATGGGCATATTTTCGTAATGTGTTCAATTAAGAAATTAATGTAGTTTATTTACGTTCATCGAAGTATGAAAAACATCGGGTCACGAGCAAAGTATGTGGTTCACTTAAACTTTGCTCTTGACCCGATGTAGTTCAAGATTCGATGAACGTTAAATAAATTACCGTAGCTTTATTACTTGTATTTTCATTATTTCCTTTTATTTTCCATCTTACATATGATGAACAAATCTTGTTGAAGGGATAAAATGAAAGAAGAAAACAGTTGCACGCATTTTTCCTATTGACAGCTGAACAGTGTCGTTGGCGCCATAAGGTCGCCATCGTCCAATCATATCGAAGAGAACCATTGTATATTCCAATAGACACATCCAAGCACTACGTCATCACCCAGTCATACTATTTGCCGGGACTTACCGGTGGTTGACAAAAAACGTCTCTCGTCATTTATCGCCATTGTAAACACGAAGCTTGCCTTTTATTTGGATTTGAAACGATGATTTTGACCTTTAAAAAATAAAATAGACATGCCTAAGCTTGTAATTAATGGTTTCTAGAAGAATCGGGACTGTTTTGATGATATTTACTTGCCATATTTTCGGAGGTTACAAGGCGGGATGGTCTTAGTTCTGTTTTAATGAAAATGGGTATAACTACTGATCCAAAGCAGAAAATGCATTAATTAGTTCTAGGAATATATCTAAGTACCCATTTATAGTGTACATCGATAGATTATCTGTGATAGTCAAGTGAAATAAACGCGAATAGAGCCCCTATTTACAGTGTGTTTATATGGAGGCAGACGCTTTTCGCCAACCACGACGAACCATTATCCATGTCAAATTCCAAGGGGGAGTAATTCGCGCATGCTCAATGAAATGTAAACAAAGTCACGTGTCAAAACATTCAAAAAGAAGATGTGTGGTCTAAGGGGTATGGATACACCTTCAGGGGAGGCAACTTCTGCAAAAGGATTTTTGTCTCCCATGTCAAGAGGGGTCAACTCTTAAAGGAAAGACAATTTGCTTCTGAGGGGAATGGAAAAACCTGTTAGATTTCCCCGCCATTTTTTTTCAAAGGGAGACAATTTTCGGGACTTCCTGTTCTGTTTCCATGGAGAAATGGGTCTATTCTTAAAGGAAAGAATTTTCTCCATTCCCCTAGGTGTACAAAAATGCTCATGACATGATCGAAACGTAGATTGTTGATATCCGACAGAACACCAAAACGATATCGCAAAATTAACCCATTTAGTACCGGAAACCCCAAAACGGGTAGTGGCAAACAGTGCAGACCCAGATCAGACGCCGCAGAACGCGGCATCTGATCAGGGCCTCCACTGTTTGCTAAAAGTTCAGTCATTTTCGAAATAAATTTTGATGACAGCACAACCTGTCACCCTTAAATTTTGAAATGAACTCCTGCTATATATAAGGAGGAAGATTCCTTTTGGTACGCTTTTGAAAAGGGTTAACCCCGTTATGCCTCCTGGTAGTAACCCTCAGTTACTCGAAATACCCCTGTCTCGACAAGATTTCCGAAGTCCCAAATATGTTCGAGCCGTTGAAGCTCGACTGTATATATACAAATGGCAACAAGAGCAGGAACAAACAAACCATTACCATTACGAAAACACGCCTATACAAATACATTGGGGGCTCCCGCCCATCGGGGCTTGAAGAAATAGATGGGTTGCATGATGCTTCCACGCAGAGCTGACAACCGACCCGCACACGAGTACTGGTAAAAGCTGAGTACTGATAAACCGCTTAGAGGATCTAAGCTCTGCCCAGGCAATTACAAACCATATTGGTTTCATTGGGTGGCAGGGCTTGAGATGTCATTTCATCTCAATGTCGGGTAAAATGCCCACAAAACTGGAAGCAACGTCTTCAAAATGACCTTTACAGTGTTGACGGGAATGTTAAAGCTGTGCATGAGGCGGACCGTCCATGCTTACAAACCCTATTGGTTTCATTGGGTGGCAGGGCTTGAGATGTTATTTCATCTCAATGTCGGGTAAAAGTCCCACAAAATTGGAAGCAACGTCTTCAAAATGACCTTTACAGTGTTGACGGGGACGTTAAACCTCAAATCAAACAAAAACAAACAAACAAATGCATTGTAACCTTTATCGTCGAAAAAATGAAAAGTTTAAGTTGAAAAATTGTGATATTTTTCTTATTTCTGCTCAAAATATAGATTTTAGACCAGAAATAAAAAAAAATAAGGTGTACCCCTGCAAACTCCAGTTTTACTATATAAATGTGGGGTTCAAGGGGGTAGAAATTGTATAGGCGTGTTTACGTGATGGTATGTTAATTAAAACACGCAACAGAAAGCAAAACAACACAGTTCCAAGCCCCGTGACACTGTTTCGAAACTAACACACAAAAAAAAAAAAAAAAAAGATGGTGTGACTCATGTATCTTGAGAACAATAAAGAAAATTCGGTCACATCTTTTTTTTTTTTTTTTTTTTCAAATTATGTGTCAAATTGATATTACTCATTTCTGATCATTAAAATAATAACAATACATGTAATTACATTACAGTGACACAATATTCGGAACAGTTCATCTTTTAGCGTTGGCCAGTTCCAATATCAATTTAAAAGGGGTGTTCGGTTTTATTCATTTATTGTAGGTTAAACGAACTGCCATATACTTAAGCAAACAGTGTAGACCGGATCAGTCGCGGAACGAGGCGGCTAATCAGGGCATTGTTTGTCATTCACGATAACTTTCACGGGGCACAGGACTTAAATGATTTAATTATTGCAGCAATTATACTGTTAACCCATATATGCCTTGCATCCCCTTTTTGGGGATATTGACAAACAGTGTACACCCGAATCAGACGTCGCAGAACGCGACGTCTGATCTGGGTCTACACTGTTTTCTTAACGAACATACATTTTTTAAAAAGAACATACATTATACTACGTTTTCACTACGTTTTACAACGATTATCGCCGCTCGGTAACGTTATAAAATACGCAGTAAGAGATAGCCCTCAATACGTGACAGTGAGGCTGTGGCCTATGAGTATACAACACGTTTTCATTACGTTTATCTCCCTTTATTACTACGGCTTAAAAGCGTAGTAATGCCTAGCCCTCAATATAAATGTGGCCTTACCCATTAGGTCACGGAAGCCCGTACTGTTTTGTAGTTTATCCTTATATATATTGCATTGTAAGATATTGACTAGGT
Source organism: Lucinisca nassula (assembly GCA_963580285.1). Taxonomy (NCBI): domain Eukaryota; kingdom Metazoa; phylum Mollusca; class Bivalvia; order Lucinida; family Lucinidae; genus Lucinisca; species Lucinisca nassula. The sequence goes on from OY757013.1 coordinate 79,646,676, forward strand.
ACGTTAAAAATTCCTACCGACTGATTTGAGGTTTAACGTCCCCGTCAAAACTGTACAGGTCAGTTTGAAGACGTTGCTTCCAACTTTGTGGGACTTTTACCCGACATTGAGATGAAATGCAGCCCATTGAAACCAATAGGTTTTATTTGATTGGACGGTCCGACTCGCACCACTTTTCCTGTGCAGGCTTAAATCTCTTCTGCAACAAGGTCTATCGTAACCCGAATTTTATGGTGACTAAGTATATTAATTCAGAAAAATATATAACCGCAATGACTTCAGCACCCAATTTCGTAAAACCATTCTTGATATAAAAAGATTAGGTACAACATAAATGTTATGCGACAAACTGCATGCATGGTAGTTAACCCAATCACGGTTGACAACTTTGCTCCCCTCTTTAATTGCACGCCGGTGGATATGACGGTTCCAGCGTAAAGGCTTACTGAGAATTAGAGAGAATCTAATTCTATGTAATGTTGGTTGGGGCCTGATGCTCTGTCTCTGGTCGGGCCCATCGGAGTCTAACTGTTGGTTTTCTTTTGCTCTAGCATTTCAGTAGTTTATTGCTGTCGAGTCCTCCACGTTGTTTCATCTCTGTTGTTGTTTGATTTTTTGTGTGTGTGTGTTCACGGAGATGCGTTAAGAGGCCTTCATGCGGAATGAACAAATAATTTGTCTAAATCGCGACGGAAGTAAGGGCGAGGATTGTGGCCACGTAAAATCGATTTAAGATCCCAAGTGGAATTCGTCTCACTGACCGTTCCAAGGCGGTTCTTCTGTTGCGGTTTATTTTTTGTTATGGTTTGTCTTTGAGTGTCTGTATCGCTTATATCATTTTGTTTTGGGTAGCCAATTGGCCATTTTGTGGGAAAGTAACTGTCCTTATGGCGTTCCGCTATTGATGTTTCCATTAGGGTCTGTTGTTTCATGTTTGTGTTTCGTTCCCTTAGGTGTCTCTGATGGGAGCTGTGGTTTACTTGTATCGATTCCAAGGCCCCCGCCCATCGGGGCTTGAAGAAATATATGGGCTGCATGATGCTTCCACGCAGAGATGAAACCGACCCACACACAAGTACTGGTAAACTGTTTAGAGGATCTAAGCCTGCCCAGGCAAAGCGGTGCGAGTCGGCCCGTCCATGTTTATAAATCCTATTGGTTTCATTGGGCGACAGGGCTTGAGATGTCATTTCATCTCAATGCCGGGTAAAAGTCCCACAAGATTGGAAGCAACGTCTCCAAAATGACCTTTACAGTGTTGACAGGGACGTTAAACCTCAAATCAAACAAACAAATTGTATCGATTCCTGATCATTGCCTTCACTTCTATTTTGGAACCTCTAAGCGGCTTACCAGTATACGCGTGCGGTCGGTGTCAGCTCTGCGTGAAAGCTTCATGCACCCCAGTCTATTTCTTCAAGCCCCGATGGTCGGGGGCCGTAAAAGTTCTAACCCAGGGTTTTTCCTTATCTTGTGCAATGAATGTGTAGGTCATGTCTTCCCGGCAAGTTAAATGAATGCCAAGTCCGATAGAGCAGTTCAATGTTCTAACCCGACGAATCAATCAGAAATAAGTTTCTTGCACACCAGACAAGGAAATCCGTGATTTTACCCTGGGATAGAAATTTATGTTCTTACCCTGGTGTTCCGACCCAAAATAGAATATAATCGCGTGTTTGATAAATGCACTTGTTGATTACGACTTCGTTTACGCCGTCGTTAAGGTTGACGTCACAGCACGTTACGTGACGTCACTAAACATTCGTGGAATGTCAACCCAATATGGCGGACGTTGGTAACCGAAGTGACTGCAGCATTAAAAATGCGCGCTAAGAAATGGAATGTATACAAGAAAAGAATCCAATATGGGCGTGAGGGGTGGATAGAAAAACCCGTCCCTCGGGATCACTGTCCGGCATCACTCGGCAAGCCTCGTGCTGCCGGACAGTGTCCCTCGGGACGGATTTTTCCATCCACCCCTCACACCCATATAAGATTCTTATTTATCATATGACGTCGCGTCTGAGAATGTAATAACGCCATGTAATATTTTCGATAATCCACTAGTGGATTAAATATGTAAATTAGCTAGATACGTCCCGTTACGTTACATGTACGACGTCCTTAATGACGTCGCGTTTACTAACGGCGGAATATTGACATTTTTGTAAACAATCGTGAATAAAATGCGTTTTAAATGTCATATGATAAATAGAAACTTGCATTCGTGCTCATGTATTATTGAATTTATTAAACTCGTTGAGGAAAAGGGATAAAATGCTCGGCAAAGCCACGCATTTTATCCCTTTTCCTCAACTCGTTTAATAAATTCAATAATACATGAACACTCATGTAAGATCCTCTATATCAATGACCGGTTTCCGCTGCGAATCCTTGTATTCGGGGTTGATGATCATGTTAGACCCAAACCAGCCTGCTCAGCTACAGAGAATGGCAAATTTTTTGAAAGTTTTGGTAGCAGCAAATACCAAAGTTCTAGTCAGACTATGAAGATAACGTGTTGCCTATAAACTATACATAGAGGATCTTACACGAGTGGTCATTTCATATGAAATTTATGAAACGAGCCTTCGGCGAGTTTCATAAATTTCATATGAAATGACCACGAGTGTAAGATTCTGTTTATCATATGACCACTTTTAATTGGATTTTAACGCCTTTAAATTTGACAAATTTTCCACAAACAATGCATGGTTGACATGAACGCCGTCATGACGTTACTTAAGTTATAACACGTGTGGTCATACGATTTTATTACACGACGTTATCCACTGCATATCAACGACGTCATATGATAAAAGCATATATGAGCTGATTTATACTGTCTTTTGCCCAAATGATGCCAAAACTCATTCCAGGTGGGAAATCTCTGAAAGGGTTGCCTGGCAAACAGTGCAGGCCCAGATCAGACGCCGCGTTCTGCACTGGTTGCTAACAGTATTTTCTGCCAAAATTGCATTGTTTGTTTGATTGATTGATTTAGTTTTAACGTCCCCATCAAAAGTGTATCGGTCATTTTGGATACGTTGCTTCCAATTTTGTGGGAATTTTACCAGCATTGAGATGAAATGGCATCTCAAGCCCTGTCGCCCAATAAAACCAATAGGGTTTATAAGCATGGACGGTCAGACTTGCACCGCTTTTCCTGGACAGGCTTAGTCCTTCTAGGCGGTTTATCAGTACTCATGTGTGGTCAGTTTCAGCTCTGCGTGGAAGCATCATGCAGCCCAATCTATTTCGTCAAGCCCAGATGGGCGGGGGCGATCAACAATGGAATAAAAATGAAACAATAGACATCCCTTAAATAACAAATAGACTTGTCCAACATATAGCAATGGAAGAGTCGGGTTAACTCTGTAGCTACTGTACTAAATGCTAGCCAGTAGCATGCATGTAGTTGAGCTGCGTAAGACACTTGAGTTGCTGCTTCTGTATAGCGGTTAACAGGATCTTTGTAGCAATATCTAGGGTAGATGGGGATCAGACCCTCCACCCCTGGTTTATGATGCGAGATGTAAGCGTTGGATATTCGTACGTAACTACATGAAGGTGACGTTTTCATACTCTAGGAACTCAGATTACTGTCGAAGTCATTGTCTACGCCAGACATTATAGACGTTGGGTTTAACACGGAAGTACAGCCATTAGTTACCCACAATGCAGGTTGACCTTTATATTTGCTTTCACACAAAAAAGAGGCCCACGGACAGAACTCTGGCACAGAATTGTTACATTTGCCCATATTTAATGTCATATTTGCAGGCTAATACAAAATATACATCTACCAACTCTCGACCACGACGGACCACTGCCTAACCTATAATCCAAACTTGTCTTGCCATTAGCAAAATCCTTGGGTTAATCTTCAATTAGTCTTCTATAAAGTGTGGGAAAGTTGTCTACTTAACTTCCAACAGTTTGCAAGCATTCCATTTGATAGGGTGTTACAAGCATACTGAAATTGCCTATGTGCCTTTATAAAAATGAAAAAATACTTTTTGACAAAATTACAGCATTTGGAACTTTGACATTTCAGACAATATACATCAGTCGGCAGTTTAAGCAATTGGCATATTGCCGAAGATAGTTAATTGTATAAAACACACTCTAGGCACTCACATTTAATACGTGCTAAGCGTAGACCTAGCTTTTGTAAGTGGTCTATTTTCGTCATTTAAACAAGGAAAACAACTTTCGAGACTTCCTGTTCACTCCCTTATTGGCTCAGCTCATAGAAAAAAAGGTCCACTCTTAAAGGAAAGAATTTGAAGCAAATTCTTTCCTTTGAGGGTATACCTTATTGATGAGAAAGACAAAGATTTTCATTAAAAGAGTTGCCTCCCCTCAAGGTGTGTTTCTTAGCCTTAAGGAAATGGTGGTTCCGTTTGCTACTGTTTCTTATATCTTAACTTTTTTCTTGTACACCACTACCTAGCCCTAGTGTCCCGTTGAATCCTAACAGGATGTCAGATGAATGTTTTTCTTGCACACCAGACAAGGAAATCCGTGATTTTACCCTGAAATAGAAATTTATGTTCTGACCCTGGTGTTCCGACCCAAAATCGAATATAATCGCGTGTTTGACAAATGTACTGGCTGAATACGACCTTGTATGCGCCGTCGTTAAGCACGTTATGTGACGTCACTTAACATTCTTGTAGTGTCATCATAATATGGCGGACGTCGGTAACCGAAGTGCCGAAGTGCCGAGCTAAGAAATGAAAGCTGTGCAAGAAACAGAATCCTATATGGGTGTGAGGGGTAGATAGAAGTATCCGCCCCTCGGGATCACTGTCCGGCATCACTCGGCAAGCCTCGTGATGCAGGACAGTGACCCTTGGGACGGATTTTTCAATCTACCCCTCACACCCATATAAGATTCTTATAATCTGGCTTCAGCTATCTGCATAAGACACTTGATTTACTGTTTCTGTGTCACTGTTAACGGAATCTGTGTTACAATATCCACGGTAGCTGGAGCCCTCAAGAGCTGGTCGGCAATCCATCTAGAAGAAAGCAACTCCAAACAAAAACCTACATATTTGGATTTTTCTGTCCCAGCTATGTAGAGTCTGCTTCGGCAGCAGGGGCGGAAGAAATCATTTCTCTGATTCAACGGCCCATACGGCGATGCGGCTGTATGTGGAGCATGGAGAGCATGACATGACACTAAATAAGTCATGGTCATCCACCGCATCCGGGCTTAGCTCCAGATGTCTTGATACTGTATTGCATCTGGATCCAGCTAGGTCAGGACGAGAGTGAGGTTGACTGTGCGCGCCTCTATCTCTCTATAATCCAATTCACAGTGCATGGGGCCTAAATATAGCCGTGTTTCCACTAAACCGACAGATCCTGCTTCAGACCACCCGACTCTACTATTTTTATCAGTAAAAGGACAAAATAAAAATTAAAACACCGACCCTACAGTTTTCAATTTTCGACCCTACCCAGTGTCGTCTTTGCATTTTCCTATAGTAATTTCGCGTTTTAAGTACATGTTTTATAGTTTTTGGCATTTACTACCTTCCAAATTACAGAGCTGACTTTTTGAGCATCTAAAATGAATTATGATAAACAGTGCAAGTCTCAACATGACAATTTTATTTTTTAGAGAGAGAGAGAGAGAGAGAGAGAGAGAGAGAGAGAGAGAGAGAGAGAGAGAAAAAATAAAATAATAAAACATGTTTCTCCCAGCTACCGGCTAAATATTTTGTCAGCATGTTTGTCGAAACACAGCTATTTTTTACGCCTGGCATCTTATGCATGCCGTCTTAATCATATACAAACAGTCACAGCAAGAACGCATATGCAAGCCACACAAAAAGCCCCGTGCCGATGGGTGAATAATGGAGCAGCAGGTTAGGAAACACTGGAAGCTATAGTTGCGGACCTGCACACTGGCGACGTGGTTCTATATGGCCGCATTCCTTAAGAAAGAAGCAGTATGGGGAATTCGGCAACCGGACTGAGTGACTGAGCAGACCTTTTTAGGATCGCACTGTTCACCCACTTAGCATGGGAAGGGACTAGAAAAGGTGCCCTAAACAATTGCCTGCATCACAACCCCTCGCTGGTTAACCGCGATCAGTGGGAATCCCATTTAGCGGTCGAGCAAGAAAGGATCATGACAATCGGCACAAGGAACGTGCATATCCTGATGGACAGAGTTGGTTCATGCAGAACATACCGATGGTAGAGAACTTCATAGGTACAAAGTCGAAAGTGTAGCTCTGAGTGAGACTCGGGCTATTGATAGAAGTTGGTTTCTTCTGGAGTGGACAAATAAAGAAGAGCAGCTTAAAACAGAAGTAGGTTTCGCCATCAAATCACACCTTGTCAGCAAGCTCTCAGGACTTCCAAAAGGCACAAATGACCACCTTATGACGCTGAGACTTCCCTTATCTGGTAAGAGACATGCAACTATGCGCACACAACGACCACCCAGATGTTAAAGAGAAGTTCTATGATGATCTGGATTATTTGGGGGCCACCAATCCAGGCTTGGAGATATAGATCGGGCTGCATGGTGCTTCCATGCAGAAACCGGCCGCACATGAGCACTGGTAAACAGCTTAGAAGGACTGAGTCTGCCCACGCAAAGTGGTGCAAGTCTTAACATTCAGTACAAATAAGCACTATTGGGCAAATGGCGGGCCTTCATTAATGATATCTGCAGCCAATTAGATGCAATGGAACTCAGTTCAGACGATGCTGAAGAGAAGTGGACAGTCTTAAAAGGCGCCATTCACTCTTCAGCAATGTATTCCCTAGTACCAGTATCTCGTAAACACCAAGACTGGTTTGACGACAAGACTCGGTGATACCAGCTCAGTACCTAATAAGGCCGCCTATTCAAATATATGCATTACAGTCTAGACTGGGCTTAGGGTTATGCTAAACTCCTGGCTGAGCAGTACAGCTGATGAAATCCAGTCCTTTGCAGATGGAAAGGATATGAAAAATTTCTTTGATGCACAAAAGTATAAATGGAACTAGTCTGTTTTGTTTGTGACGTGTGGTGGCTGTAAAAGGTCTCCCCGTACATGCATTTAATGCTCTTATTTTTCCAATCCTCAGGGATTGCTTTTACAATTGCTTTTCATCGTTCCTTAATTTGACATCCTTTTGATACCTGGTGAAGGTCTTGATTGGACCGATGTTCGTATTTCGTTGTATAACAATTGCTTGTTTGATATATATGGGCTTTTTATAAGCATAGCTGTTTTGTGGGCTTTTGTTATACTCGCCTTCTTTTTGAAGCGCCTTCTGTTTGAAGGATTTACAGTTCTTCCATATACTGTTTCTCTTAATGACCGGTATGAATATCGCTTTAGTTTGGATGGTATCGCCCCTTTAAACAAAAATAAGTATCGCAAATAAATTTAAACTTAATATCTCCCCTTAGGTTACATTCTGCTTCTTCTGTACGGATTCCCCATTCTATAAATAATGTTAGTGCTATGTTGCCGTCGGTATTGGTGAGGCCCAAAAATTTGTTTTCTGCCGCTTCCTTTAATTTAAGTGGAGCAGGTAGTACTAATTTATTTTAAAATAATCTGAGAGTTGGAATATCTCCTATCAAATCGCCCATGCATCGGAAATATACCGATCCTTTCAGGAGAAGTGGAATGTATCCTAGTATTTCCAAATGCAACGCTAAGAGGTGCAGGTGTTGTTCACATTTATGCACCGCGTCTACCGTTTCTTCTTCTGTAAACGGTAGAAGTTTTTCTGTAGTTAACATGTCAGATTTGACATGTAAGTCTACGGATTTAATATATAACCTTACATACTGCAAATTGTCGCATGTTAAAAACACGATTTAACGAACACTGTCGTAGAATGAGTAAGCCTAAAAAACTGACACTTTCTTTTACCGTCATTTCAGACGTACAGGTCATTATATAAAATATATTTCTATACAGCAAGTGGAAAAAAATATTATGATGTAAATTCTATAGCTAGGTTTAAAATTATTAAACGACATGAAACTGAATTAAAATGGATTAAATTATTACAGACACCTTTTCCATTTGGCTTAAATGACTACATTTATCATGAGGGTAATATATCTAAAATGCCCGACTTTAATATGTCCTCGCTTCTGGACTGTCGAAAGCGTAAAACAAACTAGATCGCACGGAACCCGAAAAAATGGTAATTATAAACGTAAATTACGTGCTTTTAAAAGACACAATACCAGACTGAAGTGAATGTCCATAATATTATTGAATCATGGACGCCACTCAATGCTTGCTTTTCTTAGTTCATAAGCCATTTCTGTATTACGGATTCTGGATTCCGAGGCGAATAAATTCTACGATAGTTCTAATAAGTTATATGACGCTGCTCTTTTAATTAGAGGTTATACTCAACATGCTCTTCGTCCTTTCAACGATTCTGAAATTAATCACAAACGTCATTACATCAAAATATCCTTCATTAATAAGGGTTTGGATTTTATAGATTTACCTAGTATCTTCCGGGACAGTTCGGTTATTTCATCCATTCCTGCTTATTTTCAAAATACTGAAACACCCATAATTTGCTATAAATACAATAAACCTGTCAGAGCTATCATTTTTAATTTCAATAATTTTGTTTCTGATCTTGATGTTGACACTAACACTACTGATACATGTGATTGTAAAAACTCAGTGTATTGCTATCCTGCTGTTGGTCATATTATTACTGGCAATTTAAAAATTATTCCTGATTCTAGGATACGTAATATAATATCTAAAGGACCGAAATATCGATTTCCTTCTAAAATTGATTTCAATAAATGTAGAGATGAAATCGCTGCTGCCTTGAATGAATTTGGTAATCGATGGTGTAAACGAGAGTATGTTGAACATAAAGCTCTTCAGTAATGTAAAATTAGCATTCTGAAATTAGTGAACAAACGCATTTCTTTTTATTCGCAAAATACGAACCTATTATCTTCTAAACTTAAGAAGTCTTTGCGTCACCTTAAACTAGGTTTTCAAGAATTTCATAGGAAGTTTGTTTTTGGCTCCAGCTGATAAGGCCGCTAACAATGTGGTCGTTGTTTGACGGCTTCAGCAAGAACTTGGTGGTACTAAGGCCTATGAACATCAGCCTTAGCTGTAGAGAGGGCTTTAGTTGATGACCACATTTGTCGTTCAACCACCAAGTTTGCTGTCTGTGTTACAGAAGGCCAAGACAAGCTTCCTACGTTATATTGGTTACCCAAACTTATAATACAAAGCACGATTTATTGCAAGTTCAAGCTTTTGTACCGCCACTGAATTCTCCAAATTATTAACTTTATGTTTTACTGCCATCACAAAACATCTGTTAAAATATTGCGACAAAGTCTTCGAAAGATCAGGTAGAAATCTGCTTTGGTCCATAAAAAATTCTAATGAAGTTTTGAATAAATTGAAATGCTTCAAGTCTGCCTACTTGTGATTTTTTCCACCTTTTACACAACACTTCCTCATAATCTTATAAAAGAAACATTTAATGATTTAATTGAATGGACATTTCATAGTTAAGACTCTCTCTATCTTGCATGTAATGTAAGAAATGCTTTTTTCACCTCTGAAGAGCATAAAAATTATACTTTATGGTCATGTCAGAAAGTGTGCGAAGCTCTCACCTTTCTACTTGACAATATTTGCATACGATTTGGTACTAAGTTATTTAGACAAAATGTGGGTATTCCGATGGGAACAAATTGCGCACCACTTGTGGCTGATCTGTTTTCGTTTTGTTATGAGAGAAAATTCATGATGTCCCTTTTGTGTTGAAAACCAGTCTGAAATCATTGAAGCTTTTTGCTCCACTTCTAGATATTTGGATGATTTATTTAATATTGATAATACCTATTTCGATGGTTTGATCAGTCAAATTTACCCCCAGGACTTCAGTTAAATAAAGCAAATTCTTCTGATTTCGAGGCCCCGTTTTTGGATTTACATCTATCTATTGTAGATGGGTTTGTTTCTTGAAAAATTTATGATAAACGCGATGATTTTGATTTTGAGATTGTTAATTTTTCCTTTTTTGGATGGTGATGTTCCTCGTTCGCCATCCTATGGCGTTTATATTTCGCAATTAATTCGTTTTGCCAGAATGAGTCAAAATTCAATATTGGACTTAAATCTCTTCTGCAACAAGGTCAATCGGAACCCGAATTTTATGGTGACTTAGTATATAAATTCAGAAAAATATATAACCGCAATGACTTCAGCACCCAATTTCGTAAAATCTCTTCGATATAAAAAGATTTGTTACAACATAAATGTCATACGACAGACTGCATGCACGGTAGTTAACCCAATCACGGTTGACAACTTTGCTTCCCTCTTTAATTGCACGTCGGTGGGTCAGGCTTCAGATTCTATGACGGTTCCAGCGTAAAGGCTTACTGAGAATAAGAGCGATATAATTCAATGTAACGTTGGTTGGTGCCTGATACTCTGTCTCTGGTTAGGCCTATCGGAGTCTAACTGTTGGTTTTCTTTTGCTCCGGCATTTCAGTGGTTTCTTGCTGTCGAGTCCTCACCGTTGTTGCATCTCTGTGGTTGTTTGATTTTTTGTGTTCACGGAGATGTTGCACTGATGAGTTAGAATGCCTTCAGTGGAATTCATTTCCGCTGACCGTTCCAAGGCGGTTCTTCTGTCGCGATTTATTTTTGTTATGGTTTGTCTTTGGGTGTTTGTGTCGCTTATATTATTTTATTTTGGATAGCCTATTGGCCATTTTGTGGGAAAGTAACTGTCCCTTTAGCTTTCCGCTGTTCATGTTTCCATTGGGGTCTGTCATTTCATGTTTGTGTTTCTTTGCCTTTTATGTCTCTGATGGGAGCTGTGGGTTAATTGAATCGTTTCCTGGTCATTGCCTCCACTTCTATTCTGACTGACAAAGAGGCTATTTTGAAAAGATGGGTTGAACACTTTGATAGTGTTCTTAATCGGAAATCACCTATAAATGATGGCACTATCAGCAGACTACCACATGTTGAATGTAATCTGCTGCTTGACGAGTACCCAATCGTCTCTGAAACTCCCAACCGTCTCTGAAACACTAGGACAATAAAACGTCTGTCTGTCAGTGCCTCACGAGCAGATGCAATACTTGCTACGATCCATAAAACAGGAGATACTCAAGTTGCAAAGAAAATGACACAGTTAATTCACATGTGGAGAAAAAAAGCCATCCCTCAAGAATGCAAGGATGAGTCAACTATCCGTCTATTCAAATGGAAAGGGAATCTCCAGGTATGTTGACAACCATCGTGGCACATTGAACACTCAGAGCGTCTACCAGAAAGCTAGTGTGGATTCCAAAAGGGCAGAGGAACAAATGATACGATCAGCTTCAATAGAAATGCGTGGAACAGTGCATGTACCTCTATATGATCGTTAGGCATTGACTTGGTAAGTCGCGAGTGTCCAGGTAAAGTTTGACGGTCTAACTAAGCTCACAGCAATGGTTAGGCAGTTCCAGGATGGTATGCTTTCACTAGTCCAAAAAGATGGTGAGTTTTCTGATCTATTCCCTTTGACAAGTGGAGTCAAGCAAGGCTGTGTACGCTGGTCAGAATGATGTTCTCTGCAATGCCCACTGATGCTTTCCAGGATGGTGACAATGGTATACCTCTTATGTATCGCTTTGATGGAAACGTTTCGACCTAAGAAGGTTGCAAGCCAAATCCAAGGAGCAGACAGATGTGCTAGACGGGTCCCTCTTTGTGGGTGCTCCAACTGAAGAGAAGCAAAAAGGTGTAGATCGAGTGTCTGACTCCTGTGACAATTATGGCCAGCATCAAAAAGACTGCGGTGGTTTATCAACAAGCACAAAGGATTGCAAGTGGTAGACCACTGTCAAGTTTGGAGCGCATTGGTAATGAAGTCAAGATTGCTAAAGCTAGAACAGCATTTGATCGACTAAGTGGTAGTGTTTGGGATCGAAGTGGAATCAGGCTTGACTTAAAGCTGAAAGTCTACAGATCTGTGATGCTGCCAACACTATTACATGCATGCGAAACGTGGACAGTTTACCATTGGCATGCCAAAAGACTGAACCACTTCTATACAAGCTGTCTTGGAAAACTTCTAAATATATAAGTGGCAAGAAAGGATTCCAGACACAGAAGGATTCCAGACACAGAAGCATGGATGCAGAGTGTACCTCCCCTTCTAGAAATGGCACAGTAAAGATGGACAGGCCATGTACTAGGATGCCTGGGGAATGTTTGCCAAAGGAAATCCTCTATGGAGAACTAGAAATGGACAAACGCTCCCGTTGTGGTCAGGAAAAGCGATGCAAGGAAACCCTCAAAGCCTCCCTCAGTGACTTAGTCGTGGGAACCAATTGCACAGGACCGAGCAAAGTTTCGAGACCTCATCAGAAGGAGTGCTAGTGAAGATGGGGAAAAATCAGCGAAGCCGAGAAGGAAGAAACGTGCACAGTGCAAAGTCAGAGCTAAGTGATCACCAACAGAGCTGTCCTTCTCCAACCTCTGTTGCTTTGTCTTCAACATGCAGTTTTGAGCTAGAATCGTCCTCACCAGCCACACAAACTAGCATTTTTTGCATTTGGTCAAGATTGGTCATTGTCAGTAATGACAGAATTATTATTATTATTATTATTATTATTATTACATGTAATTAGTTGGATTTAAGGGGAATTGGTACACTTTCAGAGAAGGCAACTCCTTCAAAATGTTTTTGTCTCCCATGTCAATATGGGTCAGCACTTAATTAAAGGAAATAATTTGCTCCTAATGGCTCGATCGAGACTCGAACCCAGGGCCTCTCGCGTACCGTGCGAACACTCTACCGACTGAGCCACAGGGCCACACGGTGGACCTGTTACATACAATTGGGTGCATACATTTACCGGAAAGCACCAAAATACCGGAAAGCACATATAAATACTAAAAAGCACTTTGTACGTTTGAGGAGGAACACGTTAAAATGAAATTCGGGCCTATGTATTAGATCTGTATTGATAGTTTTACCTAAAAAAAAATTAAATATTTATCCCCAATCCCTTAGGGTATTGTCAGAATGACATGCAATTGTCAAGAATTACACCCTGCCATCTATATCTATCTTCATATACTGCTGCAACCTTTTGAGAGTATTATGTACAGTTTAAAGAACTTGAACCAGACCGTTCGGAATACATTGGTTAAATAACGTCGTCTTGACGTTAGTTCAACATAGGGTGTCTATTCGGAGGTCACCACCAAGTGACCATGTAAGGTTTCCATTGCTAGAGCGAGGGTAGTGTCTCTGACTAAATACGGTGTATAACACATCTGTTCAACAATTCACATAAAACTGAGCATGAAAAGGTGGGGGGGGGCTATATAGCCCTGTCAAGACTTTCACATATATCGAGCCGATCGTTTGGGTTGGCACAAATGGGAGAACCAGGAGAAAATCAGGTAGAACTTGTCTTTCACACGTTTTTTGAGCGGGATGCGAACCACCGATTAAGAAAGTGGAACTCAGAGAAAAACCAAACAGAACTTGTCTCTTGCCACAAGTGAACTGAGCGGGGGCGCAACCACAGCGATGAGCGACCTATTGAGAAAGGGTAAGCGCTCCTAACCACTAGGCCACTGGGACCGTTGAAAACAATGTATAGGTAAAAGGCAATGAAAATGGCATGTTAAAAGTGATTTTACATGCATTATAGACGCAGTATTCATCTTTATTATATTGGAAATACAGAGAAAAAAATCGAATTTTATCAAGTGTTTTATTCTGTTGCAAAGATAGTTCTTTGAATAAAGTATAGAAATCAGGAAGAATGAACAACTTACATACACATATACAAACATACAACCATACAAGTAATTGCTTTTAGAAATCTTCAGGCTCTTGAAGAAATCGACTGGGCTATATGGTGCTTCCACGCAGAGCTGAAATCGACCGCTTAGAAGGGCTGGGGCAGCCCAGGCAAAGTAGTGTGAATCAGACTGTTCATGCATATAAACTTGGAAGCAACGTCTCCAGAATGACATAAACAGTGTCAACAGGGACAATAAATCTCCAATAGAACAAACGAACCCATACAACTAGGTCTCTCTCCAGTATGCATAATATTCACCATAGTGTAAAAGTCTGTGAAACTTATCGACCCTACCCGACAGTGCTTCCCAACATTAGGAAACGGTACACGCCTCATTTCACAGTCTTTTGCACATTGGTGAAACACAAGTCTAATAGACAATGATACATAGACAATGATACTAACATATATACAACAATGCGCTTATCGTTTGTTGATGGGTCCGCATAATATAAAACACTGACCCAGTGGGCCAACAACCTAAAACATTTACCCAGTGTGCACACAACGTCAAAACAACGTCGATCCAACTTCACGACAATGAAATAACGTTTATTCAGCGATGTTGTTTCAACTTTGTGTGTTGACAAAACAAAATCAAAGCGCCAAAGGCACTGAAATGACAGATCCTATGAGAAAATCAAAACACTGTGAAAACTTACCACCTTTCAAAAAAGATCTTAGAATTTAGAAAAGTAGTTCTGCAAATTCCATTGTATGATATGTTTGCAGATGTCTATACACCCGTGGTATCATGAAATGCCATTCGATGTTTCAAATTTTGGGAAAAAAATATTTACGTTTTCAAAACCAAACATTAAAATTCAAGTTTTAACAATGCTACTGTGAATTTGTAACATTTTTGTCTGGTCGGTTGTGGATACCTCCCCCTAAAAGATACTCTATTTTTCACAAAGAGATCGGAGGAGAAAGGCTGGTCAGTCCAGTACATGAATTCCATTGGCTTGAAGACATTTTTGAGTAAGAATAGCACTATAAACCCGCGCGTAATCCTGCTGGATAAGATATCCCGGATTCTGAGCTTAAACAAATAAATGGAACCACGTGAGGCCGACGCACTTGAATGATGTAACGTCTCGCTGTTCAGATAAGGTCTCAGCCATGATCTTGAATGTTCTTAATGTCGCTAGCTACATGCAATAGTTCGACATACCATTTCGCTTATTCCATCCGATATGTCATTCTCTATTACGCACGCGTCGCCTCGGCATACTTTACACCTATATGTCGAAACATCCCGAAATGAAAATCGGCGTGATTCACGCTGAAGTGCGATGTGTCACTGAAACGCATATCACGCGAGTCGCTTAGACGCCAATATACATGTACATATTTCATGCACCAGCGTAAGTGTTCCGTACTGTGTCGACGTCTCAATTTTGGTCACGACAGGGACGTCTTGCTCTCAAAAGTGCATGGCATAAGGGCGACCAACAGTGTCAGTGCTTATAAGTCGGTAGTTAAAACCCTTTGTTTATCTACAGGTACAGTGTAGCAGATGCCGGCGGAAATCTGCTTCGCATATGCGTTTGTCGGATGAATTGATCTTGACGTACTGACGTCCACTAGCGTCTTCTGTTGATAGTAAGATGTCGCTCTAACAGACAAATAGATCATACATATGTAGCACCCAAAATCAGAGTCAACGGCATCCGCTTTCCGACCAGCTTCTAACTGTCCATTAGAAGCCTCCGTGGTGTAGTGGTTATGCTACTCGCCTTGTAAACCAGAGATCGCAGGATCGATCCCGGACTTCTCCAGACTTTCGGGTGTGTCTTTAAACCGAGGTATCGTCTCCGTATGACCTTATCTGTTGGTGGGACGTAAAACTCAAACACTCACTCACTCTTACTGTGCAGGGTTTAATGAAAAATGTTCTCACTTGATGCTTTTTGAGAACAAAATTACAATTTCTTCTTTTCTAGGCACGACCTTACATCACACATCAAAAGTTTGATCCTGAAGATGTGGTTTCTATCAGTGCCGGTGTGAAGGTGGTACACAGGATCGTTGGCCCCCGCCCATCTGGGCTTAAAGAAATAGATGGGCTGCATGATGCTTCCACGCAGAGCTGAAACCGACCCTCACACGAGTACTGGTAATCTGCTTGGAGGATCTAAGCCTGCCCAGGTAAAGCGGTGCGAGTCGGGCCGTTCATGCATATAAACCCTATTGGTTTCATTGGGCGGCAGGGCTTGAGATGTCACTTCATCTCAGTGTCGGGTAAAAGTCCCACAGAATTTGAAGCAACGTCTCCGACATGACCTATACAGTGTTGACGGGGACGTTAAACCTCAAATCAAACAAAACACAACACAGGATCGTGCCGGATTGGAAACCATACGTCACGGTTGATTGATTTAACCTTTTTAGCTTACGGGCATGGTGCCTAAGCGTGTTGTAATCATGCAATCGTTTGGTTTCAGAATCAAAGTACCAAAAGTGTTGGTGGGATGTAGGTTGGGGTAAAAGTCCTGCGCTGATATTGAACTGTTTAATTTTACTCTGAAATTCCAAACAAATAGTGAAGATTTTGATAAGAAGCGCGTTCTGCAGCGTCCGAACTTGGTCTACACTGTTTGCCAAGCTCACCCTATGATTCCAGGATGACCCTCTTCAGTCTTATGGAATACCCTGGTCTCACTGCCGCTATTTTCTGCAAGAAAAAGGTTATTCTGAGAAGTCAGTGATAGTCACGTAGACGTTAGCTCTGAATCGCTTTTTTTTTATTAGTAACTTCGGGTCGAATGCCAAACAATCTATCCAAACATAGCCGGGTCGTTTGTCATTCTTGGGTACATGTAAGTGCTATCTGTAAAATCTGCACTTGAATAAAATGTTCGATCTGGCAAACAATGTAGACGAAGATCAAACGCCACAGAACACGGTGCTGATCTTGTTCTACATGTTTGCATCAGTTACTAACATCTTAAGTTTAAACGAATCAGTCCAAGTCCTCGTTCATGACCAGTCTGCATTTAGAAACAATCGACATGAGTGTTGTCAGTGCTTTGATTTATTCACTGCCTTGAGTTTCTGAAGTGTACTCTTCCATCACTGAAGTTGGGCTCGCCCATTCTGCTAAATATGACACCTAGAATTATATCACAGGACCTACACTGTTTGCATAGGAATCTGTACCATATTCCAGGATTGAAAGGGACAGCCTTTCACGCAAAATCTGATATACACCTACTTGTAACTGACCATAAACTACGCAAAGCCTTTTCAAAATTTTATAGACGCCATTCTGATTTAATTTCAAAATTCAATATTGGACTTAAATCTCTTCTGCAACAAGGTCTATCGGAACCCGAATTTTATGGTGACTTAGTATATAAATTCAGAACAATATATAACCGCAATGACTTCAGCACCCAATTTCGTAAAATCATTCTTCGATATTAAAAGATTGGATACAACATGGATGTTTTACGACAGACTGCATGCATGGTAGTTAACCCAATCACGGTTGGCAACTTTGCTTCCCTCTTTAATTGCACGCCGGTGGGTCAGGCCTCAGATTCTATGACGGCTCCAACGTATAGGCTTATTGAGAATTAGAGAGATCTAATTCTTGGTAATGTTGGTTGGTGCCTGATACTCTGTCTCTGGTCGGGTCCATCGGAGTCTAACTGTTGGTTTTCTTTTGCTCCAGCATTTCAGTGGTTTCTTGCTGTCAAGTCCTCACCGTTGTCTCACCTCTGTGGTTCTTTGATTTTTTGTGTTCACGGAGATGTTGCACTGATGAGTTAGGAGGCCTTCATGCGGACTGAACAAATTATTTGTCTAAATCGCGACGGAAGTAAGGGCGAAGATTGTGGCCACGTAAAATTGATTTAAGCCCCCAGTGGAAATCGTTCCACTGACCGTTCCAAGACGGTTCTTCTGTGGCGGTTTATTTATGTTGTTGTTTTTTACTTACTTTGTGTATCACTTGTGTCTTTTTATTTTGGATGGCCATATGGCCATTTTGTTGGAAAGTAACTGTCCTTATGGCCTTCCTTTGTTTAGGTTTCCATTATGGTCTGGTCTCTTAATGTTTGTGTTTCTTTCCCTTTGGTGTCTTTGATGGGTGGAGTAAGTTAATTGTATCGATTCCTGATCTTTGTTTTACTTCTACTTTGACCTCGAATTTGGGAAAACCCATTAATATTCTGGTCTGCAGCTGACCGGATGGTCTTTAAGGATTAAATATTGACAGCACTGTTAGAAAACAGTGTAAAACCTGAGCAGACGCCGCATGTATCTGGGCATACAGTCTCGCATGATGTAGCTGATTCATATGAAATGCTGAATCTATTCTCTGAAAGGTAAGATAAAATCGTCAAGTCGTCTGCTTCAAAAGTTTTTATTGCGATTATAGGATGGTCAATTTTGACAACTGCGCCAAACCGGACTACATTTTGTGCGGACTCATATTTCTTTGGCGGTGGAAGCCGGAAGAAAGTCGTAAGAAAGCCGGAACTACTTTACAACACGCAGGATAGCTAGAAATGACAGATTGAATCTGTCATTAAAAATATGAAGACAAAAGGATCTCTCCAGTATGCATAATTTTCACCATAGTGTAAAAGTCTGTGAAACTTATCGCCCCTACCCGGCAGGGATTCCCAACATTAGGAAACGGTACACGCCTCATTTCACAGTCTTTTGCACACTGGTGAAACACAAATCTAAAAGACAATGATACTAACATATATACAACAATGCGCTTATCGTTTGTTGATGGGTCTGAATAACGTAAAACACTGACCCAGTGGGCCAACAACCTATAACATTTACCCAGTGTCCAGTGTATATAAGTGCTGTTTTTGGTATTTATATGTGCTTTCCGGTATTTTGGTTGCTTTTCGGTTTTTTGTTGCTTTACGGTAATTATATGCACCGTAAAGAATTATCTGTCTTTGGCAATATTATAATTGCCAGTCTGCATCCAGGCTTCTGTCGGAAGAAGTGGCAAAGGTTGCAAATGCTGTAATTTTGTCGAAAAGTATTTTTTTTTTTTTCATCTTTAAAACGCAAGTATGCAACTCCGATATGCTTGTAACATCTTATCAAATGGAATGCTTGAAAACTGTTGGAGAAATTAATTAGACAATTTTCCTACACTTTATAGATGATGATGATGATGATGATGATGATGGTGATGATGATGAGTTCGTGTTTAACGACGCGTCAACCCTCTTTATGGGTCATAAGCGTCAGACGGTTAATGGATTAATATATAAACGATGCACTTTATAGAAGACTATTTGAAGATTAACCAGAAATGTTGCTAACGGCGAGGCAAGTGATTAAGCTCACCAGAGCCGAGGGCTCCACATTTTGCTAACGACGAGGCATGGTTTTAGCTTACTTACCAGATCCGAAGGCTCCTATGGGGCTTATAGGACAGCCTTTTGCTTTTGCTAATATACTGGTATGCCTATGAAGTGTACATGTTTTCTGGCCCAGACTAGCTAGTTTCGGCCGATTAGGCCTCATCAGTGACCCTCAAATATTTTCAAAATTCCACAATGGAATCAATGATACCAAAGGACAAGAAAATATAAACTACACTATGATGTAAGGCAGGGAGACTTGAGCCAGCCCACACCACTCACGAGCTCCCTGGCCCTGCCTCCCTCCTACTAACTTACTCGCGGCCCTCACTGGCTCCACACCACTCAACTACACTCTGCTCCCATGCACTCGTTCGCAGTGACTCACTGTCTGACTTTATGCACATATGTCTGACTGATTTATAACTGTGACTATCCGATCGACCGACCAACATGTACCAAACACACAGTGACTGTACCACCCTACGATCTATCGATCGATGGACTGCCTGGCCTGGCCCGGCCCCGATGGCTCAGTGGTAGTCCGCTTCGGGAATGGGAGGTCGCTGGTTCGATCCTCCGTCGCGCCATACCAAAGGCATGAAAATGGTTATAGGCGTTCCCTTAGCTGACGCCCTCATTATCAGGGGTAGTCCTATGAAGATAAAGGAGGGCAGGTAAGTCAAAAGCTCTGCAGAGCTTATCTTATTTGTTACGGATATGCGACTTTAAATAAAGCTTCTTCGTATTTTATCTTTAATCGATCTGCCAGACAACCCACCGACCGGTCCATCCATCCGCCTGCAGTGTGATAGCTTAGTGGCTGGTTCGATCCCTGGCAGCGGTGAAAAAATTCCGGCGTCTGTACACGCCCCACTGGCATCAATTGCAGGGATGAATGTCATAAATTGCACCGTCTTTCGGATTGGGATGTTAACTGAAGGCCCCCTTTGCAAGGAGTGTCATCCTTTGTGCAGGTTAAATATCTCTTTCTTTCTTTATTTTGATACTGCTGTCGGTCAAATCCGACCATATTGGCAGATTTGGGGTGTGGCACATAAGTTATCACAAAAAAGTTAATTTGTGACATTGCCACCAGCAGATTAAAACTATACAGACGTCCTCGGGGATTGTGATACCAAGGTATTTGGCGGATTGAACCTGCTCCAAAATTTGCTGGTGAAGTGTATAATCAAACTTTATTTGCTTGTCCGGGGGGGGGGGGGGTCGTGACACCCTCATTGAATGATATTTGGCCACATTGAACTTCATCTGCCAATAGGCTTCCCACTGTGCTAGTCGATCCAGGTCATCTTGTAAAATAAGACAGTCAGAAGGAGAATATATGTTCCTATAAAGGACACACCACCAGCAAACAAACGGACAGATGGCATGATATCATCATGGAGATCATTAATGATCGAATACCAAGAAAAGGACCGGTCCAAGGGCCTAATCTTGGGGGACACCAGATAAAACAGGGACTGGGTCAAACGCTTGGCCATCAAGTACATCTTGTTGTGAACGCACTGAGAGCTATGAGCTAATCCTCTTATCCCATAGTAATCAAATATTTATACAATAGCCTTCTGTGAGGTACATTGTCAAAGGCCTTGGCGAAGTCCAGTATGTTTGTGACCACAGTTTACGGCCCCATCCAGATTGATCACAATATCATGGCAAAATTGAACAAATTGAGTTTCGCAAGACCTTTGACTTTGGAATCAGCATGAATGCTCTCAAAGGCTGGGTGCTAGTTGGTGTTGCTAACTATTACTTAGAGTATATACTCCAGAGTTTTGAAACAGATGACGGGAATCTAGCATGATAGGTAAGTAAACTAACCACTGGGCTCCTTCTGGCGTTAAGGTAAAAAAAAATGTTTCCTTTTAAAAGGAAGGCTTCCCCAGTTTGTAAAATTCAAAATCAACCATGTTTGCTCGCATTTCGAAAGTAGGCTGAGCTATTGTCATACCCCAGGCGTCCGTCGGCGTCCGTTACATATTCTTTGTCACTCGATTTCCCAGGTTTTGGGGCTTAAATTTGTCTTTTTGATCAGTTCCTCTGTATTACCTCCCTTATTATCATTATCAAATTTACATAAATTTTGTCAAATGCATGTGCGCAGCCAACTATAACGCACCTTCTCTTCTACATATCCGAGAGCAGCAAAGGCTCTGGCAAGACTGCGCATCCACGCAGGCTCGCCTGAGTCAGTGCTGGTCGCCTTTAAGAAAAAGACCCAAGTCATGCGCATGAAGTCTAAGTAATACGCCGATGCAATGTCATGACTTTGCATCGACGTTGTCACTCTAAATAAGCACGACTTTTACGAAAACTGTTTCAGTGTTAGCTGTCATTCTTGAACCATTGAAAGGAGGACAATGTACGTAGAAACTATTTTATAATTTATATTCACGGACCCGGCGAGGAGCGAAACCGCAGCGTCGGTGCGCATCTCACGGTAATGGTTCAAACAAAATCGACCTTTATGAACAGCAAAGGCTGAATGCGGCGAGCAAGTTTTATGCGGGTGGAAAATTTGTCAGAAAAGACAGAACCATGCACAGGTTAAGCTTTTAAATCGTTAAACACGCAGTTTGATTTCAGAGATGAACAAGGGCATGTTTTGTAAAATTGACTCTTTCTGCCTGAGTTTAAAGCACGGTCGAGTCAAGTTCTGCAATGGAAGGTCAGATGGTTTAAAACGGGTTTTCTCCATACATACCGGTGTTCACCCATCTCTGATAAAAGAACGGTTAATAATGTTCTAATTAAATGAAAAAAATGACATATCACTTCTTCGTGGAAGACAACTCGGAAATAAAAACTTTTATACACTAATTTATCAGCTAGTTCGACTATCTGCCTGTAACTGGACCCTGCAAACAAAACTATTGTTACTGATTTCAGCTGATGGGTCACAGGGATATCTGCTTAAACCTAGACAGTGGGTATTTGATAGAGTCGCGTTATCGAGGCGGTTCTAACGAGTTCCCAAAATCTATGTTTAGAGCAGACATATGAAAAAATCTGATTTTTTTTTTATCGGAAAAGTTTCATTTTGGTGGCAAAATTCTCTATATATTTGAACAGGCGTGTTTTCGTAATGAACTGAAAAATGCTAGTTCAAGAGATATAAAAGCCTTAATTTTAGCACATAGATGTTTTATATTTTGGCCCCAGTGCCCAGAAAATAGGGTTACTTACGAGCTTATTACGTCGAATACTGCAGTAAAGATACAACTATAGGGATAATTTCACCATGCACGGGGTACCGGGAAATGGGAAAGAATCTGAGATGCCTGGACCTTCACTATTGTAATTAACCCATATATGCCTAGCGGCCCTTTTTGAGACATTGGAAAATAGTGCAGACCGCGATTAGACGCCGCATCTGATCAATGGCTAAAGTGTTTGCTCAACGTACATGCATTTTTGTAACACTTACCGGAAAAACATACTGACATCCCTATCCTTAGAAATTGATCCCTCCAGACATATAAAGGTGGACTATTTTATTGGCATCTATGGGTTTTGTTTGTTTGTTTGAGGTTTAACGTCCCCGTCAACACTGTATAGGTCAATTTGGAGACGCTGCTTCCCATTTTGTGGGAATTTACCCGACATTGAGATGAAATGACATCTCAAGCCCTGCCGCCCAATCAAACCAATAGCGTTTATAAGCATGGACGGGCCGACTCGCACCGCTTTGCCTGGACAGGCTTAGATCCTCCAAGCGGTTTACCAGTACTCGTGTGCGGGTGAGTTTCATCTCTGCGTGGAAGCATGATGCAGCCCATCTATTTCTTCAAGCCCCGATGGGTGGGGGCCAACATCTATGGGTTAATATTATCCGGCTAGTCAAAGGACGAAAGTGAGAGTAGGATCTGTTTCTAGTGGGAAACGCTTTATAAATAGATATCATGAAACGCTTTATAAATAGACATCGACGAGCGCTGCATTCTATTTGTTCCGAACGCGTTTTCACATGATTTTATCGGTGCGTAAATATGTGGAGAGCAGTCTTATCTGTAGGGCTTTCCCAGTTGCGTCATAAGACGTTTAGAAATAAACTGGGGTATCACCAATCCAATCTAAATGGCTTACAATCGAAATTGGAACCCAAAAAGTACTGGTTACCACCCAGGATATCCTGCTCGTAATGCTCAGATGTGAGCGAAAAAAAAACATACTGGTTACCACCCAGGAATTCCTGCTCAGATGTGAGCTAGTAGTAGTAATGGGGGCGGGGGAGGAGAAACTGAAGAAAGAATGAAAGGAGGCCCCTGTGCAGGGAGAACCATCCCCTGTGCAGGTTAAAGATCCCTACCGTAATTACATGATTACTGTGTAGGCTTTCATCCTGCAAAACCTGGAGTGTATGTAATATACACCTGCGGTAATGGTCAAATGTGACCGACGCAGTATCAGAAGATAGTTAGAAAGAAACACTTTCAACTCAGATTTTATCGGTGATTTGGGGTCTCACTATAAAGCGACAAGAAGCGTCAAGAAGCGACAAGAAGCGTCAAGAAGCGACAAGAAGCGGCATGATCATATTCCATTTGAAATATACATTCCTATGTTAGATTTTTATGAACTCATAAATAAATTAAGTGTTTCAAAGGATCAGGTTTGAATAGTTCCAGAAATATTGCACTTTCTTGTGTAAAATAAAAAATAAAAATCGCGTGCATAACCGCACTCGGTTGAGAAAAAGCGACAAGAAAATGTTTCGACTGACAAAGAGTAAATGTTAGATATAAGTCTTGTTTTTCTCGAATTGAAGTCATATATATTTATGTCTCTTATATGCAATATGCATTAAAGGCATTGAAATGTGTAGAAGACTAGCATGCTGCAAGAAGAAGGGCAACCGCATAAGCATCTTGAGTGGTGAAAAAGCGACATGAAGAAATTACGGTGCGATTTGAGTGCTAGAAAAAGCAACAAGAAGATTTTTCACAGTTGAAGCGATAACAAGAAGCGTCATGTAGTGTATGGAACATATTTTAGTATGTATTTTATGCATAAAATCCGTAGAAGACGCATCATTGGGTACGAAAGCATGCAAAACGCCCGATAAATTGAGTTCTGAATGAGCGACACGAAACTTCATGAGTCCATGAAAAAGCGACAAGAAAGTTAAATGGCGACTATACAAAGATGAAGAACCATCAAACTCATATATCCATTCCAGGCATTAAATCGGAAAGTAGATAATCAGCTGGTAAGAAAAAATGAAAAAAAAAAAAAAAAAAAAAACGCACAATAACGTCGAGAGCTGAAACACGGGAGCTAAAAAGGCGACAAGAAAATTCAACGGGGCTATATGAGTCCTCAAAAGGCGACAAGAACTTAGGGGCTGCGCAAAGAAGAACCCAAAGGATTAAATTTAATTACAATGTATGCCTTTCAGACAGAAGAATGCGAAAAAGACAATCAGTCGGTAAGAAAATAGTCAAATCGACCAATAACCCCATCAGCTGAAAAAGCGACAAGAAGAAATAATGGGTTGATGTGAGTTCTGAAAAAAAGCGACAAGAAAATTTTGCATAGCAACCAAAATTAAACAGGAATACGATACATTGTCGGTCCTCGTTAGAACGGCCTCCGTGATGCGGTTCTTATGAGTGCCCACAAACTATGGTTCTATGGAAGAAAAAAATGTTGGATTTTATGTGTATCCATTACATGGACTTGTTGACGTGGTTTATGTAGAGTGACATGAGAAAGCGACAAGAAGAAATAACGGGACGGGGCGAGTTCTGAAAAAAAGCGACAAGATAATTTTGCGGGGCGAGCGAAAATTAAAGATGGATAAGATAGAGTGTGTGTGTTCGTTTGAATGGTCTCTGCGAGACTGTGCTAATGAGTACCCACAAACTATAGTTCTGGGGAGAAAAAAAAATAAGTTGGATTAATGCATATCCATTACACGGACCCGTTGTCGTGGTTAATGGTAAGTGACAAGAAAAAGCGACAAGAAGAAATAACGGGACTAGGCGAGTACTGAAAAAGCGACCAAAAATTAATGATTAAGTGTGCTCGTTTGAACCGCCTCCGCGAGACTGTGCTAATGAGTACCCACAAACAATGGTTCTGGGGAGAAAAAAAATAAGTTGGATTAATCAATCGGAGTGGCTATTTGCCAAAAAACGTTGAAATGGCTATTTGCAGTCAACTGCAAATAGCCAAAAAACGTTAAAATGGCTATTTGCAGTCAACTGCAAATAGCCAGAAAACGTTAAAATGGCTATTTGCAGTCAACTGCAGATAGCCAAAAAACGTTAAAATGGCTATTTGCAGTCAACTGCAAATAGCCAGAAAACGTTAAAATGGCTATTTGCAGTCATTCTATTAAGGCCACCTGGAGATGTTCAAAATATTTTAAAATGGAACGGGCCTCTGCGGCTTAGTAGTTAATTAGAGCTCTGACTTAATCATTAATGGCTATGTTTGTTTGATTTGATGTTTTACGTGCTCTGCAACATTATTTAGGACATTTTAGAGACGTCACTTCCATTTTTGTGCGACTTTTTCCACAGATTGAGACGTAAAGACATCTCAATCCTATGACACCTATAGTACCTAGGACGCACCGACTCGCACCACTTGGCCTTAGCAGGCTTAGTTATTCTAAACGGTTTACCAGTACTCATGTGCAGGCAGTTTCTGCTCTGGATGGAAGCATCTTGCAGCCAATCTATTTCTCCAAGCCCCGATGGCCGGGGACTATAAAATGGCTATATAGAGTCTATATTTTGTGTGAACATATGACACCTATAGACATTTTTGTTTCACTGTTTAGCAATGTTCTCTGATTATTTAATGAAATATCTAATTTGTAAAGCCCATGAGAGGTTGGTGGGGAGTGGGGGATGGGGGGGGGGGGCAAAGGTAACGTGTGTTTTGCGTCACTCAGCTGGGCGTCCATCTGATATTGGCTTACAGTTGGTTAAGATAATGGTAGAGAGGGGGTGCTGTTATTTCTTCTGATGGTGTTATTTCTTCTGTTTGTACACTTCCATTCGTTTTCCTCTTACTCACCCGTCTCTCATTTTCATCTCTGCTTTCTCTTCTATCCCTTTCCTCCCTTTCTTAGGGACAGGACACAAAATTACTCACTGAATGAGACCGTCCAATGCATATAAGCCTTTTGGTTTCATTGGTCGGCAGGACTTGAGTTGTCATTTCGTTTCAATGTCGCCGGGTAAAAGTCCCACAAAATTGGAAGCAACGCCTCCAAAATGACCTAAATGGTGTTGATGGGGACGTTAAACCTCAATTCAAACAAACAAATGATCCGCCCCCGCCCATCGGGGCTTGGAGAAATAGAATGCGCTGCATGGTGTACACCAGGCACTCAATGTGCCGGTAACGTCTATGTAACGTCGATGCAACGTTGTGGCAAACACTCACTATAAAATGAACGGGCGTGGTGTGGTATTTAACCATTACCATGCTGGACAAGTCAGCTCTACCTTTGCAAACAATATATATTCAGATCAGGAAGCCATCTGATCAGGATCTACAGTGTTTGTCATGAAGAAGTGAACTGAATAAATACAGTAAATGGAGTAATGTCATTCTTTGATATTCGCAATGGGCGTGGCTAAAATAATTGTAATTGTTGTGGTATTTAACACTTATAATGCTTTTTAAGACAAACGCTTCCTTTGCAAACAATGTCGATTCAGATCAGGAAGTCATCTGATCAGGATCTGCAGTGTTTGTTATGAATTTGTGAATAGAATGCCGAAAACCATTTTTTTTAAAATAATGTATGGGTTGCATATACTGAATGATATCAATTGCCACTGAAAATTTAAAGCCTTTGTTTTAATTTGTAGGGGCAATATTCACTCGTTGTGTCATTATATTTTTCTCGACTGTTTTAACCCCTTAAGATGCCAATCACAACAATTGTCATCTGTGTTGCTGTGTGCTGATTACATTAATAAGTTATTGTTGAAAACAGTGTGGATCCAGATCAAACTGCTGGGAACAATCTGATCGGGTCCCCACTGTTTGCTTGTATGCCTAAATATTCTTTTGGACAGCAAACATGTGAAATAGATGAGATACGAGATACGCAGACGACATTTTCAGATGCAATTTTTCTTAGCACCTCAAGGGTTGAATTAATAAATGTCATCAATAGGATACAATATCTTTCAATAGGATTACAATAGATATGCGGTCAACATTACAGCCCCCGGGGGTCTCCACACGCCTTTATACAAACACAATTGTATATTGAACCACACCATGAGAAAAACTGTCTTTGCGAAGACCTGCTCAAATACCATGTACTGATTATGCATAAAGAGTTTCCTATTTTCCTATGTGACCCATAAAAAAAACACCGAAAGAAAAGATTTATCATACAACATGGACTGGCTCATATTTACAGAATTTGAATTTTGACATGCACGTTTATATCACACATATAGTGAAACTTTTACCACCAAAAAGTGGAAGTTTTCAGATACATGTACTAAATTTTGATATCTTTCATACTCCTGCTCAAAACATAAAATTCTAGGAACTCGTTAGAACCGCCTCGGTGAGGCGGCTCTAATAAGGACCCACAATATATGCTTTGACTAGAAGTAAGATAAATATTTTTTTTTTAATTTATTTTTATTTCTGACACAAAGATAACATTATAAGCATATACAAATAAAGATGATACGGTTTGTATGGGTTCAAGTATTCTATCAAAACTAACAGCAGAAGTGTTGTATCTGAAACAAGTATGTTAGCAATGAGCGAGAGCCACCACTGAACTTGACATATAGTAAAAACATGGTTAGTGTCCCAACAACAACAACAACAAAAAAAAAAAGTAAGATAAATATTGTATCAATACAAACTGGAAGAAAAAGAAACAAATTACACTGAAAGAAAATAAATTCTGCTACTGTAGGGGCTTGTTCGATAGCGAAATGATACAGCGTTGCCAGTGCCCCTTGGGTCAAACTTGGCTACGCCCTAGGGCCTAGTAGCTACCATACACTAAACAACTTAAAAAACAACTTAAAATTGAAAAAAAAAATCAAAAATCTTCTTCCCTGAAACCATAAGGCCCAGAGCTTAGGTATTTAGTATGTAGCAACGTCGAGTAGTCGCCTACATGAATCCTGCCAATCATGCCCCTTGGATCAAAATTGGCCAAATCCTGTGGCCCCTTGTCCCCAATAAACTTATACAAAATCTTCTTCTCTGAAACCATGAAGTACAGACCTCAGATATTTAGTACAGTCGAACTTCAATGGCTCGAACACCTTTGGGACCTCAAAAATCTGTTCGAGACAGCGGTAGTTCGAGCCACTGAGGGTTACTGTCAGGAGGCATAACCAGATACTTTTAGACATCTTTTCGGTTTTCTATAATGAAAATGCATGCTGTGTGTACTCATTAGAATCGCCCCATCGAGGCGATTCTAATGAGTACACACAGCATACATTTGCAAGACAAAAGACTAAAATCTCCTCAATTGTCCCCCACTATTTCTTATGTAGAGGATTTCGCTAGGGGCTCAAGAATGGGTTCGACGAGCCTTCGGTGTTCGAGCCATCGAAGTTCTACTGTATATAGCAACATAAAATGGTCGCCTACATAAATCCTGCCAAACATGCCCTTTGGGACAAAATTGGACACGCCTCAGGGCTCATTAGCTCCTATTGATTTATACTGGAAAAAAGTTCAAAAATCTTCTTCTCGGAAACCATAAGGCTGTATTGTCAAAGTGATCCACCCCACTCCCCCTCTCCCCCCCCCCCCCCCCCCCCACAAACACATCAAGAGTCATTGTTTGTTAGACTGAGCCTGTAACTAGGACCTGACCCTCAATGTGTCCACAAGATACCCAGATAGTGACATACAAAGTCAGCTCTGTATCGTCAAAGGTATCCACCCCCACCCCGCTTTCACCTTCAGCATGAGGCATTGTTAGTTGGACTGAGCCTGTTCATCTCCGTCTGGTGCACTAGGACCTGACCCTCAATGTCCACAAGGCGTCCAGATAGTGACATACAAGTCAACTCTGTATTGTCAAATGGATGGATACCGCCCCCCTCCTTGTCACCATGAATTAGTGTTAGTTAGTTAAAATGAGCCCATTCATTTCCGTCTGGTGCACTAGGTCCTGACAGGTGCCCAGATAGTGACATACAAGTCAGCGCTGACTTCTTCCCCAAAAAAGAAAACGATTTTGAAGGAATGTTCCATGAGTGCCACCCTGACAATTTTCCAATCCAGAAAAAAATATATAACCCTTAAAATGACTTAAGTTCCTAAATAGCTAGATTGATTTTGATATAATTTCACAGAAATGTTCCATGGGCCACTGTCAGCCAAAAATTGTTCAAACCGCCCACTCCACCTTATATTACCTGCCATAAGGATCAGCTGAGCGATCCAGGGCCATCATGGCCTTCTTATTTGAATGAAGATAATGTATATTTTCCTTATTTCTAGTCTAAACATAGATTGAATGTGCTCGTTAGAACAGACTCAATGAGGCGGTTCTAACGTGTACCCACAATCTATGTGTTTGCACGAAAATAAGGAATGGTAATAATTACCCCTAAACCCCGCTTTTCTCTATATAAAGTGGGGTTTAGAGGAACCATAATTTCATGGACTTATTAACCTGATGCGAAGAGCATACAACGAAGACTATGAATAGACAGCGCGGATGCGCAGACTGATCTGAATTTCGATGGGCGCACGTGTAAATGGCAGGAATATAAAATGACTGCAAATAGCCATTTTAACGTTTTTTGGCTATTTGCAGTTGACTGCAAATAGCCATTTTAACGTTTTTTGGCTATCTGCAGTTGACTGCAAATAGCCATTTTAACGTTTTCTGGCTATTTGCAGTTGACTGCAAATAGCCATTTTAACGTTTTTTGGCTATTTGCAGTTGACTGCAAATAGACTCTTCCTTAATCAATATCCATTAGACGGACTCGTTGACGTGGTTTAAGTAATGTGACATGAAAAAGCGACAAGAAGAAATAATGGGACGAGGTGAGTACTGAAAAAAGCGACAAGAAGAAATAACTTGACGAGGGGAGTACTGAAGAGTTGACACATGACGTGTTTGCAACGTCGTATCAACGTCGAAACAACGTCATGATGTCTCTCTCTCTTCCAATACAAGGTTGTGGGTACTCATTATATGCGACTCCATGAGGCTGCTGAAAGAAAGACAAGATAGAAAGAAAGAAAGTTGGCACATGATGTGTTTTCAACGGCGTATCAACGTCGAAAATACGTAATGACATTTTCCTCTCTCTCTCTCTTTCTTTCTCTCTCTCTCTCTCTCTCTCTCTCTCTTCAAATACAAGATTGTGGGCACTAATTATAACCAGTTCAATGAGGCTGCTGAAAGAAAGAAGGAAAGAAAGAAAGTTGAGCGATGTTCGGTCGATCGCAATTAACGCTAGTCACAGTCCGCAAGCCATTGAGTTATTCAACTAGAATAGCTCAAAACTGAGTGACAGTAATTAACCAGCGCTTCAATTAATGATACACGCCATCACTTCGGCCCCCGCCCATAGGGTCTTGAAGAAATATATGGGCTGCATGATGCTTCCATTTCATCTCAATGTCGGGTAAAAAAATTGGAAGCAACGTCCCCAAAATGACCTATACAGTGTTGACGGGGACTTTAAACCACAAATCAAACAAACAAACGAAACCCTCAACAAATCTTTTTTTTTTTTTTTAGGAAAAAAAATGAAATATCTCAAATAAGTGCACTTATTTGTTACTATATAAGAAAGAGAAAAAAGAGAGGGAAGAAAGAACGATAGAAAGAAATAAAGAAAATTAAAATAAAGGAAGGAAAAGAAAGAAATTGGCGGTGCTATGAAGAAATACACGCTTATTAATTTTATCACTTTCATAGCCCGCAAGCCATTGAGTAATTCAACTTAAATTACTCAAACTGAGTGAAAGTAATTAACGATTTGGGCCGTGATATATTTTCTTGTCGCTTTTTCCTGGTAGCGAACAACCAGCAGAAGGTGGAACGTTTCCTCTAGCTATAAGGGTCCGAAGTGGATTTTATTTTCCCGAGAAGTATTATAAATGAGCAAATTGAACCAATAATGATATGTGGATATTTGCATATGTCAGAAATCCAGGAAAAATACGTGTGGAAATCGTCATTTTTTTTTTTTCTTGACGCTTTCTTGTTTCCAGACACTTGACGGCACCGTTTTTGCATAATAAAGCCTTATAAAAAGAATTATTCGTAAATCTTTTTTTTTTCTCTCTATATGAATGCTTATGTATTTATATAAATATCATGAAATCTATCACATGTAGGCTAGTATCTAGCGAAACAAAAGTTAAAAACCCTTCATGACGCTTTTTATCAGTCGATAAAGCTAGACGACAGGTCCTTATTATGGATCTGATAAGCATTTATGGGCTTTTAAAGGAGCTTGTATGGACACAAAATTACTCATTTAAGTTTTCCAATGTCTGGTCTTATCTTATTACCAGAAAGATTGAATACAAGTGTTAAAATATGTTCTTGGCGCTTTCTTGTCGCTCAATACTTGTCTAGGCTTTTCAAAGTCGGGATTGCACTGTTGTTCGGAGCAAATTTTAGAGGCATCTAATGAACATGTGTTGACAAAAATATACCAGGAAGCATTGAAAATGTTATAAAAGATCAAATCTGCCTTAGATGTATATAAAAATGTTTAAAAACGTTCTTGTCGCCTCATGTCGCTTCTTGACGCTTCTTGTCGCTTCTTGACGCTTCTTGTCGCTTTATAGTGAGACCGCTGATTTGTCTCGATTTCCATTCCCCAGTGTGATGTATTTTATCCGTTTTTCGAATGTTCGGTAATTTCCGTGACAAGCGTCGATAATTTCTGACGCCATCTTGTGAGCAGTGCTTTGTTAGCTGTGCATAAATTAGCATATTTCCAGAGTCAGAAACCTTTTACTTTGTATTAAAGCACAGAAATGTCTACAGCTTCTGGTAAAGTACCCCCTAAAACTCCCGCAGAAATGACAAAAGACGTTAAAAAAGAATCAACACCCGTAAAAGAAGAGAAAACACGCGAGAAACCTGAACGGAATGAAGATCGAAACGAACAGCATGGTAGACGAGATAGGGATAGGCAAGGTGACAGAGGGGACCGTTTTCGCAGAGGTGGTAGAGGTGGACAGAGTAGAGGCGGTTTTCACAGAGGATCAGGTAACCGAGGTGACCAGGGCCAGTACCAGCAGCAAGGATACCAGCAGGGTGGGTTTCAGCAGGGCTATCCACAAGAGGAGGCTCCCATTTTCATGATTGATGATACACCCAAAGAACCAAAGAAATTTACAGGCAGATGCAGACTTTTTGTTGGTAACATTACTCCTGATACAACAGAAGAACAGTTCAAGGAAATGTTTACACCATATGGAGAGGTGTCTGAAGTTTTTGTAAATGCCGCAAAGGGCTTTGGATTCATTAGGCTGGTAAGAAAGAGCTCATTGTGCCACTTCAAAGTTTTCCCCAGGGTGTTACAGACAGCATCTACACATATTTTCCTTTCTATACACTGAAATTCTATCTATTGGTCTCTCATGCATGCATCATTTCTTGAAGAAGTATATGGGCTGCATGATGCTCCCACGCAGAGCTGAATCTGGCCGGCACAGTCGCACACTGGTACTGGTAAACCGCTTAGAGGATATAAGCATATCCAGATACAGCGGTGCGAGGCGGACCGTCCATGCTAATAAACCCAATTGGTTTCATTGGGTGACGGGGCTTGAGATGCCATTTCATCTCAATGTCGGGTAAAGGTCCCACAAGATTGGAAGCAACGTCTCCAAAAACACCTTTACAGTGTTGACTGGGATGTTAAACATCAAATCAAACAAAACCAAGCATCATTTCATCATTCACAACTGCTTTACTACTAATTGTCCGGCCCCCACTGAGTTCAACGAGGTTCCATTGACTGGAAGATCGGCCCCTTTCATGGAAAATATTGTTGTATCCTCTGCAGGAGTGATCAAATTACTTAAAGGCTTGAACCCTTCTAAAGCTTTAGGGCCTGATGAGCTTCATCCTAGAGTCCTGAAGGAACTAGCAAACGAGTTAGGTCCAGTTTTTGCTCATCTTTTCCAACAATCTCTCGATACGGGTGAAATTCCCAAAGAATGGCTCCTAGCGAACATCTGTCCACTTTTCAAAAAAGGGGACAGGGCTCTTGCTCGTAATTATCGCCCGGTGTCACTGACCTGTGTTCTATGTAAATTGCTTGAACACATAGTCTGCTCAAACATCATGGCCCACTTGGATGAACATAAACTTTTGTCAGACAGACAACATGCATTTAGGAAAAGGCATAGTTGCGAAACTCAGTTGAGCACGGTTATTAATGATTGGGCAAAAATCCTGGACAAAGGGGGGCAGGTGGACACATTTATTCTGGACTTTGAGAAGGCTTTTGACACCCCTCCTCATGAACTACTTAAATCCAAATTATTTGGTTATGGAATTGGTGGGAAGACTCTTAAATGGATAGATTCCTTCCTTTGCTACAGAAAACAGCGTGTTGTTGTTAATGGTGAATCTTCAGTATGGGCGCCAGTTTTGTCTGGAGTCCCACAAGGGACCGTTCTTGGTCCTCTATTGTTCTCCCTGTACATCAATGATATTTCCACTGATATTGACTCAGAAATAAGACTGTTCGCAGATGACTGTGTTTGTTACCGGGAAATTAGAGATACAGATGACTCACTGAAACTTCAGGCTGACATAGATAGATTAGGATGTTGGGCCAGAAAATGGGGCATGAGATTTCAACCAGTTAAATGCAATATTATGCAGATAACAAGGAAGAGATCTAATAAAGTTGAGGCTTCTTACACCTTAGAGGGAACGGTCCTCGAAAATGTGAATTCCATTAAATACCTTGGTGTGACAATCACTCACGATTTGAGATGGAATACACACATTAGCAATATGTGTACAAAGGCGAATAGAACACTTGGTTTCCTGAGGCGAAGTCTTCATCAGTGTCCTCGGGATGTGAAAGAGACAGCATACAGGGGACTTGTTCGCCCAATCTTGGAATATGGTAGTTGCATCTGGGACCCAAGCGGAGTGGTCCTAAATGAAGAAATTGAAAAAGTTCAGAATAGAGCTGCTAGATTTGTAACTGGAAATTATTGCTTTGAAACTGGGAGCATGACTGGAATTCTAGGAAAATTAAGATGGGAGTCTCTAAAGAAAAGGAGAAGAGACAGTAGGCTCATACTCTTATACAAAGGTCTAAAGGGTGCTGCCAGCATTCCAACAGATGACCTTGTTCCCCCAGCTAGGCATTGTAGAAAACACCATTCAATGACGTTTCAGACCCTTACTGCAAGAACGGATATTTATAAAGAATCGTTTTTCCCCCGAACCATTAGAGATTGGAATGCCCTTCCCGATTCTATTATTTTGACGGCTGAAGGTGCTGAGGATTGTGTAGCTAAGTTTACATCTTTGGTTAGAGCTAGGGACTAACTTCCCATATCACAGGTCCTGGTGTATGAATGTCATTTGACGTGTCACCAGTAACAATTCTGATTCTGATTCACCCATTGGAAGAAATGAATAGGCTGCATGTTGCTTCCACATATAGCTGAATCGGACCGCACAAGTGTACTAGTAGGTCGCTTAGAGAATATAAGCCTGCCCAGGAAAGCTGGTGGTTTGTTTTTGTTTGATTTGGGGTTTGACATCACCATGGTGCACTATGCTTTGTTTCATTCATTTTCGTTGGAATAAACCTTTCCATAGCCATAATTAATTCTGCCTTGAAATTGACCCACATGTCATAAATTGTCATTAACTGACATGTGAAAGGTCAGAGGAAAGGAACAAATCACTAAATCACGCCACAGGTCTCGCAGACCATCAATATCCATGTGTTTATATAAATATATTTTATGCGGGACTTGTCTGATTGTTTGTTGTGTTTAGTCTGGTTTGAAAATTGGAGTTGAAACACTGTCCTCCAGAAAAAGTGTAGTCTATTGAGACTTTTCAACGAGGTGGAGTCAGAAATGAGAAGTGAAGTACATTTAATGAGAATTCTGTTAGCAGTACAAGGGTTAAAATGTTGCTTTCTCAGAGGTGTAAAATTTCCCTCAAACTTACTCGCCCTTATCGTCTAAACTTTTCATTTAGGTGCTTAAAATAAAGAAAAAGTAAGGTCAGTTTTGAAAACCTTACTCGCCCTGCCTTAAAACTTATTCGCAAATGCGAGCGGGCAAGTGGAATTTTACACCCATGTTTCTTTTTCTTCAGGATTACAGACTTAATGCTGAAAAGGCTAAAGTGGAGCTTGATGGTCAGATGCGTAACAATCGTGTGTTGAGAGTAAGGTTTGCCACGCATGGTGCAGCATTGAAAATAACTAACTTGTCTCCATTTGTCTCCAATGAATTGTTGGACAATGCTTTCTCACAGTTTGGTGAAGTTGAGCGTGCAGTGGTGGTTGTTGATGATAGGGGCAGGTCTAGTGGCGAAGGTATTGTTGAGTTTGCTAGGAAGCCTGGTGCCACCGCCGCCCTCAAAAGAATAAATGATGGCGTCTTTCTCATGTCTGCGTAAGTATTTTTTGTGGTGTCTGACCTAAACTGAGTATAGCTCAAGAATGCTAAAGGCTGAGTACCTCAGATATTTAATCAACCCTTAAGATGCTGAAAATGTTATCTGTTGAATGTTTTTGCAAACTTTTTAAAAATATTTTTGCTTACAGGCAAACAGTGTGGAGCAGTCTGATCTGAGTCCACAATGTTTGCAAACACACTGAGGCCACACTTTGCAAAAAATACTTTTACGGTAACCGACAGAGGGCAAAGCAGTTGACAATTGTCGTGATTGGCATCTTATGGATCATGACAACCCCTAACTTTGGAAACAGTGTGGATCCAGATCAGATGGCTTTTTCAGAAGCCATATGATCAGGATCTCCACTGTTTAACGTTCAGTTTTTGAATTTGTAGGAATAAATTACATCAAGTAATCTGATTGGTTGAAAGTCAGAAATTGGTATGGCTAAATTAATTATGCAGTGGGATAAGGGTTTAATAAAGCTCCATTAAGGGGAATGGGAACACCTGACAGGTTTTTCCGCCATTTTTCAAAGGGAGACAACCTCCAGAACTTCCTGTTCGTTTTACTCTAAGCCCTGCCCCACTGAAAAAGGGGTCAATTCTTAAAGGAAAGAATTCACTACTTAGGAGCAAATTCTTTCATTTAAGAGTTGACCCCTATTGACATGGGAGACAAAGATTCTTTTGCAGGAGTTGACTCCCCTGAACTTGACTGAAGGTGTTCCCATTACCCTTAAAGCCTAAGATGGTGATTCTAATAAGTACCCACAACACAGTTTGTAAAGTGAAATAGTGGTAAATGTGGATTTTTTTTTTCTGTTATCCCTCCATTTACTCCTCCATCCATCAACAAATTCTTCAAATGTATCTCCCAAACCACAGTCAGTTTAAAATAATTTAACAGTATGTTCCTTTGGTGATTCTCTACCAAAATTGCTAAAATTGTTAACATCTGCTAAACAAAATGGTCACAAGAGCTAATAATAAACAAACCTTTATATTCACATCTCCTAGGCAGATGGTCCGATTTCCAAAAAAAATATTTCCTTTGGTGACCCCATTCCGAAATTGCTAAAATGGTTCTGCCACTCTGAACAGCTAAAAATAGAACAGTCTTTAAGCAATATCTCCTCCTAGGCTAATGGTCCGATTTCAAATTAATTTCACAGGCATGCTCCTTGGGTGACCCTCTACCAAAAAACTGCTAAATGGTTCTATCTGCTGATATTCGGAACAAAATGGCCACCAGAACTAAAAATAGAAAAAACTCTCAAACGGCATCCCAGAAGCTAACGGTCTGACTTCAAAATATTTTCACAGGAATGTTCCTCGAATGACCCTCAACCTAAATTGTTAAAGTGGTTCTGCTGAACAAAATGGCCACCAGGGCTAATTTAAACATCTACTCCTAGGCAAATGATCTGATTTCCCAATAATTTCAGAGAATGATCCTTCGATGACCCGCTACCACAATTGTTGAAACAGTTCCAACTTTGCTGAACAAAATGGCCACCAGAGCTAAAAACATAAAAAAACCTTTAAAGGATATCTCTTAGGTTACCATATTCGCCCAAAAAAACCTTTAAAGGATATCTCTTAGGTTACCATATTCGCCCTAATTACCCCACCATGCGCTTAGTTTTTTCAAAATTGTGTAAAAAAATTGTGGTGAAAAATCGACCTATTAAGCACACACCAATCATTTTGGGTAACTGTCTTGGCAGTTGAACTGTCTTGTTTCCCGCTTCGCAAATTTCATTGATCAGGAAAAAAAAATTGATACCTCCTTAAAACCCACATGCCAATTATTGCAGTTATGCTGCAGCCCTGACATAAATTTGCTTCTTTTGAAAGAAATTAACAGGTGCAAATTTTTTTTTAGGGCCCCGCACTGAAAGTGTGGGTGCCCTATAGTAATCACTCTGTCCGTCTGTCTGTGTCTGTCTGTCCGTCCACAAATTTTCCTACTCCTCTGATAGCGCTGTCGGGGCCCTAGTCAGTTTCACTGACAGCTCTAGTTTTTTTTTGCATTTACCTTATTTCTAGTTCCCATCTCTTGGGAGACGGCTTGAGATGTTGGTTGCTTTACAAACA
The DNA here is from genome assembly GCA_963580285.1 of Lucinisca nassula. Lineage (NCBI taxonomy): Eukaryota > Metazoa > Mollusca > Bivalvia > Lucinida > Lucinidae > Lucinisca > Lucinisca nassula. Next base: position 79,684,617 of record OY757013.1, read on the forward strand.
TCGTATGTCAGCATGATTCCGGATCGGGCTCAACAGGTCAGTGCCAATTAAAATCGCATCTCGGACATTTTGCAATTATTGATAAATGAGTGAAAAAATGATATTGATATGTAGCTTGAGACGCATTTTTTCATGCGTCAATCATACTGCCAAAGTTAACAGCCTGCAAAGACTGATTGTCCGATGCTTTCCTTTCTCTCTTTCTGGTCTGATTTGTACATTTTGCGTGAACAAATCTAATTACACAATTTTTCCATGTGGTTCAAGTGACCCTGCGATAAGGTCAAAGATGCCGATGTGGACTAATCCGATTCACCTATTTACATTATTGACTGATCTGACAACTCGTACTCAAGGTGTTCCACACTACAGGTGGTCAGTTTCTGACACGGGTAATAAACACATTCAGCTGGATTATTATTACCAGATTATCAAATGGTGTTTTTGTAATCAACGTTTTTCCTTTATCGATGGATATTTAATAAGAAATGGTCGGTAAAAAACAGGGAGAAGTCAACTTCTCTTTTCTAGTCTGGTAAGGCGGCGTTCTTGAACTTCGTGCTAAGAAGTTGCCCGAATCGCCTCCTTGGCTGATCCCTGTCAGGTATCTGTGGATTTCATGTGTACCAAAAGGTTTGGGAACCACATTTAAACGAGGAATTAAAGTGTGTATTAGAGCTGTCAAATGAATTTGACACAAATGCAGTTGCTTTGCCTTCACTGTTGAAGAAATAACGGTAAGTTTTTATAGATTTCCAATGAAAGCTTCAATGGGAGGTTACTGTAAGGTGTGCGGTTATGCAATTTTTTTTCAAAAATAGCTTTGGTGTGCGCTTATAGGAGCATGTGCGGTGATTAGGGCGAATATGTAGTAATAATCTAATTTCAAAATTATTTCATAGAAGCGTTCCTTTGTTAACCCTCTACCAATATTGCTAAAATGGTTCCACTTCAGTGAAGGAAAAGACTGCCACAGCTAAAAACAGACAAAAACCTCTAATAGGTCAAAGGCCGAATTTCAAACCCAATTCACAGAAATTTTTGTATCAAAATTGATTAAATGGTATGGCTTTGCAAAGGTCTGTTCTATTGAAACATCCCCAGTGTAATCACCACTCCTACCAGGATAGTAATAAAAGAAAAAGGACTAGAGGAATACATTTTGAACCACTGGAAACCATGTTATACAAGGAAGAGTAGTACAAAAAGAGTAGAATTCAAAAAAAAAAAGTTGATCTCAAAAAGACTGTGTTGCTAATTTGTGTTTTTTAAGCTCACCTGAGCACAAAGTGCTCATTGTGAGCTATTGTGATTGGTCATCTTGTGTCGTGCAACATAAACAATTTGGTTTAAATGCTAACTCCTAAACCCTTACACCAATTTCAGAAGCCTCCGACCCTCCGTGGTGTAGTGGTTATATGCTACCAAAATTGTTGAAATTGTTGAGTCCCGGACGTCTCTTTTCAAAATCCTAGTGAGAACCCTGTAATGAAAAATAATTGTTTGTTTGTTTGATTTGATGTTTAACATCCCCATCAACACTATAAAGGTCATTTTGGAGACATTGCTTCAAATTTTGTTGGACTTTTTACAAAAGATGAAATGACATCTCAAGCCCTGTCGCCCAATGAAACCAATAGAGTTAATAAGCATGGGCGGTCCGACTCGCACCTCTTTGTCACGGCAGGCTTAGATCCTCTAAGCAGTTTACCAGTAATCAAGTGCAGGTCGGATTCAGCTCTTCGGGAAGCATCATGCAGTCCATTTATTTCTTCAAGCCCCAGTGGGCGGGCGCCAAATGAAAAATCATGATGACTGTTGACTAAATTATTATTATACCCCCGGCATATGAAGTATGCAATGGGGGTATATAGTTTTTGTCTTTTCCGTCTGTCTACCCCCGGCATACGAAGTATGCAATGGGGGTATATAGTTTTTGTCTTTTCTGTCTGTCTGTCTGTCCGTAAACAATTATTTTGTGTCAAAGATATCTCAGGAACTGCTTCACATAGAAACTTGAAATTTTGCACACATGATCAGTATGACTACTTGTATTGTGGGAAAGAAAATAAGGGCCAAGGGGTCAGGCCTTTTAGAGTTGTTTCCCTTTGTAGTTCTTGCTGTTTAATAGTGTATATTTTTATTTTGTGTCAAAGATTTCTCAATAACTACTGTACATAGAAACTTGAAATTTTGCAAACATGATCAGTATGACTAGTATTGTGGGAAAGAAAATAAGGGCCAAGGGGTCAGGCCTTTTAGAGTTATTTCCCTTTGTAGTTCTTGCTGTTTAATAGTGTATATTTTTATTATTTTGTGTCAAAGATTTCTCAATAACTACTGTACATAGAGACTTAAAATTTGGTAGCAACAACCAGTATGACTACTTGGTTCAGCTGAGGTGATGGCACTGGCCGGGGGTATACGTGCCCCACAGGGCACTTTTGTCTAGTTTCTTGGGTCCAGTTGAACTTAGTTTACATCCAGTGCATCTCAAGGGTTACCTGACCTCTTGCCCAGTTATTTAAAAGTTAATGTCAAACCCTGGGCACTTCTAACGAATATAAACAACATAAAATAAAATAATGAAGAAATAAGAAAATTATCAGGAATTTCAGATGAAAAAAAACAACAACTGAATTTTCCATCCTGGAATAAAACAAACCTGCACTCAACGGCTTTATATGGATATTTTCAATAACAGAGGTTAGATGACTTAATACACCTCAACCTCGTTATAACACGGAACTCCGGGTCCAACCAACGGACCGTGTTAGTTAACCGAATCGTGTTATAAACGCCGACCGTATTTGTCACAGATCAACCATTGACACAGTGGTGATCAATAGTTTCCCAAACATGATGATGTGCGGTCCGGTTAATGACCGTATTTCCCGACTAAAATGTGTTTAGAACTAATAAATGGCGGTAAATACCATGGCCCATCTGGTCAAACAAGTCACTTTAATCGAAACCAGCTGATAAACCATGTTTTATATCCAGAAATCTTCCGATCTGACAGCGAGTATGACGCCATTTTGATAGCTGGTTCCTGGTTAACTTTGTTGTTACTGAGCGTCCGGCACCGTACCGAACTACAGTACTGTTATTACATTTCAATGGTGAAATTACCGGGTTAGGGTTCGGAACCGGACAATGATCAACGCTTACAAGAAATTTGAATTACTTCCCTTGAAATGTCTTACCCTTAATATTTTACCCATTTGTGACGATTTTTAATGGCGCACAAGTCATGGTCTTTGAATGATTTTTTACCGCGAAAATCGATCTTGAATATGTTTTATTATTTGCTTTAATGCTGGAATAAATGTGACTTTCTTTTACATGCGGCTCTAGAAAATGAGTTTTATTGCAGTTGACCGATCACATCGTCTGCATCGATGTTTAAAATTTCTGCTGAGCAGTGATCCTTAACAGAGCGTGATAAATATTTTTTTCCGGTTGCGTAACTGAATTCTTTAATCTCTTTATCTCACTAAGCCAACACTTTTCATTTTGCCAATGGCAGTTCATGTTTATCATGCGTGTCAAGCTAAACAAGTTTATATACTGTATATTCAACTCTGCGGGAGGCCTGCAATAAATATCAAAAAGTACCGTTATAAACCGTGTTGGCTACTGTGTTAGCTACCATATTACCGCAGTCAAAAGTGAGAGGAAAATAAAGTTGTTGTGTCTAAAACCTGATACAATTCATGGATAATAATTATAAATGTTGGTTGGGAAAAATTTGGGGTCCAAACCAAAACCGTGTTATATCCGAATTCGTGCTGTAACGAATCGTGCTATAACGAGGTCCGGGTGTATTTAATAATACTGATACAGTTTAACTCTGATATTAGTTTATTTGTTTCTATCTAATGTAATAAAATGTTAGAATAAAAAGGCCTATTTAGTATCTGCCACAGTACTTGTATGTTTATTTTACCTCATTGTTTAACCCTTGTCCTGTTGAATATTCATATATGCCACACCCACTACCGATTATCAACCAATCAGATTACTTGATGCAAATTATTGCAACAAATTCATAAACTGAATGACAAACAATGTAGATCCTGATCAGATGGCTTCTTCAGAAGCCATCTGATCTGGATCTTCATTGTTTGAAAGATAAGACATATCCGGGGTCAGCAGGACAAGGGTTAAAGTCACATAAAACATGGAGCAATTAATGAATGACATCCTTTTGTCCAACCTTGCCCCTGGCTATCTTGTGCTATCTAAATAAACAATGTCTCCAGAGTTGTTGTTGTAATCTTGCAATTCACTGATGAACAATAGTAAAATGCTATAAATATCCTAAAATTTGAACACATGGTTTTGCCATACAAAATTTGTTAAAAAGATGCAAATGGACTGGCTCACAGTGCAGAGTCTTATCCTGATTAATACAAATTGAAAACTTAGAACCATTATGGTAAGTGACAATAACCAGGTGCACAGGGAATTTCTACCTGTATTTTTCTATTATTGATTTGAAAAGATGCTATTTTTTTGTTTGAACAATTTCAAAATTTTTAGTCTTAGATTCACATTTTGGCTAGTTCAACATGATTTACATCCAGTGCATCTCAAGGGTTACCTGACCTCTTGCCCAGTTATTTAAAAGTTAATGTCAAACCCTGGGCACTTCTAACGAATATAAACAAATGAAGAAATAAGAAAATTATCAGGAATTTCAGATGAAAAAAAACACAACAACTGAATTTTCCATCCTGGAATTAAAACAAACCTGCACTCAATGGCTTTATATGGATATTTTCAAAAACAGAGGTTAGATGACTTAATATTTAATAATACTGATACAGTTTAACTCTGATATTAGTTTATTTGTTTCTATCTAATGTAATAAAATGTAAGAATAAAAAGGCCTATTTAGTATCTGCCACAGTACTTGTATGTTTATTTTACCTCATTGTTTAAAGTCACATAAAACATGGAGCAATTAATGAATGACATCGGATCCTTTTGTCCAACCTTGCCCCTGGCTATCTTGTGCTATCTAAATAAACAATGTCTCCAGAGTTGTTGTTGTAATCTTGCAATTCACTGATGGACAATAGTAAAATGCTATAAATATCCTAAAATTTGAACACATGGTTTTGCCATACAAAATTTGTTAAAAAGATGCAAATGGACTTGCTCACAGTGCAGAGTCTTATCCTGATTAATACAAATTGAAAACTTAGAACCATTATGGTAAGTGACAATAACCAGGTGCACAGGGAATTTCTACCTGTATTTTTCTATTATTGATTTGAAAAGATGCTATTTTTTTGTTTGAACAATTTCAAAATTTTTAGTCTTAGATTCACATTTTGGCTAGTTCAACATGATTTACATCCAGTGCATCTCAAGGGTTACCTGACCTCTTGCCCAGTTATTTAAAAGTTAATGTCAAACCCTGGGCACTTCTAACGAATATAAACAAATGAAGAAATAAGAAAATTATCAGGAATTTCAGATGAAAAAAAAAACAACAACTGAATTTTCCATCCTGGAATTAAAACAAACCTGCACTCAATGGCTTTATATGGATATTTTCAAAAACAGAGGTTAGATGACTTAATATTTAATAATACTGATACAGTTTAACTCTGATATTAGTTTATTTGTTTCTATCTAATGTAATAAAATGTAAGAATAAAAAGGCCTATTTAGTATCTGCCACAGTACTTGTATGTTTATTTTACCTCATTGTTTAAAGTCACATAAAACATGGAGCAATTAATGAATGACATCGGATCCTTTTGTCCAACCTTGCCCCTGGCTATCTTGTGCTATCTAAATAAACAATGTCTCCAGAGTTGTTGTTGTAATCTTGCAATTCACTGATGGACAATAGTAAAATGCTATAAATATCCTAAAATTTGAACACATGGTTTTGCCATACAAAATTTGTTAAAAAGATGCAAATGGACTTGCTCACAGTGCAGAGTCTTATCCTGATTAATACAAATTGAAAACTTAGAACCATTATGGTAAGTGACAATAACCAGGTGCACAGGGAATTTCTACCTGTATTTTTCTATTATTGATTTGAAAAGATGCTATTTTTTTGTTTGAACAATTTCAAAATTTTTAGTCTTAGATTCACATTTTGGCTAGTTCAACATGATTTACATCCAGTGCATCTCAAGGGTTACCTGACCTCTTGCCCAGTTATTTAAAAGTTAATGTCAAACCCTGGGCACTTCTAACGAATATAAACAAATGAAGAAATAAGAAAATTATCAGGAATTTCAGATGAAAAAAAAAACAACAACTGAATTTTCCATCCTGGAATTAAAACAAACCTGCACTCAATGGCTTTATATGGATATTTTCAAAAACAGAGGTTAGATGATTTAATATTTAATAATACTGATACAGTTTAACTCTGATATTAGTTTATTTGTTTCTATCTAATGTAATAAAATGTAAGAATAAAAAGGCCTATTTAGTATCTGCCACAGTACTTGTATGTTTATTTTACCTCATTGTTTAAAGTCACATAAAACATGGAGCAATTAATGAATGACATCGGATCCTTTTGTCCAACCTTGCCCCTGGCTATCTTGTGCTATCTAAATAAACAATGTCTCCAGAGTTGTTGTTGTAATCTTGCAATTCACTGATGGACAATAGTAAAATGCTATAAATATCCTAAAATTTGAACACATGGTTTTGCCATACAAAATTTGTTAAAAAGATGCAAATGGACTGGCTCACAGTGCTGAGTCTTATCCTGATTAATACAAATTGAAAACTTAGAACCATTATGGTAAGTGACAATAGCCAGGTGCACAGGGAATTTCTACCTGTATTTTTCTATTATTGATTTGAAAAGATGCTATTTTTTTGTTTGAACAATTTCAAAATTTTTAGTCTTAGATTCACATTTTGGCTAGTTCAACATGATTTACATCCAGTGCATCTCAAGGCTTACCTGACCTCTTGCCCAGTTATTTAAAAGTTAATGTCAAACCCTGGGCACTTCTAACGAATATAAACAAATGAAGAAATAAGAAAATTATCAGGAATTTCAGATGAAAAAAAAAACAACAACTGAATTTTCCATCCTGGAATTAAAACAAACCTGCACTCAATGGCTTTATATGGATATTTTCAATAACAGAGGTTAGATGCCGTGTGGCGGCCGTAAAACGTCTCCCCGTACATCAACCATAGTGCAGTTTATATTTTAATTTTGGTCCTTTGAGATCATCGTGAATATTCTGAGAATTCAGAAATAAATTATTGATTTAGACTCATTCTAGACAGGTTTTTAATTATTTGGACCCCATTTTGATTTATATAAGTCTTTGAATCGACTGCCTATTCGAAATTCGCAAAATTGCAGTATGTTTCCTCTGGCTTTCTTTGCCGGATCATTACAGGGTCACTGATGAGGCTTTATTAGCCGAAACTACGTAGTATGGCCCATCTTCTTTCTTATGAATGTTTTCATTGTTCTTAAAGGAACTCATTTTTGATTTTTATTAATATTTAATAATACTGATACAGTTTAACTCTGATATTAGTTTATTTGTTTCTATCTAATGTAATAAAATGTTAGAATAAAAAGGCCTATTTAGTATCTGCCACAGTACTTGTATGTTTATTTTACCTCATTGTTTAAAGTCACATAAAACATGGAGCAATTAATGAATGACATCCTTTTGTCCAACCTTGCCCCTGGCTATCTTGTGCTATCTAAATAAACAATGTCTCCAGAGTTGTTGTTGTAATCTTGCAATTCACTGATGGACAATAGTAAAATGCTATAAATATCCTAAAATTTGAACACATGGTTTTGCCATACAAAATTTGTTAAAAAGATGCAAATGGACTGGCTCACAGTGCTGAGTCTTATCCTGATTAATACAAATTGAAAACTTAGAACCATTATGGTAAGTGACAATAACCAGGTGCACAGGGAATTTCTACCTGTATTTTTCTATTATTGATTTGAAAAGATGCTATTTTTTTTGTTTGAACAATTTCAAAATTTTTATGTCCCCGGTAGCGATAGCGGGGACATATTGTTTTTGCCCTGTCTGTTTGTTGGTTTGTACGTGGACAACTTTAACGTTGGCCATAACTTTTGAACAGTTTGAGATAGAGCTTGTATATTTGGCCTGAAGGTTCCTTGAGACAAGACCTTCACATTCATGCAGAAAAATTTGACCTGTGACCTTGACCTTGACCTTTGACCTACTTAAAAGAAAAAAATAACATTGGTCATAACTTTTGAACCACTTGAGATACAGCCTTCATATTTAGCATGTATGTTCTTTGTGACAAAAGCTTTACATTCATGCAAAAAATTTTGACCTGTGACCTTGACCTTGACCTTTGATCTACTTAAAATAAAAAAAAATAACATTTTGCTCATAACTTTTGAATGGTTTGAGATAGAGCCTTCATATTTTGCATGTAGGTTCCTTTTGACAAGAGCTTTACATTCACAAAAAAAAATATGACCTGTGACCTTGACCTTTGACCTACATAAAAGAAATAGTTACCATTGGTCATAACTTTTGACCTACATAAAAGAAAAAGTTAACATTGGTCATAACTTTTGAACCGTTTGAGATACAGCCTTCATATTTAGCATGTAGGTTCCTTGTGACAAACGCTTTACATTCATGCAAAAAATATTGACCTGTGACCTTGACCTTTGACCTACTTAAAAAATAAACATTTTTGGTCATAACTTTTTTACCGTTTGGGATAGAGCTTTCCTATTTGGCATGTATGTTCTCTGTGATTAGAGCTTTTCATTCATGAAAAAATGTTTGGACAATGACCTTGACCTTTGACCTACTTAAAAGAAAAATTAAAATTGTTCATAACTTTTGAGATAGAGCCTTAATATTTGGCATGTAGGTTCCTTGTGACAAGAGCTTTACATTCATTTTGACCTGTGACCTTGACCTACTTTAAGAAAAAGTATTATTGTTCATAACTTTTGAACTGTTTAAGATAGAGCTTTCATATTTGGCATGTAAGTTTCTTGTGTCAAGGGCTTCCCACACAAACAAAAATCTTGAACTGTGAGCAACTTTGAATAAAAAATGACCATGCCCGGGGACATGTTCATGTTTCACAAACACATCTTGTTAGTCTTAGATTCACATTTTGGCTAGTTCAACATGATTTACATCCAGTGCATCTCAAGGGTTACCTGACCTCTTGCCCAGTTATTTAAAAGTTAATGTCAAACCCTGGGCACTTCTAACGAATATAAACAAATGAAGAAATAAGAAAATTATCAGGAATTTCAGATGAAAAAAAAAACAACAACTGAATTTTCCATCCTGGAATTAAAACAAACCTGCACTCAATGGCTTTATATGGATATTTTCAATAACAGAGGTTAGATGACTTAATATTTAATAATACTGATACAGTTTAACTCTGATATTAGTTTATTTGTTTCTATCTAATGTAATAAAATGTTAGAATAAAAAGGCCTATTTAGTATCTGCCACAGTACTTGTATGTTTATTTTACCTCATTGTTTAAAGTCACATAAAACATGGAGCAATTAATGAATGACATCCTTTTGTCCAACCTTGCCCCTGGCTATCTTGTGCTATCTAAATAAACAATGTCTCCAGAGTTGTTGTTGTAATCTTGCAATTCACTGATGGACAATAGTAAAATGCTATAAATATCCTAAAATTTGAACACATGGTTTTGCCATACAAAATTTGTTAAAAAGATGCAAATGGACTGGCTCACAGTGCTGAGTCTTATCCTGATTAATACAAATTGAAAACTTAGAACAATTATGGTAAGTGAAAATAACCAGGTGCACAGGGAATTTCTACCTGTATTTTTCTATTATTGATTTGAAAAGATGCTATTTTTTTGTTTGAACAATTTCAAAATTTTTAGTCTTAGATTCACATTTTGGCTAGTTCAACATGATTTACATCCAGTGCATCTCAAGGGTTACCTGACCTCTTGCCCAGTTATTTAAAAGTTAATGTCAAACCCTGGGCACTTCTAATGAATATAAACAAATGAAGAAATAAGAAAATTATCAGGAATTTCAGATGAAAAAAAAAACAACTGAATTTTCCATCCTGGAATTAAAACAAACCTGCACTCAATGGCTTTATATGGATATTTTCAATAACAGAGGTTAGATGACTTAATATTTAATAATACTGATACAGTTTAACTCTGATATTAGTTTATTTGTTTCTATCTAATGTAATAAAATGTTAGAATAAAAAGGCCTATTTAGTATCTGCCACAGTACTTGTATGTTTATTTTACCTCATTGTTTAACCCTTGTCCTGTTGAATATTCATATATGCCACACCCACTACCGATTATCAACCAATCAGATTACTTGATGCAAATTATTGCAACAAATTCATAAACTGAATGACAAACAATGTAGATCCTGATCAGATGGCTTCTTCAGAAGCCATCTGATCTGGATCTTCATTGTTTGAAAGATAAGACATATCCGGGGTCAGCAGGACAAGGGTTAAAGTCACATAAAACATGGAGCAATTAATGAATGACATCCTTTTGTCCAACCTTGCCCCTGGCTATCTTGTGCTATCTAAATAAACAATGTCTCCAGAGTTGTTGTTGTAATCTTGCAATTCACTGATGGACAATAGTAAAATGCTAAAAATATCCTAAAATTTGAACACATGGTTTTGCCATACAAAATTTGTTAAAAAGATGCAAATGGACTGGCTCACAGTGCTGAGTCTTATCCTGATTAATACAAATTGAAAACTTAGAACCATTATGGTAAGTGACAATAGCCAGGTGCACAGGGAATTTCTACCTGTATTTTTCTATTATTGATTTGAAAAGATGCTATTTTTTTGTTTGAACAATATCAAAATTTTTAGTCTTAGATTCACATTTTGGCCAGTTCAACATGATTATTTTAAATTGAGAAATATTTTATTCTGCAGGTTGATAACCATGATAACCTTATATAAATATTAACTTTTAAATTTTTTTACTCATTTAGTTTGATTATACTACTTATTAGTCAATTTTGTTAAGAATTTTGCAGTGTTTTAAGGCAAAAAAAAATCAATTTAACAGTATTTGCCACTTGATGAGTATTTTCCAGTCTGGTAAATACCGGTAAATGCCACTGGTAAATACCTTGGGTGGAATTTGCCACTCAACCCTGGCATTTGATGATAACTTAAGGGGAATGAGAACATCTGGCAGACTTTTTCCACCTTTTTTCAAAGGGAGACAACTTTTGAGACTTCCTGTTCGCTTTTCTACCAATGCTGGTCCATTGAAAAAAGGGTCAACTCTTAAAGGAATGAGGAGCAAATTCTTTCCTATCTTGACATGGGAGACAAAAATATTTTTGCAGCAGTTGCCTCCCCTGAAGGCTTATCCATTCCCCTTTAAGGATGGTAATCATTTTTCGGTATAAGCCTGTGTTGCTGGTATTCATTTGAACTCCAATCACCTCGGTTTTCATAGAGAATTGAAAAAGAAAGGCCTTAAAAATATCATTCAATTATCACCAAATAATCAGTTTCTATAATTAGGTACTGTAGGTTTTTGTCATGGACAGAGCTCCCATCCGTTATGGCTTGGAGAAATAACTAGTGCAGGATGCAGGGTGGGTTCCCGCAGAGCGGAAACTGATAGAACATTTGAGTAAGTCACTAAGAAAGATCTGCCCGGGAAATGTGATGTAAGTTGGAATGTCCCGTAAACCCCTTGTATTTTGTCTTGGCGGTAGGGCTTGAGGAAGTAACTAAGACAGATCTGACCAGGAAATGTGGTGTAATATGGACTGTCACATAAACCCCTTGTATTTTGTCTTGGCGGTAGGGCTTGAGGAAGTTACTAAGACAGATCTGACCAGGAAATGTGGTGTAATATGGACTGTCACGTAAACCCCTTGTATTTTGTCTTGGCGGTAGGGCTTGAAGAAGTTTTTGTTTGTTTGATTTGAGGTTTAACGTCCCCGTCAACACTGTAAAGGTCATTTTGGAGACGTTGCTTCCAATTTTGTGGGACTTTTACCCGACATTGAGATGAAATGACATCTCAAGCCCTGTCGCCCAATGAAACCAATAGGGTTAATTAGCAAGGACGGTCTGCCTCGCACCGCGGTTCCTAGACAGGCTTAGATCCTCTAAGCGGTTTACCAGTACTAGTGTGCGGGCCAGATTCAGCTCTGCGTGGAAGCATCATGCAGCCCATATATTTCTTCAAGTCCTATTACTAAGACAGATCTGCCAAGGAAATGTGGTGTAATTTGGACCATCGCGTAAACCCCTTGTATTTTGTCTTGGCGGTAGGGCTTGAGAAAGTTACTTAGAAAGATCTGCCCAGGAAATGTGGTGTTAAGTTAGACCGTCCCGTAGAACACTTGTCTTTTGTCCTGGCGGTATGACTTGAGATGTCATCTCAATATTGGGTAGAAGTCCCACAAAATCGGAAGCAGTGTCATTTAAATGACCTAAACATTGTTGACAGGGACATAAAATTTCAACACAAACAAAATTGTAGTGGACTAGCTCTTACATGTTTTCTTTCTCCGATTAGGTCACCCAGACCTGTCCATGTAGAAATGCTGGAACAGAGGGATGAGGAAGATGGTCTCACAGAAAAGTTTGTTCAGAGAAATGACGGGTTTAGAATGGACAGAGAAAAAGAACCAAGATTCGCTCCTCCTGGCTCGTTTGAGTTTGAATTTGGTATGAAACATCGCAGAATAGATCAAATGGAGAGAGAGGGCATTGACAGGGTTAAACAGGAGATGGAAATTGAGAGGAAGAGACTTGCAGAAGAAATGGAGACAGCAATGTTTGATTACCAAGCAGAGCAGATAAGACAAGGTAAGGATAATAGTCCTATGGGTACTGTTAACCCTTTTTGTACCAAATGGAATCTTCCTCCTTATATATAGCAGGAGTCCATTTCAAAATTTAGGGGTGTCAGGTTGTTTTTTCAAAATTTATTCGGAAAATGGCTGAATCTTTTGCAAACAGTGTTGGCCCTGGTCAGACTCGGCATTCTGCGGCGTCTGATCTGGGCCTGCACTGTTTGCCACGGTACCCCTTTTGGGGTTTCCGGTACTAAATGGGTTAAATAACCTTTTTCTGACACTTCATTATATCATAGTCTCAATAGAGAGTTTCACTGGAGATGGAATCCCCAAAATGTATAGATTACATAGAAAATAAGAAAAATGACTATAAATGATCATTTTTCTTTAGCTCAACTTCACATAGTGACGAGGTGAGCTTTGTCTGTCATTCACCCATGCGTGCGTCCGTAAACAATTTCTTCAAACGACATCTCCTAAACCACCGATTGGATTTTGACCAAACTTCACAAGAATGATCCTTAGGTGGTCCCCTTTCAAAGTTGTTCAATGGGTTCTGGTCCGTTGCACATCTAGGTCACAGGAGCCAAAAATTGATTTTTTTCACTGAAAACTTAAAAAAATCTTCTTCTCTGAAACCACAAGGCCATGGTCTTTGATATTTGGTATGAAGCTTCATCTAGTGGACCCCCACTAAGATTGTTAAAATTATAGTGCTGGGGCCAAAAATGCCCCTGCCCCAGGACCCTTTGGTTTTACATAGGATTATATAGGGAAAACCTTAAAAAAATCTTCTTCTCTGAAACAGCAAGGCCCAGGTCTTTGATATTTGGTATGAAGCTTCATCTAGTGAACCGCGAGGGCCTGACAATTCCCAAAAAATTCCACTTGCCCAGCTGGCAAGTAATATATTTTTGCACTTGCCCAGCTCATAATCCTACTTTCCCAGGATTTTGGAACTCAAAGTGGGATTGTATGCGGTGGGATAAATCTTCTGTGAAACCACACGACATAGGTCTTTGATATTTGGTGTGAAATTTCATCTAGTGGACTTCTATCAAGATTGTGCAAATTATATCCCTGGGGCCAAAAATGCCCCGCCTCTAGACCCTTTGGTTTTACATAGACTTATATAGGAAAAATCTTTAAAAATCTTCTTCTGTGAAACCACAAGGCCTAGGTCTTTGATATTTAGTGTGAAATTTCATCTAGTGGACCTCTATCAAGATTGTGCAATTTATAGCCCTGGGCTTATACAGTCTTATATAGGGAAAATCTTTAAAAATCTTTTTTTCTGAAACCGCAAGGCCCAGGTCTTTAATATTTGGTATGAAGCTTCATCTAGTAGACCTCTACCAAGATTGTTCAAATTATAGCCCTGGGGGCCAAAAATGCCCCCGCTATGGGTCCCTGTGTTTTTTACATAGACTTAGATTCCTCTAGTGAATGAATGTGCACTCAGGGCTGGAAAACTCCACTCATCCACGCGCCATGACAAGTAAAAATTTTGAAGGACAAGTAAAATTTTTGTCTTGTCTCCAAAAATCTACATTCTCTTGGATATATGCAGGATGAGTGAAATTTTGAAGAATTTTCCATCCCTGGACACTGTGCTGTAACTGCTTATGCAGAAGCCTGCCAGGAAAAGTGTGGTTGGTTAAGCCTGCCAGTGCCTGGCTAGAAATGACCTAAATAGTGTTGACTGGGCCATTAAACTCCTAACAGACAGTACAGTACAGTAACTGTACAGTAATATTCCTCTATTAAGACCACCTTTGGGATTAAAAGACCACTTTTGAACAGTCCCATAGGTGGTCCCTCACCAGTGGAGACTGTGACCAGAAAAGATAAAGAAATATTAAGTGCACCCTTCAAAATAAGCTTCTAAAAGCAGATTTAGTCTTAATTTTAGGTGGTCTTAATAGCAGAATTTTACTGTATGTATCTCATTTTGAGCTAAGGATTTGTTCAATTGAAATTGTTGTTGTCTATTTTGAATCAATTCGGATGTCAGTATTTAACCCTTATCTTGCTGTTCACGACAACCCTTTTCTTTGCAAACAGTGTAGATCCAGATCAGATGGTTTCTGAGGAACCCTTATCTTGCTGTTCACGACAACCCCTATCTTTGCAAACAGTGTAGATCCAGATCAGATGGCTTCTTCGGAAGCCATCTGATCAGGATCTACACTGTTTGGCATTCAGTTTATGAATTTGTTGCAATAAATTACATCAAGTAATTTGATTGGTTGATAGACAGAAATGGGTGTGGCTTAAATGAATATTCAGCAAGAGAAGGGTTAAAGTGAGTTTACTGTACTTCCGGTGCTGTATGACAATCGATTATGATAGCATTCAATGATTGACTCTTGTTCAACAGATCTGATGAGGCAACAAGAGGAGCTGAAAAGATTGGAAGACATGAAGAATGAACAAATCAGAAGGCGACAGGAAATGGATATGAGGTAGCTAAATTCATCTTAAAAATGCTAAAACGCTGTTATAACTCTCTACAGACCCTATGAAACACTATTGTTGGCAATGAACATGTGAGGCAATTTTAAAGAAACAAAGTCTTTGCATTTACACCGAACAAAGACTTGGTCAAATCAAATTACCAATGAATCTTAACCACAGTCTCATTGCCGAAGAAATATTTGCTCGTGTGTTACACAAATGAGGAAATCTCACCACATATTACATGAGCTAATACATGTGATTATATAGATTGGAGTGAGTGAGTGTTTGAGTTTTTACGTCCCACCAACAGCTAAGGTCATACGGAGACGGGACCTTGGTTTAAAGACTCATCTGCAAGTCTGTATAAGCCTGGGATCAATCCTGCGATCCCTGGTTTACAAGGCGAGTAGCGTAACCACTACACCATGGCAGCTTCAGTGTATAGATTGGAATGTTTTTCTCCTGGTACTCCAGTTTTTGCCCACCTGATTAACGATTCTTGATATGAGTTAGCCTGACACAATTAATAGGGTAATCGATCGATAAAAGTATAAGTTACTGTCCTGTGTTGTGTCTAATTATGTATAGTAAATCAACACCAACACGAAAAAATCTTTATCATGTATTACCGTTTCGCCATCAAGGCTTCTTCAGGATGTTATTTATAAACAATAGACGTAGATGATGTCCCAAGGGACAACATAGACTTTCTATGTCTAAAATAGCTGCATGGGTGGCAAACAGTGCAGACCCTGATGAGACGCCACGTTCTGCGGCGTCTCATCTGGGTCTGCACTGTTTTCTCAGGCCTGTCTGTCCTTATATATATAGTTATGTATAACATATGGTAAGAAAGAGTCAAAAAAGTAAAAATATGATCAAATTTTCTGGGATTACTAATCGATTATCAATCACAATTGTGTGTGTGTGTGAATTCGGGTTTAACGTCGCTTTCAACAATTTTTCAGTCATATCACGACGGTGTCTGGTTGCCACAGGGAGCTCAATGCTCACGTTTATAGTGCTGCCTCACTGAAGTATCATGTCCCAGACACATTACATGATACCACACCCAGTCACATTATCCTGACACTGGATCGACCAGTCCTAGCTCTACCCCGTAAATCTGAGTGCCAAACGAGGAGCAGCTAGTACCATTTTTAACGACTTTGGTATGTCGCGGCCTGGGATCGAACCCGAGACCTCCCGTTCCCCGGAGCGGACACTCTACCAACTGAGCTATCGGGGCCGGTAACACAATAACATGACAGATAATTGATTATCATTTCAGCTCTGATTAGTCAGCCCTAGATATAAGTGAAATAATCTTGAAAGGGCCATAAACCAAAACCAAATAAAAAGGTATAGATTGGAATCTTGGTTTATCATTCCATTGCCAAAGCAGGTTTCTTGGAAATCAAACTTGTTATAAATAATTTGAGGATGCCTTGAGGTGCATGGCAGCTGCAGTGTCAATTTTTTGTTCATGTATTAGACATTCCATTGGCAACAATGGTAGAGCAAACCTTGGCTTTTAAAGTGTAGCCTAGGCTTGACCAGAACACTTGTACACAAAATGAACTTGGTGGATCAGGTGAGTTTCAGGATTTTTTTTTCTGGTGTGTACAATTGCCCCCCCTGTTCACAAAATGTTAAGATAAATGTGCATTGTACCCTTACCCTATAAATTTCTGTCTGTAAGTTTTTGGACCCGTTAAAATATGGCTTCATCACTAATAGTCCTGAAAATTGACAGAATAAAATTTTTATGTCAATGATTGAATAACGTTATTTAAATGCAATACAAAACTACGAGTGTGTCCAGAACATATGTAACAATATTGTATAGTTTCAGAATCCTCAGGAGCAAATTCTAACCTTTAAAAGTTCACCCCTTCTCAGGAGCAAATTCTTTCCTTTAACCCTTATCTTGCTGAATATTCATTTAGGCCACACCCATTTCTGTCTCTCAACCAATCAAATTACTTGATGTAATTTATTGCTACAAATTCATAAACAGCATGACAAACAGTGTAGATCCTGATCAGATGGCTTCTTCGGAAGCCATCTGATCTGGAACTACACTTTGCAAAGATAGGGGTTGTCGTGAACAGCAAGATAAGGGTTAGGAGTTGACCCCGTCTTTTGTGGGACAGAGCTTATAGAAAAGTGAACAGGAAGTTCCAAAAGTTGTCTCCCTTTGAAAAATGGTGGAAAAATCTGCCAGGTGTTCCAGGTATACAGACTAACAGGCTCCCAAGAAGCCTAAATTTTGGCCCGGGCGCCAAAGTTTTGAATAAAAATGCCTATTAACTTACTGTAAAATTTGGATTTATGGCAGTCTGGGCACCTAAAGCAAACTGCAAAGTCTGTATTCCCATTCTCCTTAAGAATAAATGAGCCATGGTCAAGAGAAAGGGTCATTATGGCATAGGCAACAAAAAACCTGCATGTGTGGGCAGTTGCCAATGCCTGTATTGCTGGCAGCCATAATGTAGACCATGAGGTAGCTGAATGCGAGAGGCCATGTCGCTAACCCTTAAGTCACCTGCGCAGACTGGTGTGAACCTTAACTGGTAGCTTATGGTACTGTAATGATCCTAAGTATTAGGACAGTCAGGGCTAAGCAAACAGTGCAGACCCAGATCAGACTTCAGGAGCAGTCTGATCAGGGTATACACTGTGTGCCAGCCCATTTGCACCTTTTGGACTCCTTTCAGGATTGTACAACAAATTAATTGAAATGTTAGGCGAATTGCAGCAAGTCCTCTAAGGGTGTGCATGGATTTTTATGTTGTGTCCTGTTTTCTTATCGTCTGGCTGAAATGTATTTTGAAGGAGACAAGAAGAAAGGATGAAATTGGCAGAGGTTGATAGGAGGAGACAACAGGAAATGATGATGCGGAGTGGGGGTGGTATGGGTATGGGCAGAGATGGGCTTATGGGCAGAGATGGACCTATGGGAAGAGAGGGCCAAATGCAAAGAGACGGACAAATGCCAAGGGACGGCCAAATGCCAAGGGAAGGCCAAATGCCAAGGGAAGGCCAAATGCCAAGAGAAGGTCAAATGAACCGTGAGCAACAGATGGCTATGAGAGATGGTGGTGGCCCAGGGGGACAAAGCATGCCTGGCGGGAACAGAGAGAGAGAAGAAATGATGATGAGAGGAGGACAGGTAGGTCTTTTATTTTAAACCTTATCTTGCTGAATATTCAGTTTAGCCACACCCATTTCTGACTTTGAACCAATCAGATTACTTCATGTAATTTATTCTTACAAATCCATAACCTTCATGTCAAACAGTGAAGATCCTGATCAGATGGCTTCTTCAGAAGCCACCTGATCTGGATCTGCACTGTTTCCAAAGATAGGGGTTGTCGTGAACAGCATGATAAGAGTTAACCTCATTGACCTTAAATGTGCATTGGACATTACACACACACATACAGCAGGGGAGGCTCATATCAGCCTGTGTGTCACCTTGGCATGAATACAGACACCCTATTGCACAAAGAATCTTGGAATCAACAAGCAGCCATTGCAGAAAGGCTCTAATCAGATGGCACAGATCGGCAGGTTGATCTCAGTTTCTGTGTTGTAAGTGGCCTTTTCTTTTGACATGCCACATTTTCAAATTGATTGTTTATTTTTTTTTCATGAACCTAAAGTTAAAAGGTGCAGTAGATTTCCAATTTTGAAAAGTAGATGTAAAACAAAGATCAGGAATCGTTACAATTAACTTACTCCACCCATCAAAGACACCAAAGTCTACTTGACTATCACTGACTTGTAAATCCAAGTGACATTTTTTTTAGCTCACCGTAACGTAGTGACGAGGTGAGCTTTTGGGATCACTTTTTGTCCGTCGTCCGTCATGCGTGCGTGCGTAAACAATTTCTTCAAACAACATCTCCTCCTAAACCACTGATCGGATTTTGACCAAACTTCACAGGAATGATCCTTAGGTGGTCTCCTTTCAAAGTTATTCAAATGGTTCCGGTCTGTTGCACATATAGGTCATAGGAGCCAAAAATAGATTTTTTTCACCGAAAACTTAAAAAATCTTCTCCTCTGAAACCGCAAGGCCCACGTCTATGATATTTGGTATGAAGCTTCATCTAGTGGACCCCTACCAAGATTGTTCAAATTATAATGCTGGGGCAAAAAATGCCCCCGCCCCGGGGCCCTTTGGTTTTTTACATGAGCTTATAAACGGGAAATCTTTAAAATCTTCTTCTCTGAAACCGCAAGGCCCAGGTCTTTGATATTTGGTATGAAGCTTCATCAAGTGGACCCCTACCAAGATTGTTCAAATTATAGTGCTGCGGCCAAAAATGCCCCCGCCCTGGGGCCCTTTGGTTTTACATGGGCTTATATAGGGAAAATCTAAAAAAATCTTCTTCTCTGAAGCCACAAGGCCCAGTTCTTTGATATTTGGTATGAAGGTTCATCTAGTGGACCCCTACCAAGGTTGTTCAAATTATAGTGCTGGGGTTAAAAATGCCCCCGCCCCGCGGCCCTTTGGTTTTACATAGGCTTATATAGGGAAAATCTTTAAAAATCTTCTTCTCTGAAACTGCAAGGCCCAGGTCTTTGCTATTTGGTATGAAGCTTCATCTAGTGGTCCCCTACCGAGATTGTTCAAATTATAATGCTGGGGGGAAAAAAATGCCCCTGCCCCGGGGCCCTTTGGATTTAAATGGGCTTATATAGGGAAAATCTTTAAAAATCTTCTTCTCTGAAACCGCAAGGCCAAAGTCTTTGATAGTTGGTATGAAGCTTCATCTAGTGGACCCCTACCAAGATTGTTCAATTTATATTGCTGGGGCCAAAAATGCCCCCGCCCCTGGGCCCTTTGGTTTTACATTGGCTTATATAGGGAAAATCTTTAAAAATCTCCTCCTCTGAAACTGCAAGGCCCAGGTCTTTGATATTTGGTATGAAGCTTCATCTTGTGGACTTCTACCAAGATTGTTCAAATTATAGCCCTGGGGCCAAAAATGCCCCCGCTCTGGGGCCCTTAGGTTTTTTAGATTTATATAGGGAAAATCTTATTTTGTACCTTGTCATCACATTTGATCAATTCTTCCTGAAACTAGATTGTTCAAATTATAGCCCTGGGCCAAAAATGCCCCCGCTCCGGGGCCCTTTGGTTTTACATAGACTTATATAGGGAAAACCTTGAAAAATTTTCTTCTCTGAAACCATAAGGCCTAGGTCTTTGATATTTGGTATGAAGCTTCAGCTAGTGGACCTCTACCAAGATTGTTCAAATTATAGCCCTGAGATCTAAAATGCCTCCGCCTCATGGCCCTTTGGTTTTTCATAGACATATATAGGGAAAATCTTTAAAAATCATCTTCTGTGAAACCACAAGGCCTAGGGCTTTGATATTTGGTGTGAAATTTCATCTATTGGACCTCTATCAAGATTGTTCAAATTATAGCCCTGGGACCAAAAATGCCCCTGCCCCGAGACCTTTGGTTTTACATAGACTTATATAGGGAAATATGGGTATGAAAGTTTGGATGAGTTCGAAAACTGGTGATCTGATAGAGTTACGTCCCCTTGAATACTGAAAGCAAGGAGTCCAAAAAGTGCAGACACAATGGCAAACAGTGTAGATCCTGATCCTTCAGGAGCAGTCTGATCTGGGTCCGCACTGTTTGCTTCGGCCTGTCTGTCCCAGTACTTAGGATCATTAGAAGGATAATTTTTCCATATCTTGTCACAAACATGTTGATGAGGCAATTCTATCATACTCACAACATGTACTGTTGCAAAATAAGGAAAATAAGAACCTCGATAGCTTAGTGGTTAGCGTGTTAGACCTACGATCGAGAGGTTTTGGGTACCAATCGGGCCACTGGAGGTGAGAGGTGTCCATGGACAAGACAGGGAATGCCACTGCCCCACTCCACCCAGGTGTAAATGGGAAGTTATGGTGTTTTTTTTGGTTTTGGTTTTACGGCCCTTTCAAGATTATTTCACTCATATCGAGCCGATCGTTAATCAAAGGTGGGCGAAAACCGGAGTACCCGGAGAAAAACCACCTGACCTTCCGTTGCAGAACTTGGCGTCTCACACGTGGCCCGAGCGAGGCTCGAACCTACGGCGGTGAGAGACCTAATGACTAAGAGTCAGCGCTCATATCCACTAGGCCACGGAGGCCCGTTGAAGTTATGGTGTAAAAGTCACTGCCTCTTACTCGCGTGCGTGATAACATCCAGAATGAGTTTTCTAGAGGGATTCAAATAAGCTTGAAGCTTCCATCGCAATTGAACTAAAATAAATTTGTTTATCATATGACGTCACGTCTGAGAGTCTGTGAATGTAATAACTTCTCTATCCACTAGTGGATTAAATATGCAAATTAGTTAGATATGCTCCATAAAGTAAGATGTACGATGTCCTTAACGATGTCATATTTACTAATGGCTGAGTATTGACATTTTTTATGTAAAAATTGTGAAGAAAATGCATTTTAAATGTCATATGATAAATAGAATCATGCATTAATGTTCATGTATTATTGAATTTATTAAACTTGTTGAAGAAAAGGGATAAAATGCTCAGCAAAGCCTCACATTTCATCCCTTTTCCTCAACTTTTTTAATAATTCAATAATACATGAATCCTCATGTAAGATCCTCTATATAAACTAAATAAGAAAATTATTGCCATTTATTCTGGTGTAAGATCTGCCATGGGTGCAGCAAGCCAGCTACCTGGAAGGGGGCCAACTTATGTGGACTTTGCCCCTGTACCTGCACGTTAATCAAAAATCCATTGATGATGATGATGATGATGATGATGATGATGATATTCCTCAGTACACCATATGTAGAAATATTACTAATTACCACAAAAGAGCCCAAATATACAAAAAAAAAAAAAACAACAACAAAAATTAACATGATTAACATAAAAACAAGAATTCAAACCTTTTTGCAGAAAACATTTAAAAAAAGTTCCAGGGTTCACCAAAAATAATTAGGATGTGTTGGGTAACCCAAATCGCACATATTCATTGATTTGGCCTAGGCAGCTTATGCTACTATCTCCTTTGTGTCACACCTGCTATTAGCATGGCATGATAAAGGAGTCCAGTTTTCTGTCCGTCTGTCTCTCCGTTCGTCAAACTGTCAACATATGTGACCACTCCAGAGTCACCTAAATGGCCTGGTCTCAAGAACCGTAAGATCTTCATTAATGATACTTGGTGCCGGCCTCAGTGGCTCAGTCGGATGCGCGTCTGACTGGTGATCAGGAGGACGCGGGTTCGACTCCCGCCGGGGTCGGCAACATTCTTTCGTGGAGATTGATCATGAAATCTTTTCTACGGTCATTCTCTCTCTTCCGCTGATTCAAGAAGGGCAGTTGTCAGTTTCTGGCGAAAGAATGTGCACTGTACTGGTTAACCGCTTACGTATAAGCCTGCCCAGGAAAGTGTTAATAGGTAAACTGACCAGCTCAAAAATGACCTAAATAGTGTTGACTGGGCCGTAAAACTCCAATACAAACAAACAAACAATGATACTTGGTACAAAGTTTAACTTGTATCCAGGGATGGCAACTTAAATGCCAGCATCCCATATTTGAGCTTGACCTACATTTCATTGTCCACTGACTTTGTGAACTGTTGTATCAAACCTAGCATTCATCTTATCTCAAAAACTACAAAATATTTATCAATGATAATCGGTAAAACTTGCATTTAGTGATGTGAACTTATATGCAAGCATCTATATTTGACATTGACCTACATTTCGTGGTTCACTAACTTAGTGGACTATTGCGTCAGCCCTAATGTTCACCTTAATGGTAAGTTCATTTCCCAGGAACTATATTTATATGAGCTTCATAACCGATACTAAGGAATGATAACTTTTGCAATCATACATGTTTGACCTTTACCCACTTTCATGGTTTTGTGACTTTGCACCTTGTCTTGACAGGCGCGACATAGCCTTCGACGGAATTCTTGTTCATATATGTCATTTTCCTGGCCAATTGTATATTATAGATTTTTTTGACTGCACATTTATACAATTTATGTTTCCTAGATTTGTTTGACTGTACTTAAAATCAGGATTAGAGCTGAGCTGTGCTTCATATGTTTTTGTAATCATAAACACTAAAACAAAGCCTTATTATTTATTTAAGCTGAATACAATCTTCCTCAACAAATATAGTTGGATCCTTTTCAAAATTTATGAATGTCGGGTTGAGCCATTTTAGAAAATCATTTAGAAAACAGCTGAACTTTTTGCAAACAGTAAAGACCATGATCAGGTGCCAATTATTTTGTGTCTGATCTGAGCCTGCACTGTTTGCCAATGTCCCATTTTGGGGTTTCCTCTGTTAAGTGGAATAATGATCTGATTATAGGCTGTGGCACAATTTGACAGTTTACCGTCTTAAATCAGTTAAATGATAGATTATGGCACAATTTGACAGTTTTAAATGGTAGGCTATGGCACAATTTGACAGTTTACCATCTTAAATTGGTTAAACAATAGGCTATGGCACAATTTGACAGTTTTAAATGATAGGCTGTAGCACAATTTGACAGTTTACCATCTTAAATTGGTTAAATGATAGGCTATGGCACAATTTGACAGTTTTAAATGATAGGCTATGGCACAATTTGACAGTTTACCATCTCAAATTGGTTAAATGATAGGCTATGACACAATTTGACAGTTTTCCGTCTTAAATTGGTTTAATGATAGGCTTTGACATCTGAACTTTAGAGTTTATTATTTTACCATTCCCTTTTCTTGTAACATTATATTTTTTTATTTTTTTTTTTGAATGCTGAGTGGGTGGGGGCAGTATACCCAGGTCAGTATTCCTGTTCAAAATCAACATTGGTCTCAGTCATGGATTGATAGCTTTCAGCACTCTGTACTGTAATTGGTTCAACATCTACATAATATTTAGTATGGAATAACTTGCAATTTCTGGCATGGTTAAAGCCTGATTTTTTTTATATATACGATATATAAATCTCCATTCTTGACCCATGAAAAAAAAACTTAAAGGAATTTCTTGAGTTTGAATAGTCCCAT
Source organism: Lucinisca nassula (assembly GCA_963580285.1). Taxonomy (NCBI): domain Eukaryota; kingdom Metazoa; phylum Mollusca; class Bivalvia; order Lucinida; family Lucinidae; genus Lucinisca; species Lucinisca nassula. The sequence continues at coordinate 79,709,004 of OY757013.1, forward strand.
GCCTCTAGTGCTTATCCTTGTCTGGCTGAACACGGCAACCTCTATCTTTGCAAGCAGTGTAGATCCACCATCTGATCAGCATCTACACTGTTGTCATGCAGTTTGTGAACTGAAAAAAAATACATTATATCAAGTAATTTGATTGGTAGACAGTCAGAAATGGGTGTGGCTAAATTTATTTATTCAGCAGGATAAGGGTTAAATACAACAGAAGTATCATTTGCTAAAGAAGGGAACCATCTTATATGCATGACTAGAGTCTGAGATGCTGAAAGAATTTATGGTGTTGTAATTATTATTTTTTAAGCTTTAGTTATATTTCTAGTAGTTCTTCCCATGGCACTGTCTGTTACTCTGTAGCATGTTAACACAGATTCCATGTGGGCAATAACTATCAGTTATGGGCTGCACTTTAAAAGATCAGGTCTTTTTGTTACTAGATTTTTAATGACCTGATTAACCCATTTTATCTTTTATAAACTTCCCCACGTAAGGGGAATGGGAACACCTGGCAGATTTTTCCGCCATTTTTCAAACAGAGACAATTTCCGGGACTTCCTGTTCGCTTTTCTTTAAGCCCTGTCCCTCTGAAAAAGGGGTCTACTCTTAGCGGAAAAGAATTTGTCCTTCAGGGTCAAATTCTTTCCTTTAAAAGTTGACCCCTTTTGACATGGGAGACAAATATCCTTTTGCAGGAGTTGCCTCCCCTGGAGGTGTATCCATTCCCCTTATTGTATTAAAAGTGTCCGTTTTCAGTTCTTTGGGTCTCAGATGGTGTTATGAAAAGAAATTTATTGAGAAAATGGATAATGTTAGCAAACAGTGAAGGCTCTGATGAGGTACTGCATTCTGCGCTGGCTGATCTGACCTTCCACTGTTTGCCAGTGTCCCTTTGACTTCTTATCTAAAATGGGTTAATTGGCCAGATTGTGTTGGCTGATGCTTTCTATTTTCTCCCTTACAGCCTCAGAATATGAGTCCTGTTAGTCGTGGAAATCGCAGTGGTGGTCCAGGAACCCCTCCGATGCCCCCACCCCCAGTCCCTCCTGGCATGAACGTAGATCAGAACAGGCAGCAACAACAGGTAGATTTTGTCAGTCTCTGATCTATTGCTTTTAAAAAAAACAGTTTTCTTTAACAGTCACTTTTCTATTGTATTAAAAGAAGTTCAAGAATTTTGGTAATTTATTTTGACTAAAACCAAAATTAGGAAAAGAAAAAGAAACATTTATTCTGTTAGGTAGAATCAGTGTTCTGAAGAAGCTTTTGCACTACCCTGATATTGGCGTAAAAATCAGGGGCCAGTTGCTCAAAATTAACATTGTTGTTATCAGTGTAAGTTAACATATCATTGAAATTTGGATTCTTTAATATGGCGCATGTACTTATTTTCGCTGAAAATTTTGAGAGCTTTTGCTACTTTTTTTTTTTCAGCAAAAATGTCACTATTGGGCATTGTTCTTAATACAACAGTTACCAGTTTGTTTACTATTGAGCTTAGTTAGTTAAAGTATCTTTGAACATCTGGATTTCAGTGGCTAGTCAAATCACTGGCAAATTGATAATATTTTGCATATTTGAAGATATTCGTCAAAAAAGCTCAAGTACTGTCATCCCCACCTGCTCAGTAATTAGTAAATTTTTGTATATAAGGGGAATGAGTGACTTTAATGGAAGGCAACTCTTTGCAATACATTATTGTCTCCTAATGAGGACTACTCTTAAAGGATAGAATTTTAAGGAGAAAATTCTTTCCTTTAATAGAAGACCACTTAGTGGGACTTAGTTTATATGAAAGAGCATAGAAAGTTACCAAAGTTTAGAAAGTTAAGTACGAAGTTATCAACCAGGAAAGAGCAAAGGAGGTTATGGTCCATGCCACAGGTCTTTTATATGCCCACCCGAGAATCTTTGATTCGGGGGGCACATAGTATTTGCCCTGTCTGTCTGTCTGTCTTTGTTTGTTTGTTTGTTTGTTTGTCTGTCTGTCCGTCACAAAAACTTAAACCTTGATCATAACTTCGCACACTTATTCACAATCACAAGGGCTACATTCTGACCAAGGGCCATAACTCTGTTGTCATTTTTGGCTGAATTATCTCCCCTTGAAATTTTGCAAAAACTCAGAAAGTGGCTCCAAATTCAAAAGTATTTGACCTAGCCCCATGAAACGTCACACACTTATTCACCATCACAAGGGCTACATTTTGACCAAGGGCCATAACTCTGTTGGCATTTTTGGCTGAATTATCTCTCCTTGAAATTTTGCACAAACTCAGAAATTGGCTCCCGGGGTGGGTGGGGGGGGGGGGGGGGCATTAGTCACCTATAGTGACAGCTCTTTTTTCTTGATTACATTACAGAGACTATGTTATTTATCATAGCTGGTGCAAAAAAATGAATATACTGTCATGGAAATATTTAGCATCAAGAAGCTTGAAGAAGATAATAATAGAGGCACAGCCACTTTGGATCGGAGGTGCATTATTTTCATTTGCAAGTCTACAAAAATACATGTATGAACAGAAAAAGAAGGAAAGCAGCAATAGCTTTTGCCCTATGAAACTAGTTCACAGATTCAGTAATGAATAAGTTGACTTCTTAACAGGGAAGAAGTTGGAGAAATAGTCTCCCGGCAGACTCAAACTTCAGAGGGAGAAGTCAAAATACAGTAGATACAGAAAATTTCAGAATAAAATCAGTGAGATGATATGTAAGCACATCAAGTATGTGAAATAGTCACAAAAAAGGGGTTGGATAAACCAAGTTATAAGTCTTTCAAAGTGTGAAAGGGAAACTGATTATTGTTCAGCTTTTGTTATGCCCCCGCCATTGGAAGAATGGTGGAAAGGGCATATAGCGTTGCCCCTGTTTGTCCGTCCGCCCATCTGTCCATGTGTCCGTGCGTCCGAACCTTAAACGCGGTCAATAATTTCTTATTTCTTGATGGATTTTAAAATTACTCGGCAGAAATGTTAACCATCATGAGACGTCGTGTCACGTGCAAAACCCAGGTCCGTACCTCCAAGGTCAAGGTCATACTTCGAGGTCAAAGGTAAAAAAAAGAGTCGGAAACTTAAACACAGTCAATAACTTTCTCAATTCTAAATGGATTTTGAAATTACTATGTAGAAATGTTAGCCATCATGAGACAATGTGTCATGTGCAAAACCCAGGTCCGTACCTCCAAGGTCAAGGTCATACTTAGAGGTCAAATGTCAAAAAAAGGGTCCGAAACTTAAATACGGTCAATAACTTAATTATTTCTAGATGGATTTTGAAATGACTTTGAAGAAATGTTAACCATCATGAGACGATATGTCACTTGCAAACCCAGATCTGTACCTCTAAGGTCAAGGTCATACTTAGAGGTCAAATGTCAAAAAAATGGTCCGAAACTTAAACACAGTCAATAACTTTCTTATCTCTGGATGGATTTTGAAATTACTTGGCAGAAATGTTGGCCATCATGATGAAAATCACACAAAACCAAGGTCCTTACCTCCAAGATCAAGGTCATACTTAGAGGTCAAATGTGAAAAAAGGGTCCAGAACTTAAACATGGTCAATAACTTTCTATGGATGAATACGAACATAGGCATATTTTCAGGCAGGGGCATCCGTGTCCTATGGACGCATTTCTAATTCTACACTGTCTTGAAAACAGGATATGCTTAAAAAAGTTTGTACCAACCAGGGTCTTACAGATAACAGGTTAGAGTTAGCTAGCTACAGTATGACAAGGCCTTCAATCCTTGCAGTAGGTTAACCCTTATCCAGCGGAATGAATTTATTTAGCCACACCCATTTCTAGCTATCAACCAATCAAATTACTTGATTTAATGTATTTGTTCAATTCTTAATCTGAATGGCACTGTAGATCCTGATCAGAAGGATCTTATCTGGCTCTATGCTGTTTGTAAAGGTTTGCCTTATTCAGCATGTTCAGCAGGATAGTGGGGGTGCTTTTATGTCTTTTCTCCTCTTATATTTCCTCCTCCTACTATCACTACCATCTCTTTTGTCGCTATATCTGGGATGTGACACAATGTGGCCCACAAGGGTTGTTTAAACCCCAATAGAGTCAGTCAATAGCAAACACAGTATTTATTCCCTAAGACTAATTGGTTTGTTTTTACCTAACAGGGTGGTGCAATAGAGAGCAGGTTCAGTGGTCCAGGTGACAGTCCAACAGTGGGGGAGAGGCAACAACCAGCAGAGATGGTATGTCATTGTTAAATCCAGCAAGTTTATATAGCAAAAATGTATCCTCAGTCATTTGCTCATAGCAAAGACTCAGTTTGCCTTGGTATTTACTGATCTACAGCATAATGAAAACACACCTTTTCAAATACATTTTAAATTTTATCGCCAAAAAAATGAAAATTTTTAGATGAAAAATTGTGATATATTACTTATTTCTACACAAAATATAGATTGAGGGTACTCGTTAGAACCGCCTCAATGAGGCGGTTCTAATGGGTACCCACAATCTATGTTTTAGAGCAGAAATAAAAAAAATAAGGTTGACCCCCTGTATATCCAAGTTTTACTACATAAATGTGGGGTTCAAGGGGGTCAAAGAAGCCTCTGTGGTGTAGTGGTTACGCTACTCGCCTTGTAAACCAGGAATCGTAGGATCGATCCCGGGCTTCTCCAGACTTTCAAATGAATCTTTAAACCGAGGTCCTGTCTCCGTATGACCTTAGCTCAGGGGTGTAAAATTCCACTTGCCCGCTCGCATTTGCGAGTAAGTTTTAAGGCAGGGCGAGTAAGATTTTCAAAACTGATCTTACTTTTTCTTCATTTTTAGCACCCAAATGAAAAGTTTAGATTATAAGGGCGAGTAAGTTTGAAGGAAATTTTACACCTCTGTATAGCTGTTGGTGAGACGTAAAACTCAAACACAAACTCAAGGGGGTCAAAATTATACAGGTGTGTTAAACTGTTTCTGTGATGACATGGTCTTGTCCGTGTGCCTCTGAAAATGGTTCATTTTGGTTGTCTACATGTAGACTGTTAAAATGCAAAGGCTGATTTGAGTTGTTGATGGGCAAACATGGTATTGTACATTTTTGCACAAATTAAATTGTGTTTACTTTGCAACATTATTTTTTCCAGCATTCTATTTAAAAAAAGAGGAGGCAGCAAATGCTACAAGCAGGAAGATCTAAGATAGGCCTGAACAAATTCAATTAAAGTAAATGGATACACTTAGGCATATGCTTTACCTTAGTTTTACAAAGCCAGCAATTTGGGGTTCTTGTAGGTGTTGCTATAAAATCAGAGAGGCTCTACCCTGAAATGATAGTCTGCTCCTATTTAGACCCCAACTGACCTGGACACAAAAATATTTTTTAAGGGGAATGGAAACACCTGGCAGATTTTTACACCATTTTTCATCGCCCCCGCCCATAGGGGCTTGAAGAAGTATATGGGCTGCATGATGCTTCCGCGCAGAGCTGAATCCGGCCCGCACACTAGTACTGGTAAACGGGTTAGAGGATCTAAGCCTGTCCAGGAACAGCGGTGCGAGGCAGACCGTCCATGCTAATAAACCCTATTGGTTTCATTGGGCGACAGGGCTTGAGATGTAATTTCATCTCAATGTCGGGTAAAAGTCCAACAAAATTGGAAGCAACGTCTCCAAAATGACCTTTACAGTGTTGACGGGGACGTTAAACCTCAAATCAAACAAACAAACAAACAAACACCATTTTTCAAAGGGAAACAACTTTTGGAACTTCCTGTTTGCTTTTCTATAAACTGCTAAAGGGTTCTTCACTTAAAGGCTTTCCTTTTAAGAGTTGACCCCTATTGACATGAGAGACAAAAATACTTTTGCAGGAGTTGCCTCCCCAGAAGATGTTCCCATTCCCCTTAAACTGTTGCCACCCCTAAAGGTGTATGCCTTCCCATGTCATTCTGTGGCTGACCCAGCCATTGCAGTCAGCTCATTTTATTGCATGCCCGTACATGAATATGGCTCAGTAATGATCAGAAAAGACTGAGCAAACTTTGTGTATGTGCATCCTGTCCTTAGTATTTCTAATTGCACAATTCTTCATGTAGGTATTTCTGTGCTCATCTCGAAATGCAAGCAAACACATTCAACCACTAGGAATTTCAGACCGGAAAAGAGAAGATAACTTTGAAAAAGGAAATGATTATAAGACAGACTCCAACAGGCCTGCTCTGACACGGACACAGGCTACAGAGTGGATTGGCCAGTGGTTTTCATGGATTTTTTGATGGGAGAGAGAGGGAGAGAGTAAAAGATTACCATAAAAATCCTAAAAATTCGGACATCTTGAGGACTTGCTGTATCTGTTAAAATTTTAACAAATTTGTGTCATGATCAAAAAGTGCAAATTGAATGGCTAACAGTGTAGACCCTGATCAGATTGCTGCTTCTGATCCGGATCTACACTGCTTACTTAGGCCTATCAGTCCCAGTAGTTAGGATCATTATGGTATGACGGAGCACAAAAAGAAGAATTACAGAACTGGTATCAAAACAAAAATTTGGAAGCCACTCACTGTACCTCTTAGATTCTTAAAATTGGAGTTTGAATGCATTTTGAAAAGTCCCGTGTCACATGGATAACTCGATTTCTCACAGATGAGAACAGGGATATCTGATTCACTCGTTTACATGACTGATGATAAACTACAAGTGAATTGTATTAAAAAATATTATGACAAAATTAATGTGAAATACTGAATTTGGACTGTCACTTTTATAGCATGAATCCGTTATTGACCAGTGGGTAAAGAGTTAGTGTCCTTTGTGTTTACCAGAAATAAATGGCAGGTTACAGTATTACAATATTTAACCCTTGCACCCTTGGGTGTCTGAAATGGATTTTTCAGTTTCCATTCTTGCAATTAGGGGTTCAGTCAGAATCATTTATGAGATAGGCAACAGTGTAGCTTCTGATAAGATCGCTTATTATGACCTGTGTCATGTAGGGATAGAGTTTACATAGCTCTTCTGCACCTGTCTACTTGGTTGAAAGGGTTAAAATGCACACAACAGTGTATTGGGAAAAGTGATATATGTGTATTCAGCAACAATTATATCTGATGGGTTTACAACAATACATGCAAAGAACTTCAGAGCGCTGATTAAGATTGCCTTCTTTTTGTTAGCTCACCTAAGCACAGTGATCTTGGTGAGCTTTTGTGATCATTCAATGTCCATCATCTGTCTTGTGGTCTTGTGGCATTAACAAATTGCTTTAAGACAACTTCTCTAATTTCATTAAAACTTTACAGGAATGATGCTGCCAAAATAGCTGAATTGGCACTGCTCCATCCAAACAGATAGTTTTTAGAGCTTAAATTAAAACCCCCTCAAAAAGTCTACTTTAATAGCCTCCAAACTTCATTCAAGATTGACAAGAAGGTTTCTTAGGTGGCCCTCTATTTAGTTGGTGAAAATGGTTCTACTCTAATATAAAATGGCCACCAGAGCTAAAAATAGAAATAATTTTTGAATGACAAAGTCCTCCTATGCCATTTGGCTAATTTCACCCAAACTTTATAGGAATGTTTACCAGGTGGTCCTCTTTCAAAACAGCTAAAATGGTCCTGCTCCAATAAATAAGATGACCTCCAGAGATGGGCTAAGAATAGAAAAAAAAAACAAAAAAAAAAAAACATAAAGCCTTCTCCCCCTATGCCCTTGGACCCATTTCATACAGGTTCGGCGGCCCCCGCCCATCGGGGCTTGAAGAAATAGATGGGCTGCATGATGCTTCCATGCAGAGATGAATCCGACCGAAAGTACTGGTAAACCGCTATTAAAGAGGATCTAAGCCTGCACAGGCAAAGCGGTGAGAGTCGGACCGTCCATGCTTATAAACCCTATTGGTTTCATTGGGTGACAGGGCTTGAGATGTCATTTCATCTCAGTGTCGTGTAAAAGTCCCACAAAATTGGAAGCAGCGTCTCCAAAATGACCTATATAGTGTTGATGGGGACGTTAAACATAAAATCAAACAAAATCATTCAGGTTTACACGATTGTTGCTTAGGTTAGCCTCTTTAAATAAAAACGCTAAAAGGGCATTGCCCTAGTGAACAAGAAGACTGCCAGAGAAAAAACAAAACAAAACAAAAAAAAACAACCTTTTACTCCATCTTTAACCTTAGGCCAATTTTATTTAATTATTTTCTGGGTGACTGTCTACCAAGATAGAAATGGTTCCACGTGATCCAATGAACAAATTTCTACCAGAGCTAAAAATAGAAAAAAAATATAAAAACGGCAACTCTGCCTGTACCATTGGGCCAATTTTATTCAAGGTTCTGAGGATTTGCTTAGGTGGCACTTCCATATGCCATAACAGTTCATAAGATATTGCTCAGGTTACCCTCTACCAAAAGGAGCTAAAATGATCAAGCTCTAATTAACAAAATGGCCACCAGAGCTTAAAAATAGAAATAATCTTTGAATGACCAGTCCCGAGCCATTGGGCCATTTTCAACCAAACTTCACAGGAATGTTGCCCAGGTTGCCCTCAACAAAAATAGCTAAAATGATTTCAAGCCAGTGAACAAGATGGCCACCAGAGCTAGAAAAAAAGAATCTTTAAATAACATCTCCTGGACCCTGTGGCTAATTTCATCAAAACTTTGCAAATTGTTGTCTATCTCCCCCAAAATAGCTAAACAGTTCCACACCTGTGAACAAAACGATTATTGAGCTAAAAATATAAAAAAAATCTTTTAAATGACAACTCCCCCTTTACCATTTTGCCAATTTTATTGAAGCTTCTTAGGACTTTTGCCAAGGTGGCACTTCCATATATATGCCATAACAATTCTTGAATTCAGGTGAGCAAATTAGGGCCACCTTGGCCCGCTTGTTTTAGATAATACAGAACTTTAAAAGTTAGATGTCAACATTGCTGTTTGATATCACATTAGGGGGTATTTACTTTTTTGAGTCGGATACCAAAAATATTTCGAGTGTGTTGAAAACCTCCAAATTTTCACGAGTGTGAAGCACGAGTGAAAATCGGATGTTTTCAACACACGAGAAGAAATATTTTTTTGTATCCACCAAAAAAGTAAATTTTCTTTTTATTTTATAATTTTAGACAGATTTACGGTAATTGATCAATCTTATTTCACAATTTTGACCTGGCTATGACGTCACAACTGTCAGTTTCAAACATAAACGGATCGCCATTTTGAATACAGCATTTTTACAGTTCAAAGAGTGCTTTTCAAGGTATTTTACGGAATTACTTTATAATGATAATAAAGACTTTATTTCACGAGGGTAACAAAATTAGTACAGAACTGGATAACATTTGAATTTTGGCGAGAAAAAGTACCGTAGTCTGGGCTGCTGGTGTGAAAATAACAAAGTCATGCTATTTTCACAGTATCATATATTTTCACAGAAAATGTCATTATAACCCCGGCAAACGCAGTATGCCATGGGGGTATATAGTTTTCGTATTTTCTGTGTGTGTGTGTGTTAGTGTGTGTGTGTGTGTGTGTCTGTTAACATTTTCGTATCCGCTCCATAACTTTTGAACCGCTAGACATATTTTCATGAAACTTCACATAAATGTTAAACACCATGAGAGGACGTGCAGAACACATGAACCGTAACTCTTGCTTTTCTACTTTCAGAGTTATTGCCCGTTGTATGTTTTAACTTGCATTTTCGTGTCCGCTCCATAACTTTTCAACCCCTTGATATATTTTCATGAAACTTCACATAAATGTTAAACACCATGAGACGACGTGCAGAACACATGAACCGTAACTCTTGCTTTTCTACTTTCAGAGTTATTGCCCTTTGTATGTTTTAACTTGCATTTTCGTGTCCGCTCCATAACTTTTCAACCCCTTGATATATTTTCATGAAACTTCACATAAATGTTAAACACCATGAGACGACGTGCAGAACACATGAACCGTAACTCTTGCTTTTCTACTTTCAGAGTTATTGCCCTTTGTATGTTTTAACTTGCATTTTCGTGTCCGCTCCATAACTTTTCAACCGCTTGATATATTTTCATGAAACTTCACATAAATGTTAAACACCACGAGACGATGTGCAGAACACATGAACCGTAACTCTTGCTTTTCTACTTTCAGAGTTATTGCCCTTTGTATGTTTTAACTTGCATTTTCGTGTCCGCTCCATAACTTTTCAACCGCTTGATATATTTTCATGAAACTTCACATAAATGTTAAACACCATGAGGCGACGTGCAGAACACATGAACCGTAACTCTTGCTTTCCTACTTGTTGAATGTTACGAGTTTTACCATACACTTGTGTCCGCTTTGTAACTTTAAAACCGTTTGAGATAATTTCATGAAACTTCAAACAAATGTAAAGAAAGATAATAGGATGGGCAGAACACAAGAACCATAACTCTTGTTTGCATACATTACAAATTATTTCCCTTTGAAGATTGTAAATTATGTGTCTGCTAACATCTTAGTGTCTTCTCCATTACTTTTAAATGGCTTGGCATATTTTCATGAAACTCCACACTAATGTTGAACACCATGAGACGACGTGCAGAACACATGAACCATAACTCTTGCTTTCCTTTTTTCAGAGTTATTGCCCTTTGAATCTTGAAAATGGCCATTCTATGAAATATGGCCTGTATATGCAAAGAAGCTTTTGACATTGCTATTTTCAGCTGAGGTGATGGCACTGGCCGGGGGTATACGTGCCCCACTGGGCACTTTTGTCTAGTTTTTATTTGTTTCAGATATGCATTGATTTCACTGCAGAGTATAACATAAATTATGCTTTCGATCCCATATCTCATTATGTTAACAAGTAATAAATACCCCTGTAAACTGTACTCTATATAGGTGAAATGGGGTTTACAGGGGTATACACCTTTTTTAGCTCACCGTCACGTAGTGACGAGGTGAGCTTTTGGGATCACTTTTTGTCCGTCGTCCGTCGTGCGTGCGTCCGTCCGTGCGTCCGTAAACAATTTCTTTAAACGACATCTCCTCCTAAACCACTGATCGGATTTTGACCAAACTTCAAAGGAATGATCCTTAGGTGGTCCCCTTTCAAAGTTGTTCAAATGGTTCCGGTCCGTTGCACATCTAGGTCACAGGAGCCAAAAACAGATTTTTTTCACCAAAAACTTAAAAAATCTTCTTCTCTGAAACCACAAGGCCCAGGTCTTTGATATTTGGTATGAAGCTTCATCTAGTGGACCCCTACCAAGATTGTTCAAATTATAGTGCTGGGGCCAAAAATGCCCCCGCCCTGGGGCCCTTTGGTTTTACAAAGGCTTATATAGGGAAAATCTTTAAAAATCTTCTTCTCTGAAACCACAAGGCCCAGGTCTTTGATATTTGGTATGAAGCTTCATCTAGTGGACCCCTACCAAGATTGTTCAAATTATAGTGCTGGGGCCAAAAATGCCCCCGCCCGGGGCCTTTTGGTTTTACATTGGCTTATATAGGGAAAATCTTTAAAAATCTTCTTCTCTGAAACCACAAGGCCCAGGACTTTGATATTTGGTATGAAGCTTCATCTAGTGGACCCCTACCAAGATTGTTCAAATTTTAGTGCTTGGACAAAAAATGCCCCCGCCACGGGGCCCTTTGGTTTTACATTGGCTTATATAGGGAAAATCTTTAAAAATCTTCTTCTCTGAAACCACAAGGCCCAGGTCTTTGATATTTGGTATGAAGCTTCATCTAGTGGACCCCTACCAAGATTGTTCAAATTATAGTGCTGGGGCCAAAAATGCCCCCGCCCCGGGGCCCTTTGGTTTTACATAGACTTATATAGGGAACATCTTTAAAAATCTTCTTCTCTGAAACCACAAGGCCCAGGACTTTGATATTTGGTATGAAGCTTCATCTAGTGGACCCCTACCAAGATTGTTCAAATTTTAGTGCTGGGACAAAAAATGCCCCCGCCACGGGGCCCTTTGGTTTTACATTGGCTTATATAGGGAAAATCTTTAAAAATCTTCTTCTCTGAAACCACAAGGCCCATGTCTTTGATATTTGGTATGAAGCTTCATCTAGTGGACCCCTACCAAGATTGTTTAAATTATAGTGCTGGGGCCAAAAATGCCCCTTCCCTGGGGCCCTTTGGTTTGACATAGGCTTATATAGGGAAAATCTTTAAAAATTTTCTTCTCTGAAACCACAAGGCCCAGGACTTTGATATTTGGTATGAAGCTTCGTCTAGTGGACCCCTACCAAGATTGTTCAAATAATAGTGCTGGGGCCAAAAATGCCCCCGCCCCGGGGCCCTTTGGTTTTACATAGGCTTATATAGGGAAAATCTTTAAAAATTTTCTTCTCTGAAACCACAAGGCCCAGGACTTTGATATTTGGTATGAAGCTTCATCTAGTGGACCCATACCAAGATTGTTCAAATTATAGTGCTGGGACAAAAAATGCCCCCGCCATGGGGCCCTTTGGTTTTACATTGGCTTATATAGGGAAAATCTTTAAAAATCTTCTTCTCTGAAACCACAAGGCCCAGGTCTTTGATATTTGGTATGAAGATTCATCTAGTGGACCCCTACCAAGATTGTTCAAATTATAGTGCTGGGGCCAAAAATGCCCCGCCCCGGGGCCCTTTGGTTTTACATAGGCTTATCTAGGGAAAATCTTTAAAAATCTTCTTCTCTGAAACCACAAGGCCCAGGACTTTGATATTTGGTATGAAGCTTCATCTAGTGGACCCCTACCAAGATTGTTCAAATTATAGTGCTGCGGCAAAAACTGCCCCCGTCCCGGGGCCCTTTGGTTTTACATAGGCTTATATAGGCAAAATCTTCAAAAATCTTCTTCTCTGAAACCGCTAGGCCCAGGTCTTTGATATTTGATGTGTAGCTTCATCTTGTGGACCTTTGCCAAGATTGTTCAAATTATAGCCTTTGTTGATGTTTGGTATGAAGCTTCACCTTTAAGACCTCCCTCAACATTATGCACATTAAAGCCCTGGGGCCAATAATGGCCCTCTCTGGGGCCCACTTGTTACACTATGGATCAGGTGAGCGATCCAGGGCCATCATGGCCCTCTTGTTCTTATTTCTGCTCCATGGGTACTTGTTAAAATTGCTTCAATGATGTGTTCTAATGAGCACTCACAGCCTGTGTTTGGGGTATAAATAAGAAAAATACAGTAAAACATGTCTAAGTGGCCACCTCTATTAAGCAAGCAACCTGTCTTAAGCAAGCAGGCATTCAGTTCCCGAAAAAGGAAAATGCATTCAAATTCACCTGTGTTAAGCAAGCACCTGCCTTAAGCAAGCACTTTTTGAATATCCCATAGGTGCTAGCTTGATACAGGTTGGACTGTACCTCAAATTTTCACCAGAAATGTAACCATTTGAGGTATAAAAGAATGCACTACATGCGGAGAGTGCCTAGAGGTTTGTTCGTAATGAAGTAGTATTAAAGAGATAAAAATCAAAAATGAGTTACAGTTCTGTACTAATTGTGTTACCCAGTTCTGTACTAATTGTGTTACCCTCATGAAATAAAGTCTTTATTATCATTATAAAATAATTCCGTAAAATACCTTGAAAAGCACTCTTTGAACTGTAAAAATGCTGTATTCAAAACTGGTTACCAAAAGTTTTCATACAGACTGCTCATGAAATATTTTCTACTGTCATTTTCATTTCCACTCAACAAAAAGTACATGTACTGGGAAGTGGACTTGCACATCAAACTAGATAACGCTTTGAAATCATGTCCAGGAAAAATGTGGTCAGATTAACTAACAAACTTCGAATATCTGTCCAAAACTGAGCCATTGATCTGCAAAAGAAACAAGTAAATTTGTGATGGAAAATGCTTTTCCAACTTACTGAAGCTTTTCATCTGCAGTAAAATATTCTACGAGTATGTGTATATATTACATCTTTTTTCTTCCTTGTGGCTGGAATCCAAAGCAAATTATAATTATGTTAGAGTAATAATTGTTTTGTACACAAACTCATGAATATGATCATTTATGGATACAACATTTTTAGGTACACAGGTAAAAATTTCACCAAGCTGCAAAGTATTATGAAAGTAGAACAGTGTGAACATCTGATGAGCTCATTTAATATCAAATAGACCTACCCATCACTACAAAAAGAGCTGCATCTGGTTATAAGGCTCGTATTGTGGTGATGGGTAGGTATATTAAAAATTAAAATTCATTTTACATTAAAAATTTAATTTTAATATCAAATAGACCTACCCAACACTACAAAAAGAGCTTTTCAACCAGATGCAGATCTTTTTGTAGTGATAGCTAGGTAAATTAGTAATTAAAATTAATTTTACATTAAAAATTTCATGTTTACTGAGATATATTTCAAAGATCTGGCTAAAGTATTAAAATACTTACTTCATATGAGAAGAAAGTCCATTGCTTCTGACTGCAGAATTTGACTTGTGTTTTTGTTCATGGATAATGTGCTAGAATACACCAGAATAGACAATTAGACATACATGGTCATTGCTGTTTTGCCGCCACTTACTTGAAAGCTAAATCACAGGTGAAATTAAGCATATATGTGTAGTCTTATGCCAGTTTATGGCAGTTTGATTTAAGGAACTGACCTTAAACATGAAACACAACCATAGTCTGCCTTAAAATTTGCTCAGAACATGGTATGAAGATTTAATATGGTTTTTGCCTCTTAAACTGTGGAAGAAAATTGATATGAAGCTTATGAATGTCATAGCCTGGCATTAACATATCAGATATGTGATTCATTGCAGCAATTATTCATATTATTGGAAACATGTTTTTTTTTTTTTCAGAAACACTTGGTCTTTATGGTTATAGTTCGGAGGCCAGTTGTTAAAAACTAACAATTAGTTAACGTATCATTGAAACTTTGATCATTTATTATAGCAAATATGCTAACATCTTTGCTTAAAAGATGTGAGCAGCTGCTCTCATTTCATTCAGCAAAAATTACAAAATTTTAGATATTATACTTGCTAGAATAGTTAACAATTTAACACTAACAAGCTCGTTAAGCTGACAAGGCTTTGAACAACTGGACCCTGATCAGTAAAAAAGTTAATTGAAACACTGGATGGTGCATCTATATAGATGCTATATGCCTTAAGTTCGCTTGTGCAGTAGTAGAGTTTTAATTGTAACCCATGTTGGGATCTTTGTCAGTGTCCAAAAAAAGAAAGAAAAAGAAAAAGGTTTTATATTCTGACCCTAAGGATCAAATGATTTTAAAAACTTTAACATCATTGGTTTACATCAAGAGATAAGTCTCTCACTGCTGTAGTTCTAGCCTAGCGGAAGCCACATGTGAAGCACCAAGTTCTGTAATGGAAAGTCAGGTGGTTTTTCTTGGGTTACTGTAGTTTTTGCCCACTTCTGATTCATGATCAGCTTGAAATAAGTGATAAAGTGTTGAAAGGGCTGTAAAACCAAAACAACAAATAACATCTAGAATTTGTCAAAAATATCACTTGAGTGACCTTTTCTTACCAGTTTGCAAGCCAGTCAGCTGTCAATAGCGACAATCACCTTTTTTAAACACATACTTCCTGCTCATAAAATTTGGTAATATTTAAGTGGATTTTGTTCATGTTCAGTTTGATTGTAGGTGTTGGTCCTAAGTCCTGCACAACCTATCTTCTCTTTTTCATTTATAAGGATGATATCACAATCTTAATAATGGCTGGTATTTTTTAAGCTATAAATTCATACTGCTCATTAAGTGGATCGGTGATAGCAGGATTGGCATTCATCTGTCCATCTCTCTGTCTGTCTTAACACTTTCTTTTCACCTCCATATCTCCTGGAATCTTTGATAAATTTTCATTAAGCTTTGGTCAAATATTCACCTCTGAGCTGATATGCAGAACCTGTAACTAAACCATGGGGAATCAAGGTCAAGGTTATAATTGAAGGTCTCAAGTTTGAGCCTTGAATTGTGTGTATGTTTCATAACTTTTTTAAGCCTGTAAAGATTTTCAGTAAACTTTGCTCAAATGTTGGCCTAAGTGAGATGATGTGCAGAACCCGTAACTCGGACATGCCAACACAAGATCAAGGTCACAGTTGAAGGACACGAGTTTGAGCCTCGAATTTTGTGTCCCTCCAGGAAGGATTTTCAAAGAACTTTGGTCAAATGTTGGCCACTGTGTACTTCTACTGAAGAGGGTTAGAACTGGGTGCAATCATAAAATGTGAAGAGGTTGATAAGATGACAAAAGCCAATCATGTAATTACCCTATACAGAGGTATCTTCCTCTCTAGACTAGGTTGGCAGGGAGTAGCTGGACAGCTGACCTGTCCTGTAACACCTCTTCTTGCTGAGGCTTGCAGGCTGTTGTGTTGTTTGTAGGTTTGTAACATCAAAATGCTTTTCTAACCAGCAGTTTTTTTTTTACCGGGCATTGAAATTTTTGTTGCTGCTAGTTTTTGAAGTTAACCATAAAGTGGCTAAAAGATTGGGTATAGCGGATAGTCTTGTGCATAAATCTGCATATGCTTGATGGCCCCTGCCCATCGGGGCTTGAAGAAATAGATGGGCTGCATGATGCTTCCACACAGAGCTGAAATGGACCCGCATACGAGTACTGGTGAAACGCTTAGAGAAACTAACCCTGCCCAGGCAAAGCGGTGCGAGTCGGACCGTCCATGTTTATAAACCATATTGGTTTCATTGGGCATCAGGGCTTGAGATGTCATTTCATCTCAATGTCGGGTAAAAGTCCCACAAAATTGGAAGCAACGTCTCCAGGATGACCTTTACAGTGTTGACTGGGACATTAAACCTCAAATCAAACAAAAACAAACTGCATATTCTTGATCATAAACCTTTAGGAACAGTTTGTTATGTAACTGCATCAATTGTCATGATAGCTGCACTTGTTTTAATCCTTTTTTCCTGGGTGTCTGAAGTATAATCTTCAATCTTTTAATGTCAACATGCCAATGCATTGTAAGTTGTAAGTACAGGAT
The DNA here is from genome assembly GCA_963580285.1 of Lucinisca nassula. Taxonomy (NCBI): domain Eukaryota; kingdom Metazoa; phylum Mollusca; class Bivalvia; order Lucinida; family Lucinidae; genus Lucinisca; species Lucinisca nassula. Next base: position 79,725,975 of record OY757013.1, read on the forward strand.
TTTCAGGCGTAAGACTGGAGGTTGGGGATGTTTTTTTGTTTGTTTGATTTGAGGTTTAACATCCCCCATCAACACTGTATAGGTCATTATGGAGACATTGCTTCCAATTTTGTGGGACTTTTACCCGACATCGAGATGAAACGAAATCTCAAATCCTTTTGCCCAATGAACTAATAGGGTTTATAATCATGGACGGTCTGACTCGCACCACTTCGCCTGGACAGGCTTAGATCCTCTAGTTACCCAAGCAGAGCTGTAATCAGATGGAGTTTTCTGTGATTTCAAGTTTGTGTGATTTTTATTTTCCACAAGTACCACCTTGATGGTGTGGTGTGATGATTTATTGTCTGTTCAGTGCTTGACTGATTGAAAATTTTATGGGTCCTTCAAAAGACAAGTATGTTTACAATGTGCATATTTGAGAGTGAAACAGAATGTGGCAATGACTGGTGTAGCATTTTAAATCTTTTAACTACAGATCAAAGGCATGAAATGCTTTGTCTGTACTATGGGTTTCCTGACATAAACCACATATTCCATGCTTTAGACTTCTAAACTCTAACTAGTAAGAAGAGTTTACTATCAAAGAATGCAGCCATCTCAAGTCACCTAAAGAAAGTAAGTGACATGGAGGCACACACAAAAACTGAAGAAATATGAACCAACATCACAAAACCAATTAACAAATAAGACACTGCAAAAGAACGACTACCTTGGGACGGTCAGAAGTAAAACTACTGGGGGCCCAAACTCCAGAGTTATTAAATTTCAACCCTCGCCCTCACTTCCAGTGTTGTATCAAATATAATAACAATAAAAAATTGATCTGCATGGACACTTTCTAGCTCAGCAGCGATTCAAAATTAATTACATAGTGAAATGGTCATGTATAGATTATTACTATCATGAATCAGGGTTGAGGACTCGACAACAAACTGTCCAACCACCAGTTAGATCTTGGAGGGTCGAATCCCGGAAATATTAGGCTCCATCCCTCTTGAGTTCAAAAGATTTAGGATCGGACCATTGAGTCTGAAGTCTAGCACACCACCGTGCAACCGAAGAGCAAAGAGAACTTGTTCACTGTAACAGGGTCAACAACCAAACACGTCCCTTCAGTTGGACGCTTTGTTGGCTGCACAAGTTTTATCCATATATAGATATCGTTCAAAGAAGCAGTGGTTTGTTTGCATTTCGATAGTGTGAAAGAAATGGACATAGTTTCTATTGAAAAATTCAAAAAAAGTAAAAAATCCCATCTGATTAGAGCAAAATGTATACTTCTCTGGCGGTTAACTCACTGGCGGTAGGCTCGCTGGCTGTGATGACCGAAATAATAATAAAAAAAGTTAACGCCTAAATACATGGCAAAAAGATAAAAATTCAACTTTAGTCATTGCTTCAAAAGGATTGTCTTTTTACACAATATTATCAAAACATTTGTTTCCTTTGGTTTGACTTCATGAGAATCTTTGCAGTCATAAAATATTTAAGAACAGTTTATTACAAAACTGTTTTTGTCTGAGATTTTTCCTCCCGTTTGCCAATGTTAAAAAAATTTGGTTACATGTTTTAAGCAAAATTTGGAATATCAACAACAATAACAAAAAACCTTGCATACTTACAGAATATTTGGTCATTGCTAACATAAAATAAATTGCTTGGCCAACATGAGTAAACACATTTTGTGCACAAAACATCCTTTTCAAATCCCAAATTGAAATTTCAGTACACCACAACCTCCTCATGACACTGTTCATTATAACTCAGTTTACAGGCCTTCCTTATTGGTAAAAATGCTGATGCCTTTGTGAACCTATGGGTAAGGTAAGAGTGCTGACACTTTATATCCAACTGCTGTGGGTTTAACCTCGCTCAGGTCACATACGAGATGCCAAGTTCTGCAACATGAGAACAAGCTGTTTTTTCTGGGTACTCTATTGTTTGCCCACTGCTGAATGACTATTGGCACAAAATGAATGAAATCATGAAAGCACCATTAAACCAAAACCGAAAAAAGAAAGAAAAGAAAAAATATAACATGGTTTTGGAGATAACATGGTTTAAAGAAAAGTCCAAAAATGTAAAGCATATATATAGAAAAATGACCATCAATTTTTGTCTGGATATGACATGATTGTTTAACTACCACAGATTCTGCTTTGTACTCCAACAATAATGTTATACAGAGGTTGTGGTGTATTCAGTTTTTGTCTGCCCCGGTTGTTGTTGATTTCAGGTTTAACGTCCCCGTCAACACTGTAAAGTTCATTTTGGAGACGTTGCTTCCAATTTTGTGGGACTTTTACCCGACACTGAGATGAAATGACATCTCAAGCATGGACGGGCCGACACGCACCGCTTTACCTGGGCAGGCTTAGATCCCCAAAGCGGTTTACCAGTACTCGTGTGCGGGTCGGTACCAGCTCTGCGTGGAAGCATCATACAACCCATATATTTCTTCAAGCCCCCATGGGCCGGGGCCGTCTGCCCTGGTTTTGAAAGAGTAAATTTTCAGCTCCGCCCATCGGGGCTTGAAGAAAGAGATTGGCTGCATAATGCTTCCACGTAGAGCTGAAATCCGACTGCACATGAGTACTGGTAAACCGCTTAGAGGATCTAAGCCTGCCCAGGCAAAGCGGTGCGAGTCAGACCATCCATGCTTATAAACCCTATTGGTTTCATTGGGCGACAGGGCTTGAGATGTCATTTCATCTCAATGTCGGGTAAAATTCCCACAAAATTTGAAGCAACGCCTCCAAAATGACCTTTAACAGTGTTGACGGGGATGTTAAACTTTAAACCAAACCAAACAAAGAGTAAATTTTGCTTTAATCTCAATCCATGATTGTATATGAGAATCAACAGACAAATTCTAGAGAAGACAGGAGGTCATACCAAATACAGTCAACGAGCTTCACCTTACGTTTTTTGGCTCGATGTGTAAATAAGATAGGAGTTATCACCAAGACCTGAAGAAATGTAGTAAAAGTTATAAAAAATGTTTGATACAGTTCAGTTTTAGTAAAACTAATAGTAAAGTTTATTCTATAAAATTCTTGCTCCCCAGAACAGAATCACTAGTTCAGATCAACATTTGTGAGCAAAGATGATCAGTTTGTGGGGTAGTTAACAGGCATTGTGTTGCACTGTTTTAGGTGGATTTCCATGTGTTGACAAAAAAAAAACAAACTTGCACAGTTGCCCTATTGTATGTATCAACAGAACAGTTCACTTTGGAGGTGAAAGGCAAAATCACATTTGCTCCCCCTTGACTATATGTGAAAACTCTGAGAATAGTCTATTTTGAATATATAGTTGATATCAGGGTGTAGTGGTGTACTTTATTTATCCCAAGTAGTCTGACATGTCAATTCCTTGCCATACTTGTTCTAAAATTTGAACAATTACAGTTAACTACCTGATGTTTAGTCTTCGAATAGCTGTATGAGTCACAAACATAGTAAATCTGAACATGCCTATCTTTCTAAATAGAAATATATGGGCTGCATGATGCTTCCACGCAGAGCTGAATCCGGCCCACACACTAGTACTGGTAAACAGCTTAGAGGATCTAAGCCTGTCCAGGAACCGCGGTGCGAGGCAGGCCGTCCATGCTAATAAACCCTATTGGTTTCATTGGGCGACTGGGCTTGAGATGTCATTTCATCTCAATGTCGGGTAAAAGTCCCACAAAATTGGAAGCAACGTCTCCAAAATGGCCTTTACAGTGTTGACGGGGACGTTAAACCTCAAATCAAACAAACAAACTTTCTAAATACATACAATAAATATGGTTCATATTGAATACACTTAATAGATAGGTTTCGAACAATTTTTTTTCTTTGATTATTTGGCTATTTATTCATGTGAAGATAAAAGCTGAATGTTTACAACCATTATTTTAGATGAATTTTAAATGATAAATCTGAATTTGAATTGTCAAACATGTCAGTTTGATTAATAAAGCCTGTGTACTTTGAGTATGAGGTCGTATGCTAATGACTATTGGCAGATGACTGGAATTATTATTGTGCTTAGACACCCCTAACAACATATGTCACTGTTACGCCTCAGCTTGGAACAGTGAATGTTTTACTGTAACTAGTGTTCTTTATAATAAGCAGGCCATTGCAATAGAAGTTGTATTAAAAAATATGATCAGTGTGCTAGACGGGTAACATCTGGGTGACATGATTTCATGTAGAAAAATTTCTGAAGTTTTATTTTTATTTCTAACACTTCTGGTTTAACCAAAGTCGTCATTGTGTTACGCTTACCTATTTCACTAAGGATGTTCATGATATTGACAAAGTGTCATCTTTGTGGGTTTTTGTACAATTACGTGTTTAAGTACTGTGTATTTGATGTACCAGGTACTATTCTGAAAGCGTTTCATACTTTTGAGAAACAAATTCAGATGTCTGAACTTTTGTGCCAGTCGAATAACAAAAATCCACAAAAGTGTACGTCATCATGATGTGGGTTGTTGCCATTGAGTAAGTAAATGATAATACTTTCAATATTAAGTAAATGTTATACAGGAGCTGTATACTGTTTCAAAATTACTGAAATTAAGGATTGTTGTTATGTAGTATTTTTATATTGTTGCCATTGAATGCATAGGACACGAACTCTTTACTCAGGAGGAAGGCTATCTTCCAGCTGGTCATAATTGTGAATCCTAAGAAGTATTTATAAGTGAAAATCTGCTCTATCAAAACCATTGAAACAATGAAGAAATAAAAAAAATATTGTATTCGACATCTAGATGAACATGTAATATGATTTCAACAATAGCTTAAAACCTCAGACAAAGCCACTGCCCAAGGATTACACAAAGGAAACAACTGTTGTGATTGTTTTGCCCACAGTTTGACCATTATACAATATTATCCTTTATTTGTAATTTTACTTGACAGTTGAAACTGTCATTGAGTTTTGGTGTTAGGTCGATTCCGCCTTGACAATATGTATAAAGCAAAAAAAAAAAAAAAAAAATAACACAACTCAGGTTGTCAAGTTTGATTCTGAACGTAGTCCTTTTGCAGTCTAGCTGGTCAGATCCACCAGCATTGATAAAGTAAAAACGTTGAGGTTACTGGTTGTACTTCAAACTGAGCTTCAATATGGAGGGAAAAGTACACATAAAAGCCAGATCAGACAATCGAAAATGATAAGTAATGGGGCTTTGTAATAAATTCATTCTTTATCATTGCCTTCACTTCCATTTTATATTCTGTTGCTTAATACATAAACTATTAAAAATGAACTGTCACAAACATTAATAATCCGTACTGCATATATGTAAAATGTGCAAAAATGGCATATCTACATGAAATCTCTAGAGCTTAAAAGATTTCAGTATGATCAGTTAAAAGTGTCAAATTGAAAAATAGAAGTGAATGCAATGTTAGGAATGGATACAATTACCGCACACATCAAATCAGAAAAACCGAACTGTATGTTTGAAAAACATGGTATGAGCAGTTGGTGCTGCCCAGTGGTTGGCTAGGATTTATTTGCATGAAATAGTTAAATTATGCATTAACCCATTGTATGCTGGTGTACTGATCCATTGTTATATGTTGGACAAGTCCATTTGTCATATAAGGGCTGTTAGACCCTATTTTTCACGGAAAATTCTGTTAGGAAATAGTGCAGGCCCTGATCCGATATGTTCTGCAGCATTACCGTGTTCTGCAGCGTCTGATCTGGGTCTGGACTATTGTTTGCCAAGGCACCCCTTTAGGGTTTTCCAACGTGCAATGGGTTAATACTCATTTACAACCATTTTAAAGAAAGATTAGGCATGCTATAATTCAGAACTTGACCTAGGTCAGCACTGATTGCCTTCAAAACAGTAGCAAAGGACAATCATTTTCATGCCTCGACAACGTTACAGTGCAGGCTATATAATATGGGGCATACAAGAAATGCCTGTGCCAAAATGGTTATGATGTCACATTGTGTTCTGACATTGTTAACGATATTTAACATAGATGATTGAGCATGTTGCTCAATCTGACAAAGGTTAAGGGTAGTTTTAGCTTCAGTTTAAATTGTTGTCATGCTTGGTCAACAGGTTTGAGCACTTTCAAGATACAAATTCTAGGACATTTCTGTTTGTCACAAATCATCGTTTTTTTTTTTCTTTTTTTGCATTGGTTACACTCACTAGATGCATTGTCACCGTGAGAAGTGTAATAATGAGGATTTATGGGATACATTTGTCATGATGCCTGTAACCACTTGTCTTGGTGATGTAGCAATGTATTATGATGATATTTAATAATGTCCTTAAATGTGTACTGCGATAATAGACTTCGTACCTCTGGGTGGATTCTGGAGTACAGTGTTTAAGGTCATCCGAGCCAAAGGCCCCAATTGTGATCACTCACCACCGTCATCCTCCATCTGTCCATCTGTCCATACGTTCGTTAACAATTCCTTTAAACGACACCACCTAAACCACTGAACAGATTTTGACCAAACTTGGCAGAAAATTAATGTTCATTGGGTGGTACTGTTGCAAAATTGTTAAAAAATTCCTTTCAATGCAGAACTCTGGTTGCCATGGCAAAGAAAAGGGGAATATAAGATTTTTTTTTTTATTATTAAAAAATCTTCTTGTCTGAAACCAGGAGGCCCAGGTCTTTGATAATTGTAATGAAGCGTCAACTAATGGACTTCTACCAAGATTGTTAAATTAAAGCCAGATTGTTAAATTATAGCCCTGGGTTAAAAAAATTGCCCTGCACCGGGGACCACTAAAACATTGAAATGCACCAGGGCCCACTGGATTTACATAGGCTTATATAGGGAAAACCTTTAAAAATCTTGTCTGAAACCAGAAGGCCCACATCATTGATATTTGGTATGAAGATTTATTTAGTGGACCTCTGCCAAGATTGTTCAAATTATAGTCCTGGGGCCAAAATTGCCCCATGCCAGTGCCTCTGGTTTAATACAGGCTTATATTATGAAAAAAAAACAAACAAAAAAAAAAAACCTCTTCTTGTCTGAAAGCAGAAGGACCATGTCTTTGATATTTGGTATGAAGCTTCATCAAGTGGACCTCTACCAAGCTTGTTCAGATTATAACCTTGGGGCCAAAAATGACACCACCCAGGGGCCCCACTGGTTTAACATAGGCTTATATAGGGAAAAATTTGAAAATCATTTTGTCTGAAACGAGAAGGCCTAGGTCTTTGGTAGGAATCTTCATCTAGTGGACCTCTATGAAGATTGTTCAAATTATAGCCCTGGTTTACAAAGGCAAATATTGTGAAAGCTTAAAAATCATTCTTGTCTGAAACCGGAAGGCTCAGGTCATTGGTATTTGGTATGAAGCTTCATTTAGTGGACCTCTTCCAAGATTATACAAAATACAGCCGTGGGGCCCAAAAATGGCCCTGCCCAGGGGCCCACTGGTTTTTCACAGGCTTATATTGGGAAAACCTTTAAGAATCATTTTGTCTGACAACAGATGGCCCAGGTCTTTGATATTGGGTACAAAACTTCATCTAATAAACCACTACCAAGAGTGTTCAATTTATATCCCTGGGGCCCACCCAGGGACCCACGTTTTCCATAGAGATACATAGGCAAAATGTTTAAAATTCTTCTTGTCTGAAACCAGATAGCCCAGATTGATATGTGGTGTGTATATTCATGTAGTGGACTTCTACCATGATTATTCAAATTATAGTCCTGGGGTTAAAAATGGTCCTGCCCTGGGGCCAATTTGTTTTACATAGACTTTGATTTGGGAAACCTTCAAAAATCTGCTTGGCTGAAATCAGAAGGCCCAGGTCTTTAATATTGGGTACACAGCTTGGTTTAGCGGACCTCTGTGAAGAGTTTTCAAATTAAAGCCCTAGGGCCCAAAATGGATCTGTGCAGGGACCCATGTTTTCATTAGAGATACATCTGCAGGGAAAATCTTTAAAAACCTTCTCGTATGAAACCAGGAGGTCCAGATCTTTGATATTTAGTATGTTGCTTGATCTAGTGGACTGCTACCAAGATCGTTAAAATTATAGCCCTGGGCCAAAAAATGGTCTCACTTGTTTTACATAGACTTATATTGGGAAAACCTTTAAAAATCTTCTTGTCTGAAACCAGAAGGCCCAGATGTTGATAACTAGAAGGCCCTGGCATTTTATACCGGACATAAAATAATACCACTTTGGGGTAAAAAATGCATGCAAAGTCACAGAACAATCTTCCATGTAAAACTTCAGAATCAGTATTAAGTATGTAAATCCCTTAGCTCAGGTGAGCGATATAGGACCATCATGGTCCTCTTATTTTAGGTTAACATTCTATTGTATTTAAGTTCTCTTTGAAGGCACAATTTGTTTGCTTTTGATAATGGAAAACAAAGAAGCATACATACTTTTAACATGGTATGATTTGCATACATCTATTTGGTCTTATTAGGAGTGTGGGAAGAAATTGAAATGATGGACATTAAACACAGATTATTTTACCAACTCCTGTTTCCTGAAAATGAGTCAAATTTGAATATTTTGCTACACACAGTCATTGTTACTCGAAATTTAATAGAAAAAGTTGAATGCAATAAAGCAGGTTTTTAGCTCGTCTGTTTTTTGAAAAAAAAACTTTCGAGCTATTGTCATCACTCCGGCGTCTGCGTTGTCGTCGTCTGGCGTCGTCGTTCCAAAAAACTTAACCTTGGCTATAACTTAAAAAGTATTAGACCTAGCCTCATGAAACTTCATACACACACTCATCATCACAAGAGCTACATTTTGACCAAGGACCATAACAACATTGTTGATTTTGGCTGAATTATCTCCCCTTTTCCAATTTTTTTTCTGAAACACATTTTTTGCTCTCATTTTAATACTATTCACAACAGAGCCTTCAAACTTCACATGAATGTTCCTTGGGACAAGACCTTTTCAGTGATACCACACTTTTTGATCTGTGACCTTGACCTTTGAACTTTGACCTATTTTTCGAAAATTTAACCGAAAACCTTAACCTTGACCATATTTCCAAAAGTATTTGGCCTACCTTCATGAAACTTCATACACATACTCACCATCACAAGAGCTACATTCCCTACAAGTTCTATAACTCCATCTTGCAATTTGATTGCTCTTGTTTGACTTAGAACTTTGGTTTTCTAAAAGAAACTGCAGACGAGCGTTGGCACCCGCATGCGGTGCTCTTGTTTTTTTTTCCTGTGGATTTTTTATTTGCATATTTTTGTAGCTGTTATGAAGCTGCACAAATTAAAATTGCAGCACAGAAAAATATGGCAATAAGTCTGTATTAATGAACTATCCTCTGCTTAGATTTCCACAATGACCTTAACCTATAGGCCTCAGGCACATGGTGTACTGGAAATATACATTCACTCTTCTGAGCTGTCGTGTGTGCCCAAAAATAAATGTTAAATTTGAACCTGTGCTATAGATAAAACTTACTCTGTGATTTCCATTTTTAGACTGATTAACAGTGAAAATATGATACTAAATTTGCTTTCACTATTCAGTCAAGTCTTTTGCAGACTGTATACTTAGTGATCAGTTTTCTTTTGCTCCAGCATTACAGTGGTTTCTTGCTGTCGAGTCCTCTTCGTTGTTTCATCTCTGTGGTTGGAATATTTGTGTTCACGGAGATGTTGCACTGATGAGTTAGGAGGCCTTCATGCCGACTGAACAAATTATTTGTCTAAATCACGACGGAAGTAAGGGCGAGGATTGTGGCCAGGTAAAATCGATTTAAGCCCCCCAGTGGAATTCATTTCCGCTGACCGTTCCAAGGCGGTTCTTCTGTTGCGGTTAATTTTTGTTATGGTTTGTCTTTGGGTGTTTGTGTCGCTTATGTTATTTTATTTTGGATAACCTATTGGCCATTTTGTGGGAAAGTGACTGTCCTTTTGGCTTTTTGCTGTTGGTGTTTCCATTAGGGTCTGTTGTTTCATGTATGTGTGTCTTTCCCTTTTGTGTCTCTGATTGGAACTTGGTTGATTGTATCGATTCCTGATCATTGCCTCCACTTCTATTTTCATCCGTGTAAGTCATTATAAAAATGAATGGTTACTTTTGTGTCGCTTTTAGGTATTAAATTGTTATTTTTTATGCCCCGACTTCGAAGTTGGAGGGGTATATTGCTTCTGGGGCATTTGCCTGTTTGTCCGTCCATCTGTTATGCTTTTTGATGCAGCATAGCACAACATTAGACCCATTTATGCTAAGGTTTTGAAATTTCATATATTTGGATTCCTCATGAAAAAATAGCTGACATATTTTTTTTTCTCATCAGGATTATGCCGATTTCAAGGCTTATGGCCCTTGAAAAATCTTTGATGAAATTTTGTCAGCAAAATATCTTAAAAACTATTGGAGCTAGAGCCATCAAAATTGATAGTGGGTGAATAGATTGGTGATGATATAGACGACCTGATTAACTTTTGACTGAGTTCCGAAAAATATTTCATGAATTATGGCTCTTTGTAACTTTAGGCCTTTGCACAGAGTATGCTTTATGATGCATAGCATAACTTTAGAACCATATATGATAGGGTTTTAAAATTTCATAAATGGAATCCTGAAACAACACATTTTTGTTTATTTTTTACAGGCTTGTGCCCCTCTTCTGTGTTATTGCCTTTTGAAAAAAAATAAGATTACATCTTGTCAGCAAAATATCTCAAGAACTGTTTAATAAGCTAAGGCATTGAAAGTTTATTTGAAGGGTGCAACTGATCAGTAGATGCCCTGATTAACTTTTGACTAAATCCTGAAAAAATGCTTCATGTTTTATGGCCCATTGTAACTTTTGGCATTTGTATTTTGTAAAAGTTGTAAATTGCATGCTTTGTGATAAAATGCATTTGCATGCTTTGTGATACAAAGCATAACTTGAGAATTATGTATGCTAGGATTTTTGAAAATTTCATATGTGGATGCATCATGAAAAAATAGTTGGCACATATTTTTGTCTGATCTGGATTTTGTCCCTTGAAAGTTGGTGAATGTTGTTGGGGGCATGTGTTTTACTAACACCATTTCTAGTTTATTCTTCATTTTGAAAACTACAGAAATATACACCTGCAGAAATAGCCTGCTTTACTATTCCATATTAGAAAATTAGAAACCTGTTGAGAGAGTATACTATTGTCATATTGACATTTTTTCCCCCAACATTAATACTTGTTTTTTTTTCTTGACACACAACTTCATGCACCAGACCAGACTATACATAGCATATCATCAGTTTCAGTAAGCAAGAGTTGGTAAAAAAAAAAAAAACTTGAAAAAGTGGGAGACTTAAGTGTTATGCAATATTTTGGTGTTCTGGTGTTACCATTGATGGGTTCATGATGGAGAATTGTGTTCACCGCCATGCTTCATCAATCTGGGTAGTTATGTGAGAATAATGTATATATATATACATATTTATGGCTAGTACAGATAAGAGATCTGACAAAGATGAAACAATTCCTTAAATTGGTTTAACAGATTCTGAAGTTTAGATTTTTGACATCGTAGAAACACCTACTTTATGGCAGGTACTCTTGATATTGGCCAGATCGGATTATCGACTGGTGCCATATAAATGAAATAAAAAATCTTGAATGTACTTTAAAGCACAATAAAACAACAAACTGTATTGTTATATATTATCAGGATATATAAGTAAGTAGACATTTATATAAATACACATGTCCCACCAATCGAAGTTTTGAGAAATAGATTGGGTTGCATGGTGCTTCCACGCAGAGCTAAAACAGGCCACTTAATGAGTACTTGTGAATAGCTTAAAAGGTCTAAGTCAAACTTGTCCCTTAAACACTAGTGGTTTCTTTGGGTGGTAGTTGAGATTTTTATTTCATCTCAATGTCGGGTAAAGGTTTCACAAAATTGGAAGCAGTGTCTCCAAAATGACCCAAGTAGCGATGACAGAGTCGTAAAACCTGAGCACAAATGAACATAATATATGCACTGGTGCGGAAAATCAGTATTTGAATTTTACTGTGGTGTCAAAAGACAGATATGCTTTGTGGAAATGCGTTGAGTACCGTATTCGGGTGTGTATGACCCGCAGTTTTTTTCCCTCAAATTACAGGCCCAAGTTCAGGGTGCGGGTAATCCGCCCGAATTATTTTTGGACCATTTTATTTTTACTTTTGTCAGCTGAAAATACGATGCATCTCGTGTTATGCTCTATCCTTTTACGATTCCCGACATAAAAAAAAAAAACGTTTAATTGTCCACTCAATTTTACTTACACATTTGTAATATAACAATCTCCATTACTAGCAAGCCCGATTTTTGTGAGTATTATTCCTAAAACTCTGATTTTAAACGAAATAAACAAGCAAGTTCAATGCGAACATCAAAGTTTTCCGGCATCAAAACCGCCGCCCACAAACCACCGCTAGTTTTTTTTTCTGCACGCGATCGGTAAATGACGTCATCGGACCCCAGCAACCCCACACGTGTCTATTGTTTTATCTTAATGGGGCGTATCTCTCTCATAAAAATTGTTTGGAAACGGTAAAAATATTTTAGATAGCAAAACGGTTGTGGAAAACAGCGTTTTCCGTAACCTCCGTGTCAATATCAACAACAGCATACAGATGTGTTAACACAAATTAAAGCATTCACATTTTCTCGCCAAGCGTCTGCTATTTGGCGCCAAAACATAACCATTTACGAGATAGTAGAATAGTGGTAGCAACTCGTCTTAAAAGCAATTAAATAATTTTCACATTGATTGCGGATTAAATTTTATGATCGGGGAATAAACGCAAATTAGAGACATAACTTGACCATATTTTCACACCTTATCGACACGCACCGCAGGGTGCCAATTATATGACAGGGATTAACAATAGTGTCATAACTGAACCGTTATCAATCATCAAACAGTGTAAATCCAAATCAGACGTCTGCGGCGTCTTTCTGATGTGTCTGATCTGGGACTGCACTGTTTGCCGATGTCCCAAACAAGAGACGTCTCCGGCGCCTTTCTGAGGTGTCTGATCTGGGACTGCACTGTTTGCCGATGTCCCGAAAAAGGGCCGCGGGCATATGTGGGTTAATAAATAAATTACAATGGTAAACAGGTAAAGCTTTTTCAACATTTTAATGCAAAATACATGCTTTCTGGTGATACTCGCACGCACGTGCATTTTTCCGCCTTTTGAAGACGATCGCGCGTTCCGTTGTGTGTTACAAAAGCTGGCCAAATTCTTACTTTTTCTCACTTACGCATCCACCAAAATTTCAGCAAATGTTCCATGCGGGTAATACAACAGAATAACAGTTTTTCCCCCAGATTTTGGCAAAAAAAGGGGGTGCGGGTAGTACGCAAATGCGGGTAATACACACCCGAATACGGTAATTTGTCTTTAAGTCCATTCAGCAAATTTAAGGCAAAATTCGAGATACTGAATAAAGACAAGCTTTCAGTTATGAACTGCAGATATAAATCATGTGTCCTGGAAAAAGTAAACACTATTTGTCCTACATCTAGCAACCATCATTCCACCATTCAGTTATGGGTCAAATTAGTGAAATTGTAAGGTCAGGGAGTTAGGATAATCTTGTCTCACTCAAGAAGGACTTAAATATTCGAGTAGATAGTTGATAAGTTAGTTGAATGATAAATATTATATGCATAACAAGCTGATTGTACCTCGCATACAATTTCTTCAAGAATGAATGAGAATCATTGAAAATTTAGATAGATAAGCATACACATATCTTTAAAGATACATTTCCTCATAAACATACTTCTTTGGATGGTCATGCATTTAATGCAATAAAGTAATTTCAAAGTGACAGTGAGAATGCTTAGTCTTTACATTCAGTGCATGTTTAAACATTTATCACTCTTATAACATTTAAAATGAGTGGAATGTTCTGGTGTTGAAATTTACTGTGTAGGTCTGATTAAGAGAAAATGTTTATAACAGTTATGTATCAAATGCTGTTCCCATTTGCTCTTTTCATCAGTATGAGAGCAGTATGTGTGAGGTTAATTGTAATCATATATTGGCTGAAATTGTTACCGTAGCTACAAATAACAATGATACTGACCATTTGGAATATCGTCATAGACATTATAGTGGACTTAAAATTGTTTTGATACATGGGTCTTTTTTATTATAAATACCGTATTCGCCCTAATTAACGCACCGTGTGCTTAGTTTTTTCAAAATCGTGTCAAAAAATCACAATGAAAAATCTACCTAATTAGCGCACACTCAATGCAAAAACAATAGCTTCCGAGATGATGCATACTGATATTTAATGGGACGGAAAAGGATACTAAAGCATTGCATTCACTGCTGGAGAAATAACGGTAAGTTTTTATAGATTTACTGTGAAAGCTTCCATGGGGAGGTTACTGTAAAGTGTGCGCTTATGCATTTCCTTTTCAAAAATAGCTTTGGTGTGCGCTTATAGGAGCATGTGCGGTAATTAGGGCGAATACGGTACACACGTTTTGAAAAAAAAAAGTCGTAATATGGCATGGCATTGTCTGTCCAACGGTTAACATTCTTGGAAGCTCTAAAACTCAGCAACAAGGATATCTTCATGAAACTTTATAGGAATATGTATTAGGGCAAGACTGAGGCCGGTACCTCCAAGGTCAAGGTCATACTGAAGTTCAAAGGTTGCCTCCGCCCATCTGGCTTGAAGAAATAGATTGGGCTGCATGATTCTTCCACACAGAGCTGAAACCGACCGCACACGAGCACTGGTAAACCGCTTAGAAGGTCTAAGCCTACCCAGGCAAAGTGGTGCAAGTCGTCCTGTCCATGCATATAAACCCTATTGGTTTCATTGGGTGGCAGGTATAGAGATGTCATTTCATCTCAATAAAGAGTAAAAGTCCCACAAAGTCGAAAGCAACGTCTCCAAAATTACCTAAATAGTGTTGATGGGGACGTTAAACCTCAAATCAAACAATCAAACAAAGTTCAAATGTAAAGAAAAGTTTCTTTTTCTTGTGGTTGGTCATTATGTCTCCCCCGAAAAAATTTTTTTCGGAGAGACATATTGTTTTTCCCCCGGGCGTCTGTCTGTCCGTCTGTCTGTCTGTCCGTCTGTCCGTCTGTCCGTCTGTCCGTCTGTCCGTCTGTCACACTTTCGTGTCCGCTCTGTAACTTGAAAACCGTTAGAGCTATCCTCACGAAACTTCGTATAAATATTAATCAGCATTAGACGACGTGCAGTGCGCAAGAACCATAACTCTCGCATTTATACTTTTTGAATTATCTCCCTTGGAAGTTTGTTGGTATGTATATATGTATGGGCAAATCGTGTCCGGTCAATAACTTTCTTATTTTTTGATGGATTTTAAAATTACTCGGCAGAAATATTAACAACCATAAGACGATGTGTGGTGCGCATGAGGCAGGTCGGTACCTCAAAGGTCAAGGTCATACTTAGAGGTCAAAGGTCAAAAAAGGGGCCTTTTTTTCGTATTTGGTCAATAACTTTCTTATTTTGAGATGGATTTTAAAATTACTTGGCATAAATTATTAACAACCGTAAGACGATGTGTGGTGCGCATGAGGCTGGTCGGTACCTCAAAGGTCAAGGTCATACTTAGAGGTCAAAGGTCAAAAAAGGGGCCTTTTTTTCGTATTTGGTCAATAACTTTCTTATTTTGAGATGGATTTTAAAATTACTTGGCATAATTATTAACAACCATAAGACGATGTATGGTGCGCGTGAGGCAGGTCGGTTCCTCAAAGGTCAAGGTCATACTTAGAGGTCAAAGGTCAAAAAAGGGGCCTTTTTTTCGTATTTGGTCAATAACTTTCTAATTTTGAGATGGATTTTAAAATTACTTGGCATAATTATTTACAATCATGAAACAATGTGTGGTGCACATGAGGCAGGTCGGTACCTCAAAGGTCAAGGTCATACTTAGAGGTCAAAGGTCAAAAAGTTGGCCTTTTTTTCGTATTTGGTCAATAACTTTCTTATTTTGAGATGGATTTTGAAATCACATGGCAGAAATGTGAACCAATATAAGGCGATGTGTTGCGGGCATGACCCATGTTGGTACCTCAAAGGTGAAGGTCATACTTAGAGGTCAAAGGTAAAAAAAGGGGCCTTTTTCGGGTTTTGTCAATAACTTGCCTATTTTTAAATAGAATTTGAAGTTACTTGGCAAACATGTTAACTATCATGGGACGATGTGTTGCATGCATGATTCAGTTTGGTACCTAAAATGTCAAGGTCATACATAGAGGTCAAAGGTAAAAAAGGGGCCTTTTTTCGTGTTTGGTCAATAACTTTCTTATATTTAGATGGATTTTGAAATTGCTAGGCAGAAATGTTAACCGCCATGAGATGATGTGTTGCACGCATGACCCAGTTTAATACCTGAAAGGTCAAGGTCATACATAGAGGTTAAAGGTAAAAAAAGGGCCTTTTTTGTGTTCTGTCAATAACTTTCTTATTATGCCCCAAACTTGGAAAAAGTTTGAGGGGCATATTGGTTCTGGTTCGTTCGTCCGTTCGTCCATCCATTACGCTTTTGATGCATAGCATAACTAAAGAACCGTGTATGCTAGGGTTTTGAAATTTCATATATGGATTCCTCATGGAAAATTAGCTGACGCGTATTTTTTTTCTCGTCAGGATTATGCCCCCTTCAAGAGTTATTGCCCTTTGAATTTTTTATTTTTAATAAAATCTTGTCAGCAAGATATCTCAAAAACTATTGCAGCTAGAGCCTTGAAAGTTGGTGATTATATTGATGGTGATGAGTAGATGAACTGATTAACTTTTGACAAAATTCCGAAAAATACTTTGTGAGTTATGGCCCTTTGTCATTTTGGTAATTTGTGCCCATTGTAATGTATGCTAAAAGTGATGCATAGCATAACTTTAGAACCATGTATGCTAGGGTTTTGAAATTTCATATATGGATTCCTCATGGAAAATTAGCTGACGCGTATTTTTTTTCTCGTCCGGAATATGCCCCTTTCAAGAGTTATTGCCCTTTGAAATTTTTTTAATAAAATCTTGTCAGCAAGATATCTCAAAAACTATTGGAGCTAGAGCCTTGAAAGTTGGTGAATAGATTGTTGGTGATGAGTAGACGAACTGATTAACTTATGACAAAATTCCGAAAAATACTTTGTGAGTTATGGCCCTTTGTCATTTTGGTAATTTGTGCCCATTGTAATGTATGCTAAAAGTGATGCATAGCATAACTTTAGAACGGTGTATGCTATAATTTTGAAATTTCATATATGCATTTCTGATGGAAAATAAGCTGACACGTATTTTTTTTCTTGTCAGGATTATGCCCCTTTCAAGAGTTATTGCCCTTTGAATTTTTTTTAATAAAATCTTGTCAGCAAGATATCTCAAAAACTATTGGAGCTAGAGGCTTGAAAGTTGGTGAATATATTGGTGGTGATGAGTAGATGAACTGATTAACTTTTGACAAAGTTCCAAAAAATACTTTGTGAGTTATGGCCCTTTGTCATTTTGGTAATTTGTGCCCATTGTAATGTATGATAAAAGTGATGCATAGCATAACTTTAGAACCGTGTATGCTAGGGTTTTGAAATTTCATATATGGGTTCCTCATGAAAAATTAGCTGACGCGTATTTTTTTTCTCGTCCGGATTATGCCCCATTCAAGAGTTATTGCCCTTTGAAATTTTTTTAATAAAATCTTGTCAGCAAAATATCTCAAAAACTATTGGAGCTAGAGCCTTGAAATTTGTTGAGTATATTGGTGGTGATGAGTATATGAACTGATTAACTTATGACAAAATTCCGAAAAATACTTTGCGAGTTATGGCCCTTTGTCATTTTGGTAATTTGTGCCCATTGAAATGAATCCTAAAAGTGATGCATAGCATAACTTTAGAACTGTGTATGCTATGGTTTTGAAATTTCATATATGCATTCCTAATGGAAAATAAGCTGACACATATTTTTTTCTCATCCAGATTATGCCCCTTTCAAGAGTTATTGCCCTTTGAATTTTTTTTAATAAAATCTTGTCAGCAAGATATCTCAAAAACTGTTGGAGCTAGAGGCTTGAAAGTTGGACCATGAGTCATGTGCAAGACCAAGGTCCATACCTCCAATGTCAAGGTCATACCTAGAGGTCAAAGGTAAAAAAAAGGACAGTCAATAACTTCCTTATTCTTTGATGGATTATGAAATTACTTAGCAGAAATGTTAACCATCATGAGACGATGTGTTGTACTGCAAAGGTCAAGGCCATACTTAGATGTCAAAGGTAAAAAAGTGCTTTTTTTGTTTACGGCCAATAACTTTTTTATTTTTCTATGAACATTTTTAAAGTTACTATGCAGAAATGTTCATCTTCATTAGATGATGTGTTGCACACAAGACCCAGCTCAATACCTCCAATGTCAAGGTTATACTTAGCAGTCAAAAACGGGGGAGACATCTGTGTTTTTGTAGAAAAACAAATTCTAGTTATCTTTGTTATTCCTGGATGGATTTGGAAATTACTTGGCAGAAATGTTAGCCACCATGAAACATTTCTCACACACAAGACGCCCCCGCCCATCGGGGCTTGAAGAAATATATGGGCTGCTAGATGCTTCCACACAGAGCTGAAACCGACCCGCACATGAGTACTGGGAAACCGCTTAGAGGATCTAAGCCTGCTCAGGCAAAGCGGTGCAAGTTGGTCCGTCCATGCTTATAAACCATATTGGTTTCATTGGGGGACAGGGCTTGAGGTGTCATTTCATCTCAATGTCGGGTAAAAGTCCCACAAAATTGGAAGCAGCATCTCCAAAAGGATCTTTACAGTGTTGACAGGGACGTTAACCCTCAAATCAAACAAAAATAAATCACACACAAGACCTAGGTCAGTACCTCCAAGGTCAAGGTCATGCTTTGTTGTGAAAGGTAATAAAAGGGTCTTTAATAATTTTTTTGTTCCTCATTGGATTGTAGAATTGACAGAAATGTTAACCATATTGAAACAATGTGTTGCATGCAAGACTCTGGCTGGCGGTGGTGGGGGGGGGGGGTCTGTAACACCATGGTCAAGGTTAACCTTATAGCCAGTTACTTACATGGAGGTACACTGCCCCGCTTGCGGAGCTTTTGTTTGTAGATGTTTACAGTTTGTCTCAGATTTTGTGAATAATATCAGTTTAACCCTTATCCTGCTGTTTATGACAATGCCTGCCTTTGCAAACATTGTATATCCAGATTCGATGCATCAGATTGGGAGCTACACTGTTATGCAGTTTGGGAATTGAACAACTACATTATGTCAGTAATTTGATTGGTTGATATCAGCAATGAGTGTGGCTAAATCAGTTTATTCAGCAGGGTAAGGGTCAATGCTTTTGAGGAGGTACTTCTAGGTCCAGCGTTTTGATACAGCCTAGTCAAAACTTCAAGTCTTTCCAGAATACACTGACCTGACAATTTGATCAGTTTGTTAACAGAATTAAACAGCCAAAGCTTAAGATCTTGATATTTCTTCAGAGCAGTCTTGCTGTACTCTAGCTAGTTATGCACATGTAATGGACACATATTTAATTTTCTAGTTTGTTTTACAGCCCAGTTAACATTATTTTGGTCATTGTCAAATGATGACACTTAGTCTTGGCTTCTCATTGCTCACTAATGTGGGCGATGCATTTGGTTTCTGCACTATAATATATAAGAATGCCAGTTTCAGTAGCATTACAGCTGATATTTATTTGGGAGGACACTGTTGTACAAATTTCCCAGACAAAGCAAAAGTTGTAGCCAAGGGACAGGGCAAGCAAGCATCTAGTAGCATAAAAATTCGGACATCTTGAGGACGTACTGTAATCTAAAATTTTAGCAAATAAGTTTCATGATCCAGCAAAATGTCCAAAAAGTGGCAGCAAAATTGCAAACAGTGTAGACCCTGATCAGACTGCTCCTATTTGAGCAGTTTGATCTGGGTCTGGACTGTTTGCTTAGGCCTGTCTGTTCCAATAGTTAGGCTCATTACAGTAGCCTCTGTCTGTTTTTAGGCCCCCGCCCAACAGAGCTTGAAATATATGGGCTGCATGATGCTCCACGCAGAGCTGAAATCCGACTACACACGAGTACTGGTAAACCGCTTAGAGGATCTAAGCCTGCCCAGCAAAGCGGTGCGAGTCCGACCATCCATGCTTTCAAACCCTATTGGTTTCATTGGGCAACATTCTATAATGATCATGGAAAAGTGAAATTTGAAGACTTATGTAAACTAGTAAGAAAAGGTCACTCAGGAAAAGCCACAATCTAAGAAAGCAGCTGTCTCAAGTCACCTGCAGAAAGTGACACGGAGGCATCCACAAAAACAGATGAAACATGAACCAAGGGCACAAAGCCAAATAACAAATAGGACACTGCCTTCAAAAACTTGCAAGAAGATCTGTGGGACCAGCAGAGTCGGAAATTAAGATGCACGACTGTGCTGTCTGATCAATGTTGTTGTTCGCAGGACAGCAAGAATCGAATAAGCTGACAAGGCTGGAACAGGATGACCTGGCTTTTCACACTTTGCCAAGGTGTATTGTAGCCCGCATACAATTGAAACATCTGAATATATTCCTCAAAACTCAATAAATTCATGATCGGATAAGTTCTTTTTCATGCTGTTCGGGATTCAGAAAGGAGAGCTTTCGGAATAGACAGGTCAAATTTTCATTATATTCAAGGTCAAATATTTACATCAGGACTTAAGTTTTGCTTTGGATTTGACAGGAATATGGGGTAGACAGCATTCGGTTTTCAGTTTCCAGTATATTTTTAAATTTCTTTCATGGTTTTCTATTTTGTTGGAACACTTGACAGAAAATGTTCCCTTGTCCAGTGTAACTTCTGAGAAGTTGTAGGGAAACAACTGTACTTTGTGTTATGCAGATGTTTGTCCCACGGATATACTGAATGACCCCTGCAATATGTTGCAAATAATTTACTTTTGAAGCAATTTTAGGGTATTGTAGACCTTTATGTAAGAGTCTTGGCACAATGCAAAATGTTGGAGTCAAGTATGCGAAATTTCTATGAAAATCGTGTTTTGCAAATAACAGTTGCTAAGGCGTCACATGTTTACACATTAGTAGTATATCACTAGGGTTTACAGAAACATATATATTTTGGCTGGGAAATATAGTTTTCCTTTTCAGGAACCTGAAGATAATTTAAGTTCAGTTGTAGCAAAAAAAAAAAATTATAATCCAGAGAAAAAAGGGCCAGCTCATATACAGACCGATAAAGGGTTCAGGAATGCGGGTTTAGCTGATCGGATCATAATTATGCCAAATTATGGACAGTGGGTTTTTAATAGCCACACAGTGCCATGGACACACCATATTAGAGTAAGATATCGTTGCTGAGATAACCTTTTGTGCACTGCAACAGGTCAGTTGCAACAAGTCAGGTGTTTTTTTTTCTCTGATACTATGGGTTTTGGCCACCTCTGCTTATGCACGTAGATCAACTCCATATGAGCGAAATATTAGGTACATACTTGTGTCTGATTTATAAAAAGATGAGTGCATTCCCAATCCCTCAGCTTCCAAAGTTGAATTCTACAGTCACACAGTTTTTTTTGCAACTTGAAGATGACTAAGGCAAATATCGAGCAGATAGTGCCAGAAACTAGTTGATAACTGATTTACACAAAATAGAAGTGAAGGCAATGAGCAGGAATCGATGCAATTAACCATCAGCTCCCATCAGAGACACCGAAGGGAAAGAAACATAAACATGAATTAACTAGACCCTAATGGAAACACTAATAGCGGAAAGCCAAAAGGACAGTCATTCCCACAAAATGGTCAATTGGCTATCCAAAACAGAAAAGTATAAGTGATACACAAATCTGCCTAACGGTATATTGTCCTTACATTTCTGATTAAACTATGTCTGCAATTCAATTTACTACTAAAGGGTATAATTTGCCCCCGCCCACAGGGGCTTGAAGAAATATATGGGCTGCATGATGCTTCGACGCAGAGCTGAATCGGCCCGCACACTAGTACTGGTAAACCGCTTAGAGGATCTAAGCCTGTCCAGGAACCACGGTGCGAGGTGGACCGTCTATGCTAATAAACCCTATTGGTTTCATTGGGCGACAGGGCTTGAGATGTCATTCCATCTCAATGTCAGGTAAAAGTCCCACAAAATTGGAAGCAACATCTCCAAAATGACCTTTACAGTGTTAACGGGGACGTTAAACCTCAAATCAAACAAAAAACAAAATCTAAAGGGTATAAAAAATTTGTACATATTTCATATGGAAACAAAAGGATGCTGAGAAGTTTACATGTTAAATAGCCAGCGAGTCCACATGCGTTCATTATGTAACATTCAAATTCTACTTTTGCCTCGGATCTCTTAGTTTCAGTCACATGTGATATACATATTTGGAGGGCGTTTAATTTGCACTTAAATACATTACAGAGATTTTCACCTCTGCATACATAAATATTCTGTGTGTATCAAAAATTCATTAAATGAGTTTTAACAAAGTCATAGTTCTCTGATGCAGTCTCCACCCCAGTACTTCTAACTATAGATTTTGCAATACATACACATTCCTTCAGGAGTGTCTAACCTCCAGTAGTGCTGCATTTATACTTTATAGTTCAAAGATATATCACTACAACTCTGATGATGATACTTATCCAAGTACTCCATCAGCATGAGAAATATACTTTTGTGCTTCAACACTGGCTTAATTTTGACTTTCTGAAATAGAAATGAAGGCAGTGATTAGGAATCAACACAATTTCCGCTCACCTCTTATCCGAAACACCGAAGGAAAACAAAAACAACTTCACCATAATGAAAATGTTACAAGTGGAAAGCGAACAGGACAGTTACCTCCCACAAAATGGCCAAAGGGCTGTCCAAAAGGAAAATATACTAGCAATACATACATGCGAAGGCGAGTGTATCAGTTATAAACCACAACCAAAGAACTGCATTGGAATGGTCAATAAAATATTTTTTTTACCGGGATGGTGGCTTAAATTAATTTCATGTGGTCACAATCTTTGCCCTTGGTAGAATCAGCATCTTAACATTGCTATTTAGCATCATGGGTGTATGGAACAGTTTTCCTCTTTCAAACGATGTTTTACCTTCCAAATATTCCTTAGCAGGTATCACCATACTTGTATCATCCAGCTGTATAAAAATGTCAAAAAATAAGCAAACACAGCAGTTTGATTGTTTTATACGACTGTAAATACTTTGAATAGGATGACTAATTTGATACACATACTGTTTTTGCTATTCAATATGAGATATGAGAACATTTTTAATTTGGATTCGCAAATACATAGGTATATATTTGTCTTTGGCAATCTGTGAACATAAGTGAACAAAATATATCAGTTTGTTGGAAGAGTTTGTGTTCATTCAGTTTCACATCTGTGTTTCTTTGTGGTACATTTCTTTTTTTTTTTTTCAGAAAAAAAATTGGGATATTTATTGAAGCCATAAATATTATCAAAAAAGAGTTATCCTTTGGCATCAATGAATACACCACAGAACGGGAGTTTACAAGTTTTTGCAGGCCAGACCAGCTAGTTTCTGCCAATTAGGCCTCATCAGTTACCCTCAATATATTTTCAAAATATTTCTGTGACCCTACAATATTTTTTAAACACTGGTAACATCAGAACACCAAATTATATATTTTGTCAAACTTGATTAGTTTGGGTTGCATTATACAGAGTTGTCTTTCATGAGCGTGCCAAAGTGTTTGGTACATTAAATGTTCCTGAAGCTTTGGCATTGGAGAACGTTATTTATGTTGTGTCGTGTTGATAATATACACTCATATTTTTCCGTTTCCTCACAGCAGCATCAAGGACAGTTTGAAGGTCAAGGCGGCCAGTTCCGAGGACAAGGAGGTAACTTTTCCAACCCAGGAATGGGTAACATGATGGGTGGGGCAGGGGGAAATCAGACCAATTTATTTGGCAACATGCCTAATAACCCAAATATGGCTGGCAATGACCGTAGACAGGATAGGAGAAGAGAAGAACAGTTTGGAGACATGAAACGAATGCGGCGGTACTAAAAATATGAGAATCTGCTTTATTGTGTATCACAGACTAGAAGATCATTTTACATGTATGAACTACATACATTTTACATTATATGAAGTACATTTCTTAAATATTTTCATTATGCCTGAGATGTACTTGAAGACATGAGTTCCAGATGTACAGAATAGGCATGATAACTAACCAGTAATCCGATAAATTTTCAGTTAACTCGTTTAAAAATGAAGATATTGAACACTGTGAGCGCTAGTGCATTTTAAACAATTGACCTTACGTAATTTAAACCACAGAGCTTTACAGCTTCCCTAAAACCTCAGACAAACAATAGCAAATGCTTGGTGGATTTCACAAAGGAGCAAATGCACATGCAGTTGTTTGTCTAAGGTTTGACCTTTTATCATTATTAATATATACTTTTAAACTGAAAAATTCATTCAGTTTATTTTTCGTTAGGTCAATTGTGTGAATTACTGTTTCAAGGTGAATCTATAAATGCTACTTGTATTGTTTGAGGATATGCTTGTGTTCTTGAAGAACTAGATCATCTAATATTGGAAGTTCTACTGTGCCTAACATAGCAGTAACAAAACAGAATAGCACTGCTTGGTAGTTGACTTAAATGAAGTTGCCGTAATGAATTTGGTTGGATCCGTTAGACATCATCAGTTTCATATGAGTACAGATTCTTCAGTGAAGATTTATCTATTACTTGAAAAGCCATTTTCATTTGTTGTAAATAGTATCATGTTCATACCTGGTGTTGAATTTATTGTAAAAAAAAAAAAAAAAAAAAAAGAAACTGAATCATAGCAACAGTAGTAAGGCAGTTGGTGCAAGATCGTTTGTAACAAAGATGTACCAAAACCCTTACTAAGCAAGTATTAGTTTATAGCTCGCCTAGACAGAGTCCAGGAAGAGCTATTGCAATACCCCCGGTGTTTGCGTTGGAATTGGCGTTTGCCTCCACATTTACTTGAAAGTTTTTAAGAGCGGATATTTTCCAAACCATATGATGGATTTGGTTCATGTTTGGTATGACGATTGATATGTCCAAAGTTTTATACAGCAATACCCCCGCTCATGCCCATGACCTCATGGTCAATGTCATGGGGTCAATGTCATGGACTTAAAAATTTTAATGTTAAAGATTTTAACAGCTCGTAATTTCCAAACCATATATACATTGTATTTAGATCCTATTTGATATGATGATAGATATAGGTCCAAGGTTTAGTCAGCTCTACCCCCACCCATGCCCATTACCGTACGGCTTAGGTCACAGACTTAGAGAAAATTTTCATGATAATGTTTTAGAACTCATATTTTCTAAACCATATGATGGATTTGGTTCATATTTGTACGATGATAAGATATAGGTCCAAAGTTTTAGCCAGTCATTCCCTGTCCATGCCCATGACCTCAGGGTCAAGGTCATAAACTTAGAAATTTTATTTTGAAGTTTTTTTTAGAATTTATATATTCCAAGTTATATGATGCATTTGGTTCATATTTGCAATGATGGTGAGATATAGGTCCAAAGTTTTATTCAGCAATTCCATGTCCATACCCGTGATCTCGGGGTCTAGACAAAAACTTGGAAATTTTATGTTGAAGTTTCTATTTTAGAGCTCATATATTCCAAATTATATGATGCATTTGGTTCATATTTGGTATGATGATATAGGTCCAAAGATCTATTAAGCAATACCCCCACCTACTGCCTCAGAGACATTTTTCCAGACGAGCTATGATGTCTAATGACAGCTCTTGTTTTATTAAAAATGACTGTTTTTATAAGTACCTTGTATATGTATACTGGTCCGCCTCATCTCAGCTGGATATATTAAACCACTACTCGAATGAAACTCAATTTTATGGAAGTGATGGTTTAGTTTGCTGTACCTTCTTACATTTCAACCACTGTTTCTCAACAACTATCGTCTCAAATCAAAAATCAACTCTCATAGACTTTGAGAGGGTCAGGTGAAGTTTAGTATGTTGCACCTTGACACTTACAAAGATTGGCTTGCTGATGTAAACAGCAAAAGATCCAACAGCTCTGTATTGGCAAACACATTCCCAATGCAGAGATGCATTTCAGATTGAGAAAGTATAGACCAATGAAATTAAACTGAATTAAGACATTTTAATATTTGTGGACAAGACTCGGAAGTCTTCATTCAATACATTTCACATACTTTTATGATGTGATGATTGATCCTGTTTTGCATGAGGACCCTGTGATGTAGCTGATCATGAGAAAAATACTATTATTTTCTGACCAGCAGAAAAGAAGAGCTGATGCTTGAATAGCTCATAATTTGAAGGCGTATAAAATCCTCAACTTAGAAAATGTTTTGGACGTTTCCTGAAATGTTAAAAAACAGTAGAATTTATTTGGACTTGGTGATGACGAACTGCAAAAATGTATTCCAGATGTTATGACCCCATCAGAAACATCTGTGTCCAGTTGCTCAACGCTAACAAAGTCGTTAGTGCGACTAGCTGAGACTCAAATCAACCTGCACACCCATCCACTATGACAAGACCTTTTGCTTAGGTCTCTTTACATAGATATTAGCTTATAGTATGTGATCAGTGAAGACTGATCAGACTGCACAAATGGGCAGACTGATCCGAGTCTTTGCTGGTTGATCAAGCCTTTTTCTTGTTAATGTATTTTTGGTACTCGAGTCATTTGGTAGAGCATGAAACCTTATTTTATACTGCTGTAAAGTTTGAGTAGTGTTGCTACTTTTTCTGCAAAAATACTTGGTATTTGATATTGAACCAGTTAGAAAACATATAATATTTTGATCACAAACTGGCATGTTAGGTAATGATTCCTTGACCAGTTGGTCATTGATATAAATTAAAAAGTTACCAAGGAAAAAAAAAAAAACAAACAGAAAGGACACAGCCATCCCAAATCATCAGAAGCACAAAGATGAAGTACAGGCACACACATTCTTTTTATACCCTCTTGCGTTTTGGACACAAGGTGTATTCTGTTTTCAAAGATTGTCCAGTGATCCCAGAGGAAATGGAGATACAAATTGGACTGGCGAAGCTGGGAACAGTGATGGTATCAAGTACAATTCATTTTCACAAGAATGTCCTGAAATGTGTATTGTGTTGATACAATGTAAATTTCAGGAAATTGTAGTTTTCATTTACCATGGGAAAATAGGCCATTTTGACTTGTTCTGTCACTGTTTCCATTGTAACATGCTTTATTAATTGACTATGCTGTATTGATCGGAGATCATCCGTATTAACACTGAGGTAAAAAATCAATAATCATGTTTTTAATGTTGTCAGTTGATAAAAATGTAGTTTATCAAGTTATTTCATATTTTCCCAGTTAGTGGCAGTTACAGATCCTCGGTCAGCAGTATTGGCCTTGGCCCTTGGCCTCGGGCCAATACAGCACACCTGGGTCCTGTAACTGGGCCAATACGAAATAACTTGATAAATAACATTATATTACGAAAGTCCAGTTTACAAGAACAAGAACATGGCAAACCCTACAAGAAGGAGCTGTATGACTAGCAAAGACATAGATCAGCCTGTGCATCCAACTGACCAGAAAAGCTATTTCTGTCTCTCTTTGGTTGTTACAGATTTGTTAGATTCATGCAAACAGGAACGACTGGTCAGAAAGTGGGAATGACCAGGCTGATATGAGTTTCTACTGGTCTTCTGATAGGTTTGTCATGCTGGAACGTATTGCATTTTTCTTTGGGATCATCAAGCCCTTTCAGAAGCTTTAAAAATGAGATTCAACTCGTGTACACACTCCAGGGTGTATTCAGTCTAGCAAGCTACAGTTTGCAAAGTAAAGATTGATGATACAGCTCAAATTTGATACTAGGGCTGCCTAATCGGAGCTGAAAGAAAATCAAATATCATTCCTGCCATTGTGATCGATAATTTGTTTAATAAACACTGAAGATTTGGTCACAATTTTACATGTCTGGTTTTCTGTCTGAGCACGACTTTTACCTTACCATATGTATTTGAACAGACAGACCTGAACAAACAGTGTAGACCCAGGTGAGATGCCACAGAACTCGCATCTATTCAGGGTCTGCACTGTTTGCCACTCTTCCAGCTATTTTAGGCATGACTTTGGTTAGTAAACTGTTCAAGGCAAATAATCGATTACAAGCAAATCAGTAATGATAATCATTTTTATAAAATGTATCGATTGATTAATCAATTATCTGATTTATAGTGTCAACCTTGTTTGACACCAGTACTTTAGATACCATTTTTTATGTTGGCTACAATAGCATGATTTTATGGAATGAAATGACACATAGGCTGGTTATCTTTTGTTCTTTCATCCAATGGCTCCTGTACAAAAAGTAAACGCTTTAAATAGAAGCTATTGTAGTGTACTCGTCTATTTTGTAGCCCTTGTTTCAAGGCATGTCTATGGAACGTTCAGGTAACTGTGACACTGTATCCATAAGAGCTTAGCCCCCGCCCGTCAGGGCTTGGAGAAATAGATAGGGCTGCATGATGCTTCCATGCAGAGCTGAAACCGACCACACGAGTATTGGTAAACCACTTAGAGAGTCATAAGCCTGCCCAGGTGAAATGGTGCAAGTCGGACAGTCCCTACATGTAAACTCTTTTGGTTTGTTTTGGCTGCAGGGCTTGAGGTGTCATTTCAACTCAGTGTTGAGTAAATGTCCCACAGAATTGGAAGCAACGTTTCAAAAATGACCTAAAAAGTGTTGACTGGGGCATGAAACATCAATTCAAACAATCCAGCATAACTACGTGCTGTTTGAGAAAGTTCTAAAACATCCAAAAACAAATATTAAACTGTTCTGGTGCAATATGAATCAGAACAATTACTATAGAAATATATAGGAAAGACTTGTCTCAGTGCATGTCTGCATGTGCATTTTCCGAAAAACATGTATTAGCAGCTCCTCCCAATTTGCAAATCTTGCGTCTTTGTTGCAGTAGGAAAATTTAGTATAGGCATTTAGACATTCTATTGTATTTGGTCATTGCTTTTAACAATAAGTTTTTAAAATAATTTTCATATGAAAATTCCTTAGAACTCCTTAGATTTACCGGTACTGCTTTTTGCTAGAGTGTGAAATTTGGCAGCATTTGTCTTTTTGGCTTTTTATTTCTTTTTCATGAAATTTTCTACATTCCTTCCCCCACTTATACCGATTCAAGAGGAGTAGTTGTCAGTTTCTGATGATGATATTTTTATGTGCACTGTATGTAAGCATGGTTAGAAATGTTAGGTTAGTTGAACTGGCCAGCTCCACATGACCTAGAAAGGGTTGACCCCAACCCCCCCTAAAAAAAGTAAATGATTGAGTGATCATATATTGTAGTTAAACACAAAATTCACAGTATCAGAGCACTGAATCTTAATCATTAAGTCTCTCACTGCTGTGGTTTGAGCCTGGCTCGGGTCGGGTTTTCACTGTGTACTCGGGTTTCGCCCACCTGTTTAATGATCAGCTCGATATGAGTGAAATAATCTTTAAAGGGTCGTTAAAGCAAAACCCCTCTAAAAATCAAATACCCCCCAAAAAAGAACTTACAATAATCATGATAATACAATATGCAAATTATTATGTCCCCCCACCCGAAAGGGAGGGGGACATATTGGTTTTGGTGCGGATCCTGTCGGCGTTGGCGTTGCCTCTTGTCTGCACTCTATCTCCTGAATGGATGGATGGCTTTTGATGAAACTTACACAGATACACCATTGGGAGGGAGAAAAGTACTGATTAGATTTTGGTGACCTTGGTCTAATTTTCAAGGTCACAGTGCTCAAAACATTGTCGAATTTTAGGCCAAAAAAGCTTGTCTGCACTCTATCTCCTGAACCAATGGATGGATTTTGTTCAAACTTGGTACATAGTATAATTGGGATGGTCTCAAAAGAACTGATTAGATTTTGGTGACCTTGACCTAATTTTCAAGGTCACCACGGGACTAAGACTGTTAAAAATAAGCTTGCCTGCACTCTATCTCCTGAACCAATGGATGGATTTGGTTCAAACTTGGTACATAAAGTAAGTGGGATAGTCTCTAGAACTGATTAGATTTTGGTGACCTTGACCTAATTTTCAAGGTCACCACGGGACTTAGACTGTTAAAAATAAACTTGTCTGCGCTCTATCTCCTGACCCGATGGATGGATTTGGTTCAAACTTGGTACATAAGGTAAGTGGGACAGTCTCTAGGATTGATGAGATTTTGGTGACCTTGACCTAATTTTCAAGGTCACCACGGGACTTAGATTGTTAAAAATAAGCTTGCCTGTCATCTTTCTCCTGAACCAATGGATGGATTTGGATTAAGTGGGGTAGTCTCTAGAACTGATTAGATTTTGGTGACCTTGACCTAATTTTCAAGGTCACCAAGGGACTTAGACTGTTAAAAATAAGCTTGTCTGCACTTTATCTCCTGAACCATTGGATGGATTTGGTTCAGACTTGGTACATAAGATAAATGGGATGGTTTCAAGAACTAATTAGATTTTGGTGACCTTGATTTAATTTTCAAGGTCACCACAGGTCTTAGCACTGTTAAGAATAAGCTTGTATGCACTTTCTCCTGAACCAGTAGATGGATTTGGTTCAAACTTGGTACATAATACAAGTGGGATTGTCTCTAAAATTGATTAGATTTTGATGACCTTGACCTAATTATCAAGGTCACCATGGGACTAGACTGTTGAAAATAAGCTTATCTGCACTGTTTCTCCTGAACCAATGGATGGATTTGGTTCAAACATGGTATATAATATAAGTGGGAACGGCTTAAGAACTGATTAGATTTTGGTGGCCTTGACCCAATTTTCAAGGTCACCACAGGACTTAGACGTTAAAAAATAAGCTTTCAGCACTCAGTCTCCTGAATTAGTTGATGAATAGAATTTTTGCAAGAAGACCATATACAAAAGAAACCACTCAGTTTCCTGAATGAGTGGATATATAGAATTTTTGTAAGAAGACCATATACAAAAGAAATGTCAAGATGCTCTGGACTTCAAACTGGTGGGGGGGAGGGACATATGTTTTCATCTGAAAACACTGTTCTAGTTTTTAATTTGTCAATTTGAATTAAGACAGAAGTTTTGATGGGAGTAGCTGTAATATCATGTTTTTATTGTTGTCATATTGTCACTATGGCCCTCATTTCATGTATTTTACTCCCAAAATAAAAATGCGGTTAAACAGTCATGTTGAAGACAGCCAGGCTAAGTATTGATTGGTAATTATAACAACATGATTATTATATTTAGTTATGCAGCATGTTGTTTCCTTTAAGATGACCCATAAACATTCTTTGCTGGATGTAACTGTGAAATTGCTGAGTACTGACAGAATTAGATGATAAACTTAGAAAAGTAACATACTCTTAGTCTGTACATATACCCTATTCGCCATATTTACTGCACATGCTCATATAAGTGCAAACCCAAGCTATTTTTGGAAAAAAATCACTAGCATACGCTTTACAGTAACCTCCCTACGATTTCATATTGAGTTTTGGTGTGTCTTTGACCCAGACAATCATATGTATATTAGGTGAATCTCTCTGCTGAAATTCATCTTAATCTGTAATGCGTCTTTATTAAGTGCATGGTGCTTTAAATAGGTTGGATACGGTATGTGTGTGACGTTTTATTTCCGAGAGTTCATTAATATTACGTCAGACAAGGCAAGGCATTCAGGCAAATGCAATGCAAATTTAACAGTATCAGTGTATATTATACACCTCACATCAAGCAGACTTTCGATCAGCTAACCTGCATGCCATATTTTTGTATCTGGGATTAGATTCCTAATTTGTGCATCATCTAATTTCTGATAGGGTTATGGCCCTTATTAAGGCCCTCAAGATCTATACAGTGATGACTGAAAGGCACATAAGGAGATCATGATGAACAGTAGCCCTAGCCTCTTCTTATTATTGGCTTGATTAATCAAATGGTGGTTTATTCTTCAGTGGTCAGTGTATAGTTTGTTATGACCCCCACCCAAGGCGAGGGGAACATAATGCATTTGATGGGGATCCTTTTTGTTGTGTTTGCATTGGCAATGGCTTGTGAAGTACTTATCATGTCTTTGACCAATGGTTGGATTCTTACCCAAATTTTATGGATAATTCACTAGAATATGGAAAGCGACGTTAAACCCGAATTCACACACGCACAGTAGAATGTGGAAAACACTATTCAAGTTTTAATGACCTTAATCTCATTTTTAAAATCATGGTACTCCAAAAACTAAATTCAAGACCAGAAATAGCTTGTCTGCAACCCATCTTTGATACGAGTATAATTTCTGACTCATCGTCTAGTTTTTGTAGAGTTAATCACTGCAACCCACCAAAGAGTTGATAAAATTTCGGTGGAGACCTAATTTTCAAGGTCACAGAATCCTAAAAACTGAAAAATTAGGACGAAAATAGCTTGTACAAATATATCATTGCAACCAGCCAAAGACTTTACTAAATTATGTTGACCTTGGCCTTTTAAAGGTTTACAGGCTCCCATTCTTTAGGACAGACGGCCTTGTTTGCTCCCTATCTCTTGAGTTGTGGTCAGACTAGGCATAAAATACCATTTCAAACGGCCAGAGACTAAATTCAAATTTTGGTGACAATTTCCAAGGTTCACACAATTTCAAAGATCATAAAATTTGCCTTGTCTGCCATGTATCTCCTGAACCAGCTGATACAGTCATTCTATATAAGATCAACATACAAAAGAGTTTGTTAGAATTTGATAACCGTAGCCTACTTTTCAAGGTCACAGGGGTTTAAAGTTTTTGTTAGCACCATATCTTTTGTTCTGTTTGAAGAATTTTGGTCAAAGTTAATACAGTATGTCATGCCAAGATTATCAGGATGTGATTGTTCTTTGGTCACTCAGACCTTAAGTTCAAGTTCACATCGTTTTTGGTCATATTTCAGGTGGGGGACAGTTTTCTTCGGAAAACATCTATGATTAAAATTTTCATGAAATTACAGAAAGTACTATCACTATCAACATTGAATAATTAATTTATAGTCCCTTTTTGAAAAAGTTGGGCTATCCTGCTTCTGCCATGTCCTTCAGTCATTCTGTGACTCCGTTGCATTTGTTTGTGGTCCAACTTTGGTGATACTTATACTTCACTTGGTCTATAACGTAAGGATCGTGTCTCAGCAGAATAATGACCAAGTGTCATAAAACTTGGATTTATATCCCTTGATAGGTGTCAAGTTTTAGAATGCATTTTTCTCAACTTCTGTGTTTGTGGTCTTACTTCGGTGAAACTTTACTGCACTTGGTCTCTAAGGCAAGGAAGGTGTAGTAGCAGAATAGTGACCAAGGGCCCATAACTCTTGGATTTAAGTCCAGTTGAAGGTTTTCAAATTTGCCATTCACGAGAAGTTTAGCATCCACTATGTAGCTAGAAAGCTGAAAGTTTGAAGAATCATGAACAATGACAGGATGCATTGTGTATACAAGAATGGAGATCAAGCACCCCCGTCCATCATGGCCTGGAGAAATAGATTAGGCTGCACGTGCTTCCGCGCAGAGCTGAAACCGAACGAACTTGTGTACTGGTAAACAGTTTAGGTCTAAGCCTGCCCAAGGAAAAGTGATGCGAGTCGGACCTCTCCTTAAACCCTAGCAGTTTCTGTGGGCGGTAGGGCTTGAGAAGTCATTTCATCTCGGTGTCTGAGAAGCCTCCGTGGTGTAATGGTTTCACTACTCGCCTTGTAAACCAGGGATCGAAGGATCTATCCCGGGCTTCTCCAGACTTTCGGATGAGTCTTTAAACCGAGGTCCCGTCTCCGTATGATGTTAGCTGTTGGTGGTATGTAAAACTCCAAAGTAGAAGTAAAACAAAGATCAGCAATCGATACAATTAACTTAATCCACCCATCAAAGACACCAAAGGGAAAGCAACACAAACATTAAGCGACCAGACCATAATAGAAACCTAAACAAAGGAAGGCCATAAGGACAGTTACTTTCCCACAAAATGGCCATATGGCCATCCAAAATAAAAAGACACAAGTGATACACACAGTAAGTAACAAACAACACCATAAATAAACCGCCACAGAAGAACACTCACTCTCAATGTCGGAGCCCCAATGGGGCTTGAAGAAATAGATGGGCTGCATGATGCTTCCAGGCAGAGCTGAAACTGACCCGCACATGAGTAATGGTAAACAGCTTGGAGGATCTAAGCCTGCCCAGGCAAAGTGGTGCGAGAGTCGGACCGTCCATGCTTATAAACCCTATTGGTTTCACTGGGCAGCAGGGCTTGAGATGTCATTTCATCTCTATGCTGGGTAAAAGTCCCACAAAATTGGAAGCAGCGTATCAAAAATGACCTTTACAGTGTTGACGGGGACATTAAACCTCAAATCAAACAAACAAACAAAACTCTCAATTTCTGATAAAAGTCCCACAAAATTGGAAGCAACATCTCCCAAATGACCTTAATAGTGTTGACGAGGAGGTAAAAAATCAAATCAAACGAGCAAACATTTTGTTCAATAATTTTATTTTAATGTTTATGGTCCTACCTCAGTGAAACGCCACACTCGGCCTGTAAAATAAGGTAGATGTAATGGCAGAACAGTTGCCAGGGGCCCATGACTCATGGAGTCGCCCATTTATTTAGGTTTTCAAATATTGCTATTCTTGAAAATTTTCTCTGGAACTATTAAAGCTAGAAAGCTGTAAGTTGTTTGTTTGATTTGAGGTTTAACGTCCCCGTCATCACTGTAAAGGTCATTTTGGAGACATTGCTTCCAACTTTGTGGGACTTTAACCCGACATTGAGATGAAATGACATCTCAAGCCCTGTCGCCCAATGAAACCAATAGGGTTTATAAGCATGGTCGGACCTTCTCGCACCACTTTGCCTGGGCAAGCTGAGATCCTCCAAGCGGTTTACCAGTACTCGTGTGTGGGTCGGTTTCAGCTCTGCGTGGAAGCAACATGCAGCCCATATATTTCTTCAAGCCCCGATGGCCCGGGCCGAGTGCATTTTGCTATATAACTTTTACATTTGTTGTCCTGTTCGATGAAGCTTGTACCTATTCTCAAGAATTGTAAGGGTTGAAAAGTTGACCTAGTGCACAGATGCACAGTGGGTTAGTGAATTGTGTATACTGTAATTTTTGTTGTCATGTACAATTTTCTACATTGATGTTTTTTGGTAAGCACGAATTCAAAATATTTCAACACTATCGGGTTTTCTCTTTTAATGGTGCTGCAGTCAGATCCTCTGTCAGCTCTAGTTTCAATTGCTTTTATACAACTCTTTATCTACCAGCCTGATGCAAGTGGCAGTAATGTTCATGCTGTCAGTATGTTTGTACATGAGTCTGTTAAACTTAGGTCTATGTTTTTAGTAGATTTTACAGGATTCTAGGTGGGATGAGCTTTGAATTTGGACTCATTTATAATGTGAATTACGTTTACACTTGTATGAAGATGGATACTCCAAATTATATTCATCACTCACTCTGCCACTGCCTGTGACTGAAGTTAAAGACACAGATTTAGGAATTCTATAATTGACAGACAAGGCTAGAGCAGGCTAGATGCTGTATCTTTGTTTGTTTTCTACACTGTAAACATATAGACTGTCTGTAAATTTTGCATTAGCATGTATATTACTGGGGCGTTTGCTATGCCTCATGTTTATTTATAGCAAGAACATGTCTGTTGCAAATTGAAAATCATGATGTTGTAAGTATTGATGTTAACAACTGCGGTAGAAACTCAATTATTCAAACTGATAATACAAAATCATTGATAAATAAAGTCCCAATCATATGAATAATACATATTTTAACCATCAGTTATTCTGTTGCCATAATCCATACCCTAAGACACTGGCTTTGAGCTGTTGAGGTTATGTATTTGTAATGTTGTCATTGTGTGTGTTTTAAAGAATAAAAACGTGTTTACATATACTTACGTTTTCTGGTGCTTAAAGAAATGGTTGGATATAAATTCCAATTTGGTTCACATGCCAGTTAACCTTAAGGCTGAGCATGTTTATGACTGGATAGGCAAGTGAACTAGTCCAAGGTGCACCATCATTGGTCTGATGTGCTTTTGGCTAGTCAAATGTGATGTATATTACAGAATATGAATTTTAGCATGTCAGGATAACGGAAAAGAGGATAAGTTTGACATGGAATTTCTAGCTGCTGATCCTCTCTCTGTTATTTTTAGCATACCTGAGCATGAAGTGCTCAAGGTGAGCTATTGTGATCGCTTTTATTCCGCCCATCATTAATTTCTACAAATTACATCACCTTAGAAACCACAGTGCCAATTTTAAAATTATATCACTTACATATTCCTTGGCTGACCCTCTACCAAAATTGCTAAAATGGTTCTGCTCCATCAGAGCTAAAAATACAAAGCCTCTAAACAACATCTCTTCCTGGGCTAATGGTCTGATTTCAAAATAGTTTAACAGGAATGTTCCTTGGGTAATCCTCTACCATAATTGCTAAAATAGTTCCACTCTGCTGACCAAAAGCCGCTAGAGCAAAAAATAGAAAAACCTTAAAACAACCTTTAAATGACATCTCAATGTAGATGTAATGGTTTTCAAAATTAATTCACAGGAATATTTCTTGGGTGATCCTCAACCAAAATTGCTTAAAATGGTTCTACTCTGCTGAACAAATTGCCCCCAGAGCTAAAAATAGAAAATAAAAGCCCTTTAAACGACATCTCCTAGGCTAATGGTCTGATTTCAAAATAATTTCACAGGAATGTTTCTTGGGCGACCCTCTACCAGAATTGATAAAATGGTTCTGCTCTTCTGAACAAAACGGCCACCAGAGCTAAAAAATAAAAAAAAAACTTTAAAAGGCATCCCTCTCTAGGCTTATGGTCTGATTTCAAAATAATTCCATAGGAATGTCTTCCTTTGGTGACCATCTACCAAAATTGCTTAAATGGTTCTGCTCCGCTGAACGAAATTGGCACCAGAGCTAAAAATGCAAAAACCTGATATCTCCTAGGCTAACGGTCCGATTTCAAAATAATTTCACAGGAATGCTCCTTGGGAAACCCTCTACCAAAACTGCTAAAATGGTTCTGCTATGCTGAACAAAATGGCCACCAGAGCTAAAAAATACCTTTTAACTGACATCTTCTCCATGGATAATAAACCGGTTTCAAAATAATTTCACAGGAATGTTCCTTGGATGACCCACTACCAGAATTGCTAAAATGATTCTTCTCTGCTGAACAAAATGGCCACCAGAGCTAAAATTAGAAGAAAAAAAACCTTCAAATGACATCTACTCCTGGGTTGATGGTCTGATTTCAAATTAATTTCACTGAAATGATCCTTTGGTGACCCTCTACCAAAATTGTTAAAACAGTTCCGCTTCACTGAACAAAATGGCCACCAGAGTGAAAAATAGAAAAAATACTTTTAAAGGACTTCTCCTAGGTTAAAAATCCAATTTCAAAATTATTTAACAGAAATGTTCCTTTGTTGACCCTCTACCAATGTTGCTAAAATGGTTCCACTTCACTGAAGAAAATGGCTGTAACTGGACAGAAATGTTCCTTGTGTGACCCCTCTACCAAAATTTCTGAAATCTTCTGTTTAAAATGGCTGTAATAACTAAATATAGAAAAAAAAACAACAAACAAACAAACAAAAAAAACAACAACATGTAAACAAAAATGTTCCCCCCGCCCATAGGGGCTTGAAGAAATTTATGGGCTGCACGATGCTTCCACGCAGAGCTGAATCCGACCCGCACACTAGTACTGGTAAACCGCTTAAAGGATCTAAGCCTGTCCAGGAACCGTGGTGTGAGGCGGACCGTCCATGCTAATAAGTCCTATTGGTTTCATTTGGCGACAGGTCTTTAGATGTCATTTCATCTCAATGTCGGGTAAAAGTCCCACAAAATTGGAAGCAACGTCTCCAAAATGACCTTTACAGTGTTGACGGGGACGTTAAACCTCAAATCAAACAAACAAACAATAAACAAAAATGTTTGTACATCAGGTGAGTGAATTAAGTCCATCATGGACCTCTTGTAAATACTCTTACAGTATTGAAATACCAAAAGAATATCTGCTTTATTATGTCCCCCCACCAGAGGGGAGGGGGACTTATTGTTTAAGGTGTGGATCCCGTTGGCATCAGTGTGTTTGTTTGTTTGTTTGATTTGAGGTTTTACGTCCCCGTCAACACTGTTAAGGTAATTTTGGAGACGTTGCTTCCAATTTTGTGGGACTTTTACACAACAGTGAGATGAAATGACATCTCAAGCCCTGTCGCCCAATGAAACCAATAGGGTTTATAAGCATGGACGGTCCACCTCTCTCGCGGTTCCTGGACAGGCTTAGATCCTCTAAGCGGTTTACCAGTACTAGTGTGCGAGCTGGATTCAGCTCTGCGTGGAAGCATCATGCAGCCCATATATTTCTTCAAGCCCCTATGGGCGGTGGCATTGTATCGGTGTGTGCGTCGCCTGTTTGAAGCACTATATCTCCTGAACCTATGGATGGGTTCTCTCCAAACTTGCATAGTTGCATCATTAGGAGGGGGGGGGGGACAGTCATTAGGTTATGATGACCTTGACCTCATTTTCAAGGTCACATGCCCCCAAAAATAGTCATTTTAGGCCAAAAATGCTTGTCTGCACTCTGTCATTAACCACTAGATTAATTTTAGTCTTAACTTGGTACAATATATCATTACAACCTACCACAGATTTGATTAGATTTTGGTGACCTTGACCTTTTTTTCAACGTCACAGGCCTCCAAAAATAGTCAAATTTGGGCCAAAAATGGCTTGTATGCACTCTTTTTCATTTATGACTTGATTAATTTTAGTCAAACTTGGTACAATATATCATTACAGCATACCGCAGATTTGGTTAGATTTTGGTGACCTTGACCTTTTTTCAAGGTCACAGGCCCTCATAAACAGTCAATTTCAGGTTGTCTGCACTCTGTCTAATTAAGAATTGATTAATTTTAGTCAAACTTGGTACAATATATCATTAGAACATACTGTAGATTTGATTATATTTTGGTGACCTTGACCTTTTTTCAAGGTCACAGCCCCCCCCCCCCCCCAGTATATTATTACAACATACCACAAATTTGATTTTAGTGACCATGACCTTTTTTTAGCTCACCAAAGCCGAAGGCTCCGGGGGAGCTTATAGGATAGGCAGTTGTCCAGCGTCGTCGTCGTCTGACGTCAACACTTTCAAACATCTTCTTCTCTGAAGCCACTGGACCGATTCAGCCCAAATTTTATCTGTAGCATCCTTGGGCTGGGGGATTGAAAGTTTGTGTTTTTAATGAAAATCGGCTCATTAGTTTGGTTGCTATGGCAACTTAGAGTGCCCATAGACTTATAATGGGGAAAATAGAAAAATGGCATTTACTGCCAAGCCTCTGCAGATATTTTGACAAAACTTTCAAAAAAATGTTCCATAGGCGATCTACTATCTGCCGTATGATTTTAGGCCTTCTGCTCATTTTTGTTGGTTGCCATGGAAACCAAAATAAAAAAAATAGACAAAAAATTCTTAAAAAATCATCTCCTCAGAAACCGTATGCTCTAGGAGGCTGAGACTATATGAAAATATTCACCATATTTGCCTTTTCAGGTTTTGTGTTTTTTATGAAATTTGGCCTTTTAGTTTTGTTGCTATGGCAACTTAGTTTCCATTGACTTATAATGGGGAAAACTGAAAAATGGCATTTACTGCCAAGTCATTGCAGATATTTTGACAAACCTTACATAAACATGTTCCTTGAGTAAACTTCTCTCAGCCATATGCTTTTATGTCAACCTGGGGGTCCCCTAGGTTGTGTCGGGGCCATGCCCCGCCCCCTCCACTTCATAAAATGCCTTATATCTCAGAAACCTTACAGATCCCAACCCCTAAACCATATATATTCTTGTTCCTTATGATAAGATGCATTAAGTGACACCAACCTGGGGATCCCCCGGGATGTGCCGGGGACATGCCCTGCCCCCTCTATTTCATAAAATGCCATTTATCTCAGAAACCATTCAGATCCCCACCCCTAAACTATTTATATTCTTGTTCCTTATGCTAAGATGCATGAAGTGACACCAACCTGGGGGTCCCCCGGAATGTGCCGGGGACATGCCCCACCCCCTCCACTTCATAAAATGCCATTTATCTCGGAAACCATTGAGATCCCCACCCCTAAACCATATATATTCTTGTTCCTTATGATAAGACATATTCAGTGATACCAACATTGGGGTCTCTCTGGGGTGCGCTGGGGCTATCTATGCCCCACCCTTCCACTTCATAAATGCCATATATCTCAGAAACCATTCAGATCCCCACCCCTAAACTATATATATTCTTGTTTCTTATGATAAGACGCATTCAGTGACACCAATCTGAGGGTCCTCTAGGATGTGGCGGGGCTTATGCCCCACCCCCTCCACTTCCTAAAAGGCTGAATATCTCAGAAACCGTTCAGATCCCCACCCCTAAACCACTTAAATTCTTGTTCCTTATGATAAGACGCATTCAGTGATACCAACCTTAGGGTCTCCCTTGCCGCACGGGGGCTATGCCCGACCCCTCCACTTCATAAAAGGCCCAATATCTCAGAAACCGTTCAGATCCCCACCCCTAAACCATATAAATTCTTGTTCCTTATGTTAAGATGCATTCAGTGATATCAACCTAAGGATCTCCCAGGCCGCACCAGGGCTATGCCCCAACCTTCCACTTCATAAAAGGTGATATATCTCGGAAACCCTTCAGATCCCCACCCCAAAACCATGTATATTCTTGTTTCTTATGAAAAGACGCATTCAGTGACACCAATCTGGGGGTCTCCCCCCACCCCCTGCACTTAGTAAAAGCCCAATATCTCAGAAACCGTTCAGATCCCCACCCCTAAAGCATATAAATTCTTGTTTCTTATGATAAGACGCATTCAGTGATACCAATCTATGGGTCTCCCGGGCCGCACGGGGGCTGTGCCCCACCCTTCCACTTCATAAAAGGTGATGCGTCTCGGAAACCATTCAGATCCCCATCCCAAAACCATATATATTCTTGTTTCATATGATAAGACGCATTCATTGAAACCAACCTGGGGGTCCTCTGGGATGTGCCCGGGCCATGCCCAACCCCCTCCACTTCGTAAAAGGCTCAATATCTCGGAAACCATTCAGAACCCCCAACCCTAAACCATATATATTCTTGTTCCTTATGATGAGACACATTCAGTGATACCAACCTAGGGGTCTCTGGGGGTGTGCTTGGGCTATGCCCCACCCTTCCACTTCATAAAATGCAATATATCTCAGAAACTGTTCAGATCCCCACCCCTAAAATATGTATATTTGTGTTCCCTATAATAAGACTCATTCACTCACATCAATGCGTCTATGTGCTAGGGCAACATGATGATGCCATGGCCCACGCCTCTACTTCATAAAAGGCAAGGGGCATTTTTGGCCCTAGAGCTATAATTTGAACAATCTTGGTAGAGGTCCACTAGGTGAAGCTTCACACCAAATATCAAAGACCTGGGCCTTGTGGTGTCAGAGAAGAAGATTTTTAAAGAATTTCCCTATATAATTAGCCTATGTAAACCCAAAGGCCCGCGGGGCATGGGCATTTTTGGCCTCATTTTGAAATGGGGGTTTGTTTGGGAGACTTTATAATCAATAAATTAAAACCTGAAACCATACATGGCTGCCAGTGGGCAGTGTCCGCCTGAGTTCTGGTGAGCATTGTGGCCCATGGGCCTCTTGTTTAGCTCATCAGAGCCAAAGGCTCCGAAGGGAGCTTATATGATAGGCAGTTGTCCGTCGTCATCGTCTGCGCCAACACTTTCAAACGACATCTTCTCTGAAGCCACTGGGCCAATTCAGCCCAAATTTTATCTGTAGCATCCATGGGCTGAGGGATTGAAAGTTTGTGTTTTTAATGAAAATCGGTGCATTAGTTTGGTTGCTATGGCAACTTAGAGTTTCCATAGACTTACAATGGGGAAAATAGAAAAATGGCATTTACTGCCAAGCCTTTGCAGATATTTTCACAAAACTTTTATAGAAATATTTCTTCAGTGACTATCTTTTAGCCATATGCTTTTATGCCAACCTGGGGGTCCCCCAGCGTGTGCCAAGGCCATGACCGAGTGACAGACACACCCCCTCCAGTGCATAAAAGGCCATGTATCTCAGGAGCCATTCATATCCCCACCCCTAAAATATATATATTCTTGTTTCTTATGATAAGACACATTCAGTGACACCAACCTGGGAGTCCACTGGGGTGTGCTGGGGCCATGCCCCACCCACTCCAGATCATAAAAGGCCCAATATCTCAGAAACCTTTCAGATCCCTACCCCATACCATATGTATTCTTGTTCCTTATGATAAGATGCATTCAGTGATACCAACCTTGGGGTCTTCTGGGGTGCGATGCGGCCATGCCCCACCCCTACACTTCATAAAGGGTCATATATCTCAAAAACCATTCAGATCCCCACCCCTAAACCATATATATTCTTGTTCATTTTAATAAAACGCATTCAGTCACACCAACCTGGGGTCCCCCAGGATGCATCAGGGTCATGCCCCACCCCCTCCATTTCATAAAAGGCCAAATATCGGAAACTTTACAGATCCCCACCCCTAAACTATATATATTTTTGTTCCTTATGACAAGACGCATTCATTGACACCAACATCAGGGTCTCAGGGGGTGTGCCGGGGCCATGTCCCACCCCCTGCACTTCACAAAAGGCCATATATCTCAGAAACTATTCAGGTGAATCAGGTCCCCACCCCTAAACCATATATATTCTGTTCTCTATGATAAGACACATTCAGTGACATCAACCAGGGGGTCCCCTAGGATGTGCCGGGGTCATGCCCCACCCCCTCCATTTCATAAAAGGCACAATATCTCAGAAACCTTACAGATCCACACCCTAAATCATACATATTGTAGCTCCTTATGAAAAGACTCATTCATTGACACCAACCTGGGAGTCTCCCGGGTCAAGCCAGGGTCTTGCCCCACCCCTCCTGTTCACAAAGGGCCATACATGTGTATCTCAGAAACCGTTAAGAGCCCCACCCATAAACCAAATATAGTCCTCTTCCTTATGATAAGACGCAATCAAATGACACCAGCTTGGGAGTCCTCCGGGGTGCCTGGGTCATGCCCCACTGCTGTACTTCATTAAAAACAATATATCTC
Source organism: Lucinisca nassula (assembly GCA_963580285.1). Classification (NCBI taxonomy): domain Eukaryota; kingdom Metazoa; phylum Mollusca; class Bivalvia; order Lucinida; family Lucinidae; genus Lucinisca; species Lucinisca nassula. The sequence continues at coordinate 79,769,328 of OY757013.1, forward strand.
AGAAACCATTCAGATCCCCACTCCTAAACTATATATATTCTTGTTCCTTATGAAAAGACTCATTCAATCACACCAACCTGGGGGTCCCTTTGTGCTGGAACAATGTGCCCCACCCGTCCACTTCATTAAAGGCCATATATTTCAGAAACTATTCAAATCCCCACCCCGTCCACATGGGCCATTCCTCTCCTCTCCACTTCATAGAAGGGCCTTATATATCATAAACCATATATATTCTTGGGGTTTTTTTTAGCTCACCTGACCGAAGGTCATGGTGAGCTTTTGTGACAGTAAGATGTCCGGCGTCGTCGTGCGTCGTCCGTCGTCCGTCGTCCGTCGTGCGTAAACTTTTTCTTGTGAACACACTAGAGGCCACAGTTTTGGTCCAATTATCATCAAACTTGCTCAGAATGATAATCATGACAATATCTCGGTCAAGTTCGAATTTGGGTCATGTCGGGTAAAAAAGTAGGTCAGTAGGTCAAATCATAGAAAAACCTTGTGAACACTCGAGAGGCCACAATTTTGGTCCAATCATCATCAAACTTGCTCAGAATGATCATTGTGACAATATTTTAGTGAAGTTTGAATATGGATCATGTCGGCTTAAAAAGTAGGTCAGCGGGTCAAATCATAGAAAAACCTTGTGAACACCCTAGAGGCCACAATTTTGGTCCAATCATAATCAAACTTGCTCAGAATGATCATCATGACAATATCTTGGTCAAGTTCGAATATGGGTCATGTCCGGTCAAAAAGTAGGTCAGTAGGTCAAATCATAGAAAAACCTTGTGAACACTCTGAAGGCCACTGTTTTGGTCCAATTATCATGAAACTTGCTCAGAATGACCATTGTGACAATATTTCAGTCCAGTTCGAATATGGGTCATATCGGGTTAAAAAGTAGGTCAGCGGGTCAAATCATATAAAAACCTTGTGAACACCCTAGGGGCCACAATTTTGGTCCAATCTTAATCAAACTTGCTCAGAATGATCATCATGACAATATCTCGGTCAAGTTTGAATATGGGTCAAATGGTTCCGGTCCGTTGCACATCTAGGTCACAGGAGCCAAAAACAGATTTTTTTCACCAAAATCTTAAAAAATCTTCTTCTCTGAAACCACAAGGCCCAGGTCTTTGTTATTTGGTATGAAGCTTCATCTAGTGGACCCCTACCAAGATTGTTCAAATTATAGTGCTGGGGCCAAAAATGCCCCCGCACGGGGGCCCTTTGGTTTTACATAGGCTTATATAGGGAAAATCTTTAAAAATCTTCTTCTCTGAAACCACAAGGCCCAGGACTTTGATATTTGGTATGAAGCTTCATCTAGTGGACCCCTACCAAGATTGTTCAAATTTGAGTGCTGGGACGAAAAATGCCCCCGCCACGGGGCCCTTTGGTTTTACATTGGCTTATATAGGGAAAATCTTTAAAAATCTTCTTCTCTGAAACCACAAGGCCCAGGTCTTTGATATTTGGTATGAAGCTTCATCTAGTGGACCCCTACCAAGATTGTTCAAATTATAGTGCTGGGGCCAAAAATGCCCCCGCCCCAGGGCCCTTTGGTTTTACATAGGCTTATATAGGGAAAATCTTCAAAAATCTTCTACTCTGAAACCACAAGGCCCAGGACTTTGATATTTGGTATGAAGCTTCATCTAGTGGACCCCTACCAAGATTGTTCAAATTATAGTGCTGGGACAAAAAATGCCCCCGCCACGGGGCCCTTTGGTTTTACATTGGCTTATATAGGGAAAATCTTTAAAAATCTTCTTCTCTGAAACCACAAGGCCCAGGTCTTTGATATTTGGTATGAAGCTTCATCTAGTTGACCCCTACCAAGATTGTTCAAATTACAGTGCTGGGGCCAAAAATGCCCCCGCCCCGGGGCCCTTTGGTTTTACATAGGCTTATATAGGGAAAATCTTAAAAAATCTTCTTCTCTGAAACCACAAGGCCCAGGTCTTTGATATTTGGTATGAAGCTTCATCTAGTGGACCCCTACCAAGATTGTTCAAATTTTAGTGCTGGGACAAAAAATGCCCCCGCCACGGGGCCCTTTGGTTTTACATGGGCTTATATAGGGAAAATCTTTAAAAATTTTCTTTTCTGAAACCACAAGGCCCAGGACTTTGATATTTGGTATGAAGCTTCATCTAGTGGACCCCTACCAAGATTGTTCAAATTTTAGTGCTGGGACAAAAATGCCCCCGCCACGGGGCCCTTTGCTTTTACATTGGCTTATATAGGGAAAATTTTTAAAAATCTTCTTCTCTGAAACCACAAGGCCCAGGTCTTATATATTTGGTATGAAGCTTCATCTAGTGGACCCCTACCAAGATTGTTCAAATTATAGTGCTGGGGCCAAAAATGCCCCCGCCACGGGGCCCTTTGGTTTTACATAGGCTTATATAGGGAAAATCTTTAAAAATTTTCTTCTCTAAAACCACAAGGCCCAGGACTTTGATATTTGGTATGAAGCTTCATCTAGTGGACCCCTACCAAGATTGTTCCAATTTTAGTGCTGGGGCCAAAAATGCCCCTGCCCCGGGGCCCTTTGGTTTTACATAGGCTTATATAGGGAAAATCTTTAAAAATCTTCTTCTCTGAAACCACAAGGCCCAGGACTTTGATATTTGGTATGAAGCTTCGTCTAGTGGACCCCTACCAAGATTGTTCAAATTATAGTGCTGGGACAAAAAATCCCCCCCTGCCACGGGGCCCTTTGGTTTTACATAGGCTTATATAGGGAAAATCTTTAAAAATCTTCTTCTCTGAAACCACAAGGCCCAGAACTTTGATATTTGGTATGAAGCTTCATCTAGTGGACCCCTACCAAGATTGTTCAAACTATAGTGCTGGGGCAAAAAATGCCCCTGTCCCGGGGCCCTTTGATTTTACATAGGCTTATATAGGCAAAATCTTTAAAAATCTTCTTCTCTGAAACCGCTAGGCCCAGGTCTTTGATATTTGATGTGTAGCTTCATCTAGTGGACCTTTGACAAGATTGTTCAAATTTTAGCCTTTGTTGATGTTTGGTATGAAGCTTCACCTTTAAGACCTCCCTCAACATTATGTACATTAAAGCCCTGGGGCCAATAATGGCCCTCTCTGGGGCCCACTTGTTACACTATGGATCAGGTGAGCGATCCAGGGCCATCATGGCCCTCTTGTTATGATAAGACACATTTAGGGACAACAATCTTGGACTTTCCTGGGTTCAATAGGGCATGCCCCAACCCCTCTACCACTTAAAAGGCCTTTTATATCCGGCATACCCCCAATGGTATATATTCTTGTTCCTTGTGGTAAGACACATTTAGTGATACCAGCCAGGGATCCATTGGGGCCATGCCCCACCCCCTCTACTTCATAAAAGACCTAATGTTTCAGATACTGAGTCCACATGGTTGATCATTTGGATATGGGGGTTCATTTGGGAGACTATAATTGGTAGATGAAAATGATATCGTGTGAAAATACATGGCTGCCATTGGGCAGTGCGCACCTGAGCGCTGGTGAACATTGTGGCCCATGTGCCTCTTGTTTTCAAGGTCACAGAGCCTCCTAATCCCCCCTCCACCAAAACAGTCAATATTGGGCAAAAAATGGCTTGTCTGCACTCATAGGGTACAGGTAAGCCATTTTTGGCCCCAAAAGAACAGGTTTTGGGAGCCCTTGAAAAGACTGTTTTTTTATTAAAGTGAATGACCACCTTTATAATATAATTACATGTACTTCATTTGCAAGAAAAAGTTACTGTAATGATTAATCTCTGACTTTTATTACCAATTGAAATCTGCTAAGGTAATTAATTCCACAATTAATGCTTTCAGTGAAGCCTTCTGGCAGTGGCCATATTTTCCCCAAGGTAATCCAAATGTTTCCCAGCATTCTACCTTTTTGCTAAAATCCTGACCTCATGGAGCCCATTTAAGCTCTGTCGCTCTATGTAGCTACTAAAGGAGGAGTAATGAGGCTCTCTAATCAGGTTGCATTCTCAAAAATCCTTAAATAGGCTATCAGTTCAGGATCTTAAATACAGGCTTCATTATGTCTTTGGATGTAAATAAAGACTTTGAAGACAGTTTTCCTGAGTTTGGTGCTATCTGTTTCATTGGATGGCATTCATCTCAATGTCGGGTAAAAGTCCCACAAAATTGAGGGCAGCATCTCCAAAATGCCCTAAATAGATGTGATGGGAACATTAAACATCAATTAAAACAAACAAAACCTGTTCTACCTTAAATTTCCTACAAAACAATTGTTTTCTGTAATCCTTGTCTGAACTACAGTAGACCTTGTATTTACAGCTCCTACACCTGTACACTATTTGCATTAAATTGAGGACTCTAACGGACTCTAATCGGAGTCTAACTGTTGGTTTTCTTTTTGCTCCAGCATTTCAGTGTTTTTTTTTGCTGTCGAGTCCTCACCGTTGTCTCACCTCTGTGGTTCCTTGATTATTTGTGTTCACGGAGATGTTGCACTGATGAGTAAGGAGGCCTTCATGCGGACTGAACAAATTATTTGTCTAAATCGCGACAGAAGTAAAGGCGAGGATTGTGGCCACGGAAAATCGATTTAAGACCCCCCCCCCCCCCAGTGGAATTCTTTCCAATGACCATTCCAAGGCGGTTCTTCTGTGGCGGTTTCTCCAGACTTTCGGATGAGTCTTTAAAACCGAGGTCCCGTCTCCGTATGACCTTAGCTGTTGGTGGGACGTAAAACTCAAACACTCACTCTGTGGCGGTTTATTTATGTTGTTGTTTGTTACTACTCACTGTGTGTATCACTTGTGTCTTTTTATTTTGGATGGCCATTTGGCCATTTTGTGGGAAAATAACTCCTTATGGCCATCCTTTGTTTAGATTTCCATTATGGTCTGGTCGCTTCATGTTTGTGTTTCTTTCCCTTTGGTGTCTTTGATGGGTGGAGTAAGTTAATTGTATCGTTTCCTGATCTTTGTTTTACTTCTACTTTGTGAAAATGAAAATATAAATTATTGGTACTCAAGGGAATTGCCTCATTGAGTACCCAAAATCTATGCTTCAAACTGAATTAACCCATTTAGTACCAGAAACCCCAAAAGAGGTACCCTGGCAAACAATGCAGGCCCAAAGCAGAACACGGCGTCTTATTAGGGCTTACACTGTTTGCAAAATGTTCAGCCATTTTCCTAATAAATTTTGAGGAAAACACAACCTGGCAGCCCTAAATTTTGAAATGGACTCCTGGTATATATAAGGATGAAGATTCCATTTGGTACAAAAGGGTTAAGAAAAATATCACAAAATACCATGTGAAATGCCATGAAGTATTACCTAAAATTGTCAAGGCATGTTAAGGTAATGATTGACTAAATGATACCGATAGGCATTAATTAATGAAGAAAAGAAAAGAAACAAGTAATCAACAAACCGAAAACAGCTATCTTCAAAATGTTAAGCACAAACAATGTTATGCTTTGCATAAACAAATGTCTTGATGTCCCAAGATTATGAATCAATTTTTCACATAACTCTCTATTTTTCTTAGGTCAGGGATAGCAAAACACCTAATTCCTTGTCCCCTTATCACCGTGCATTATTTGGCCTTACAAGAAGGCATTTTTACCTCGGCTGTTTTCGAAGAAAACGACGAGGTATTGTCATAGCTCTGGCGCCGTCGTTGTTGTCATCGTGCAAAAACTTGGATATTTGTAATATCTCTATCATTACTGAGCATATTTACTTGAAACTCGGACTAGTTGTTCATTATGAAAAGGGGGAACTCATATCAATAGGTGAGGTAACCCTCAAACTATTTTTGGCACATGTATGCCCCTTTTTCGACTTAGAAAAACTTGGACATTTTGTAATATCTCTGTCATTACGGAACACATTTACTTGAAACACATTTACTTGAAACTCGGCCTAGTTGTTCATTATGAAAAGAGGAATAAAAATAAAAAATGAGTTCCTTTAAGAGCACTGAAAACATTCATAAGAAAGAAGATGGGTCATACTACGTAGTTTCGGCTAATAAAGCCTCATCAGTGACCCTGTAATGATCCGGCACTCATACCAATAGGTGAGGTAACCTTCAAAATAATTTTGGCACAGTTATGTCCCTTTTTCGACTTAGAATTTTTGTTTTCTAAAAGAAACTGCAGCCGAGCGTTGGCACCCGCATGCGGTGCTCTTGTTATTTTAAAGTTCACTTTCTCCTCTAAAATCCTCAGCTGCTAAAATACCAAAATTTGTTGGCTATCAGAACATGAACTGAACAGTTTCCATGAGGTCACTGCAGGAGATATAATCTGTAAAAATGTCTGACACCCTATAAACAAGTTTAACTTTAAATGAACCATTACAGTTAATTAGAGAAACAGTTTAGGAGAAGAATATGATTTTATCATTCCTCAATGGTGTTCTTGTAAAATGGATCTGAGTAAAAAAGGTGGTCATTCACTTTAAGGTCACATGCTCCCGAAAACTCAATTTTTGGCCAAAAATGGCTTGTTTGCAGCTTACATTTTGGTGATCTTAACCTATTTATTAAAGTCAAAAGGGTGCTTAAGATATATTCATTGTGGGGGGACATTGTTTTCCTCTGAAAACATTTATAGTTGTAACATAATTTTGCTCAAGAAGAACATCATTTGTATCTCTACTGTCTACTTGTTCATGTTACAAGCCATACGAGTGTTTAGAAGAAGACACAGTGCCACTTATCACAAGTCTATCGAAATTCTGCTACATACTATTGATAGGCCATTAACTGAAAATAACTGTTAGTTGTTTTCAAACATGTATGGAATAAGTCTGAAGATTTATGGTTATGCTTTTATTAGATCACATATCACATAGTGACAAGGTGAGCTTTTGTGATCACTTTTTGTCCGTCGTGTTTGCGTCCGTTCGAAGGTACACAATTTATTTGAACATCGATTGTATTTTGACCAAACTTCACAGGGAATGGTCCTTGGATGGTCCTCTTTAATTAAAACTTGTTCAAATAGTTCCGGTTCATTGCACATCTAGGCCACAGGTGCAAGAAAATAGATTTTTAGCTTCCCTGATCCAAAAGCTCTAGGGAAGCTTATAGGATGGTAGGCCTCTGTTGTTTGTCTGTCGTACACCATTTTCAAAGGTCTTCTACTCAGAAACCACTGCAATTTCGGCAATCGGGGAACAAAAGTTTGTAAGTATGGTCCAGGTCACATGACCAAGATGGCTGCCATGCTCAAATATGGTAAAAACCTTAAATAACCTCCAGACCCACTGGACCGATTGTCTTGAAACATGGTTTGTTACTGTAGCATCGGGTGACTGAGTACTACCAAGTTTGCAAATATGGTGACCCTAGGTTGATAGATACAAAGTGAATGTGGCTGGACCGGTTAGCTCATTCGGATGCACCTCTACCTGGGAACAAAAAGTTGTTCCAGTTGTCCAGGTCGCATGACAAAGATTGCGGCCATGCTAAAATATGGTAAAAACCTTAAAAAAATACTCTTCTCCAGAACCACTGGACTGATTTCCTTCAAACATGAGGGGGAGTTTGGGTGAGGCAAAGATGACATGTATCTTTCATCAATGGGTCGTCCAACTTATATTGGCTTACTGTTGACCTTGCAACAGGTAAGGGGAGAGGAAGAATGTTTTATTTCTTCTGTTTCTACACTTCCATTCATTTTCCTCTTTCTTGTTTGCCCTTCACTTAAATCTCCTCTACTATCTCTTTAGCTCATCAGAGCCGAAGGCTCCTGGGGATCTTATGGGATAGGCAGCTGTCCGTTGTCTGCGTCTGCAACACTTTCAAACAACATCTCCTCTGGAGCCACTGGGCCGATTCAGCCCAAATTTCATCTGTAGCATCCTTGGTCTGGGGGATTGAAAGTTTGTTTTATGTTTTTAATGAAAACGCGCTGATTAGTTTGGTTGCTATGGCAACTTAGATTTTCCATAGACTTAAAATGGGGAAATAGAAAAATGGCATTTACTGCCAAACCTTCGCAGATATTTTGACAAAACTTTTAGAGAAATATTCCCTGAGTGAACTTCTGTTAGCCACATGCATTTATGCCAACCTGGGGGTCCCCAAGGGTGTGCTGAGGCCATGTCTCACCCCTCCAGTGCATAAAATGCCATATATCTCAAAAACCATTCAGATTCCCACCCCTAAGCCGTATATATTATTTTTTTCTTAGGATAAGATGCATTCAGTGACACCAACCTCGGGGTCCCCTGGGATGTGCCCGGCCCATGCCCCACCCACTCCACTTCGTAAAAGGCCCAATATCTCAGAAACCATTTAGATCCCCACCCGAAAACCATATATATTCTTGTTTCTTATGATAGGATGCATTCAGTGACACCAACCTCGGGGTCGCCTGAGATGTGTCCGGGCCATGCCCCCACCCCCTCCACTTTGTAAAAGACCAAATATCTCATAAACCATTGAGATCCCCATCCCTAAACCATATATATTCTCATTCCTTATGATAAGACCGTTCAGTGACACCAACCTAGAGGTCTCCCAGGGTGCGCCGGGGCCATGCCCCACCCCTCCACTTCATAAAAGACGATATAGCTCAGAAACCATCCAGATCCCTACCCCAAAACCATATATATATTATTCTTGTTTCTTATGATATAACGCATTCAGTGACACCAACCTGGGGGTCCCCTGGGATGTGCCTTGGCCTTGTCCCACCCCCTCCGCCCCATAAAAGGCCCAATATATCAGAAACCATTCAGATCCTCACCCCTTAACCATATATATTCTTATACCTTATGATAAGATGCATTCAGTGACACCAACCTCGGGGTCTCCCAGGGTGCGCCGGGGCCATGTCCAACCCCTCCATTTCATAAAAAGGGCGATATATCTCAGAAACCTTTCAGATCCCCACCCCAAAGCCAATATATATATTCTTGTTTCTTATGATAAGACGCATTCAGTGACACAAACCTGGGGGTCCTTTGGGATGTGCCCGGGCCATGCCCCATCCCCTCCACTTCATAAAAGGCCCAATATCTCGAAACCGTTTAGATCCCCACCACATAACCATATATATTCTTGTTCCTTATGATAAGAGGCATTCAGTGATACCAACCTAGGGGTCTCCCAGGGTGCGCTGGGGCCATGCCCCACCCCTCCACTTCATAAAAGGCGATATATTTCTGAAACCATTTAGATCCCCACCCCAAAACCATATATATTCTTGTTCCTTATGATAAGACACATTCAATGACACTACTTTGGGTGTCCCCTTGGATATGCCGGGGCCATGCCCCACCCCCTCCACTTTGTAAAAGGCCAAATATCTCAGAAACTATTTCGATCCCCATCCCTAAACCATATATTATCTTGTTCCTTTTGATAAGACACATTTAAGATACCAACCTAGGAGTCTCCCAGGGTGCGTCGGGGCCATGCCCAGACCCTCAACTTCATAAAATGCCATATACCCCAGAAACTGTTCAGATCCCCACTCCTAAGACATGTATATTTGTGTTCCTTTTGATAAGACTCATTCAGTCACATCAACCTTTGGTGTGTTTGTGCTAGGGCAATGTGTCGATGCCATGGCCCAACCCTCCACTTTATAAAAGGCCATATATCTCAGACACCATTAAGATCCCCACCTCATACTCATATACATGTATATTCTTGTTCCTTGTGATTAGACACATTCAGTCACACTAACTTGGCGGTCCACAGGGGCCATACCTCTCCTCTTCACTTCATAAGAAGGCCTCATATCTCAGGAACAGTTCATATCCCCACTCCTAAACAATATGTTTTCTCGGTCCTAATGATAAGACACATTCAAGGACAACAATCTTGGATTTCCTGGTGTGTGCCAGGGCCATGCTCCAACCCCTTCACAACTTAAAAGGCCTTATAACTGTACACATGCCACCCCTAAACCATATATATTTTTGTTCCTTGTGATAATGTGCATTCAGTGATACCAACCTGGGCTCTGGATCCATGTTTCACCCCTCCACTTCATAAACGGCCTCATATTTCAGATACAGAGTCCACACGGAATGGGGTTTCGTTTGGGTGACTTTATAATTGATCAATTGAAACCATACATGGCTGCCAGTGGGCAGTGCCCGCCTGAACCCTGGTGAGCATAGTGGGCCTCTTGTTTACCTTTCTCTGGGAGATGACACAAAATGACCCATAAGGGTTGATGTGCCATTAAAACCCAAAACCATGACCTTCTTTATGCAGAGGTCAAATTTAGTACCCTCTGCTTACAAAGTCTTAAGGTAAAACAAAACGTTTTTCAAAAAAAATATTGTGGTGTTTGATATGAGATGAGAATAGGTACAATATGATTGTATATGATAAAGGTCAAGGTTGTTCAGCAACCTTGGCCCAAGGTCTCTTGGAATTGCAGGCCCATTGGCATTTTGAAATACATTTCTGTGAAACCTATAGGCTAATTTCATTTAGATTTTACAGGCAGCCTTCAGACATTTTTGGAACAAATGTTTGTTTGAATGGTCCAGGTCACATGACCAAGGTGGCCTATATCCTTGCCGGCCTCGGTAGCTGAGTCAGATGCGCATCTGATTGGTGATCAGGAGGACAAGGGTTCTATACCTGCCGGGGTCGGCAACATTCTTTCGTGGAGATTGATCATGAAATCTTTTCTATGGTCATTCTCTCCTATCCGCGGATTCAAGAAGGGCAGTTGTCAGTTTCTGGCAAAAGAATGTGCACTGTACTGGTTAACCACTTACGTATACTGTAAAATACTTAAATTCGGCGGCAGCAAATTTTGCCGGTTTTTATGAGTGGACCTTTTCACGGAATTTTTATTTTGACGGATTTTCAATTTCAGAAATAATAAAAACAAAATATGTGATTTTTGACGTAGCCCTGTGTGTCTTATGCATTCAGATCATACACGGTGATTTGCAAGTTATACACTATGCTTTAAAACTGTTTTTCACACTGCACTTGTTCTTGATGTTTGAGTGGAACAAATCAGCTCTAATGCTGCTATAATTACTCAATAAAACAAGTTATAATTAGTTGTAGTTTTCTTTCTTGCATTGGTTTTACTCACAGACAAAGCCGCCAATCAATTACGAATTATACATGCAATTTTGACAATTACTGTGAAGATGTATTTGCTTTTATTCCGCCCTGTTGATCACGCTAACTGTCTTCATAATTGACATGTTAAGCAATGAGAAAGACTGGATAAATTGTCTTTTTCTCTGGTTGAATAGAATAACTTTTAGCTACACTCCATAACAGTATGCTCTACTTATAAAACGTAAATGAATTTCTTCTTTCGTAACGGATAATGCCCTCGGCTGATTTACATTTTATTTCCTTATATCATACTTCCAATGTGTATTGGGAATAGAATTTCTGCCATTTTGTTATATGCTGTTTGATCTTTATTGGTGGTTTTAAATTTTGTCGTTTTTCTCCTTGACCGCCAATAGCGCCAAAATAAAATGACCGCGGAATATAAGTGGTTTAGAGTAAGCCTGCCGAGGAAAAGTGTGGATAGGTAAACTGACCGGCTCAAAAATGACCTAAATAGTGTTGACTGGGCTGTTAAACCCCAATACATACAATGGCCACCATCCACCATTATCGTAAAAAAACTTTAAAATCTTCTTTTCGAGAAACTCTGGACTGATTGCCTGAAAACTTTGTATGCTTCATTGGTGACTTGGTTACTACCAATTTTGTTAAAATTATGACCCTAGGCTGACATAGACTTATTTACGGCAAGGTCAAATGTGGGTCCTTTGGCCTTTCAACGTGGAAAAGTTAGGACAATGCATTTTTCAAAAACCTACGTGGTCTGTTGCATAAGGATAGTTACAAAATGGATGTCTATGAATGCCAATGGTAATTTAAAGATAATGGCCCAAGTTCATCTGGATTGCAGGTCCATCACAATTTCAAAGGACCATTTATCATAAATAGCTGGGCCAATTTTGCTTCCTTTCATTTGGGGAATGAAATCTTGATTGAATAGGCCAGATGCCCCCCCCCCCCCCCCCCCCCCCATTGCCCAAGTATGGTAAAAACATGTAAAAGATCTCCTGGAAATTCTGGGTCAACTTTATGCAGCATAGGGTGACAAAGTACTACAAGATTTGCTGAAAAAATGATACCAGTTGACCTTGACCAGTTTTACAGCAAGGTGCTTTATGACATGGAGTAGGTGCAGTATGAATGTCTAATGTCAAGGTCATTCGATGGCCTTTGCCCCAGGTCACTTGGATTGCAGGTGCATTGACATTTAAAATGGTATTTTCTTTAAAACTGCTGAGCCAAGTTCAGTTCTGACATTGGCAAAATGAATGATTATTCGAATGGTTAAGGTCACATGACAGAGTTGGCCAGCATGCCTAAATATGGTTAAACCCCTAAGAATCTTCTTTGCCGGAACCTCGTGGCCAATTACCTTGTCAGGTGGTTTTTCTCCGGGTACTCCGGTTTTCGCCCACCTCTGATTAACGATCGGCTCGATATGAGTGAAATAATCTTGAAAGGGCCGTAAAACCCAAACCAAAAAAAAAAAAAAAAAAAAAAAAAAACCTTGAAATTTAGTACATGTATGTAACTTTGAGACAGGGTACAACCAAATTTGATCCATTGCTGACCCTAGGTTGACCTTGACTTATCCTGTGACAAGTTCAAATTTGGTGTCTCTGGCTTATGAATGGGATAAGAGGTTAAAAATGTATTTTTCTAACACTGTTGTGATTATGAAATGAGAGAGGTGGAGAGGTGCTATATGTCTGAGAAAGCTTTTATACATTAGGGTCATTCATCGACCTTGGCTCCAGGTGTCCATCAACTTATCTTAAATTTTATACACAGCTGCCTTGGCAATGGATGAAAGTTTGTTCAAATGGTCCAGGTCACATGACTAAAATGGCTTTAACCTTCATGTGCAGCTTCAGGTGATTGAGTACTACAATATTTCATAAATGAGGGCCCCAGTTTGCAATGCATATTGTTGCAAGCCCGCAGTAAACCAGTGGGCCCTTAGTTGTTAACAGAGTTATGCTCCTTTGAAAACTTCGAAGCTAACTCCTACTATTCAGTCTGATCAAGATGAAACTTCTTGATTTATAGTTACACATATTGAGAGGTTACAGTCCACCACTGTGACCAGTATTGCCCCTGCCCATCGGGGCTTGCCATGATGGTTCCACGCAGAGATGAAACTGACCACACAACCGCTTAGAGGATTTAAGCCTGCCCAGGCAAAGCGGTGCGAGTCGATCCGTCCATGCTTATAAACCTATTAGTTTCATTGGACGGCATGGCTTAGGGCGGCATGGCTTGGGAAGTCATTTCATCTCGTTGTTGGGTAAAATTCCTACAAAATTTGAAGCAAAGTCTCCAAAATGACCAATACAGCGTTGACGGGGACGTTTAACTTCAATTCAAACAAGCAACCAAAACAGTCCACCAATATTTGGTAAGCTGTCTTTTTCTGTAGTTCACATTTGATTAAGTTGAAACATTGTAAAAAGTTTACCATGTTGTGGAGCAGCACATACCATTTTGAGGTTACAATCGGCCAAATATTAGCAGAGTTATTCCACTGTCACTTTTCAGTTCCAGCTTATTCCTCCTACAGTTTACATCCCATCAGCTGAAAGGTGATTTATAGTTAGACCATGATAGGAATCAGCACATTTATTTAGAGGTTATAGTCCACCAATTATCAACACAATTATGTGTACCTGTTCGTTCATGAACTTTTCTTTTTGGGCTAACCCCTCCAGCTATTTGTCGGTATATGTGCTACAGCCGAATACTTGCCAATGGAGTATACATTGCCCGGCTTACTGCGCTCTTGTTCGACTAGGACTTGAAAACTTTTGTGCAACCCCTAATGCAATTTTATACGAATCAATTTGAAACTTGTGCTCAGTAGATGTTCGTTTGATTTTAGCCTTATTATCAATTTAATTTTTAGCTTACCTGACCAAAGGTCATGGTGAGGTTTTGTGACCGTGAGATGTCCAGCGTCGTCGTGCGACGTATGTGAGTAAACTTTTCAAAGGGGTCAGAGTTTTCGTCTAATCATCATCAAACTTGGTCAGAATAATCATCATGACAATACCTAGGTCGAGTTCAGATGTGAGTCATGTCGCTTGTCGGGTCTGAAAGTAGGTCAGTAGGTCAAATCACATGAAACATTGTGAGCACTCTAGAGGCCACAGTTTTAGTCCAAGCATCATCAAACTTGGTCAAAATGATCATCTTGACAACATATGGGTCAAGTTCGAATATAGGCCATGTCAGGTCAAAAAGTAGTTGAGTAGGTCAAGTCATAGAAAGATCTTGTGAGCACTCTAGAGGCCACAGTTTTGGTCCAATAATTATCATCAAAATAGAAGTGAAAGCAATGGCCAGGAATAGATACTATTGACCCACAGCTCCCATCAGAGACACCAAGGGAAAGAAGCACAAAGATGAAACAACTAGACCCCGAATGGAATCACAAGTAGCGGAAAACCAAAAGGACAGTTGCTTTCCCACAAAATGGCCGATTGGATATCCAAAAACAAAATAATATAAGTGATACACACACTCACAGACAAACCATAACAAAAATAAACCACGACAGAAGAACCGCATTGGAGGCCTCCTAACTCATCAGTGCAATATCTCCGTGAACACAAAAATCAATCAACCACAGAGATGAAACAGCGTCGAGGACTCCAGAGGAAGAAACCACTGACTCCGATGGGCCCAACCAGAGACAGAGCATCAGACACCAACCAACATTACATAAAATTATTATTAGATTCTAATTCTCAATAAGCCTTAACGATGGCACTGTCATAGAATCTGAGGCCTGACCCACCGGCATGCAATTAAAGTTTACGAAATTGGGTACTGAAGTCCTTGCAGTTATATATTTCTCTGAACTTATATACTAAGTCACCATAAAATTTGGGTTCCGATAGACCTTGTTGCAGAAGAGCTCCAACATTGAATTTTTAAATTAAATCGGAATGACATCCATAAAATTTTGAAAAGGCTTTGGTCTAATTATCATCAAACTTGTTCAGAATGATCATCATGACAATATCTAGGTCTAGCTCGAATATGGGCCATTTCGGGTCAAAAAGTATGTCAATAGGTCATATCATTGAAAAAACTTGTGAGCACTCTAGAGGCCACAGTTTTGTCTAATCATTATCAAACTTGGTCAGACTTATCATCTTGACAATATCAGTTCTGGGTCAAGTTCGAATATGGGTCATGTCGGGTCAAAAAGTATGTGAGTAGGTCAAATCATAAAAAAAACCATTGTGTACACTCTTAATGCCACAGTTTTAGTCCAATCATCATCAAATTTGGTCAGAATGATCATCTTGACAATATCTGGGTCAAGTTCGAACATGTTTTATGTCGGGTCAAACAGTCGGTCAGTAGGTTAAATCATAGAAATACCTTGTGAGCGCTCTAGAGGTCAATGTTTTGGTCCAATCATCATCAGTCTTGGCCAGAGTGATCATCTTGACAACATTTCGGCCAAGTTCAGTTATGGGTCATGTCTGGTTAAACAGTAGGTCAAATAATAGAAAAGCTTGTGAACACTCTAGAGGCAACATTTTTCGTCCAATTATCACCAAACTTTGGTGTCTGATGGGATGGTTGTATCTTTCCTGATCATTGCCTTCACTTCTATTTAAAAATGCCAGAGGCTATTAGTGTGTAGCGGGAAATTTTTCAATGACTGCAACAATCGACTTGCTAATCATGAAGTACTTCTGGTGTTTGTGTCGCTTATATTATTTTATTTTGGATATCCTATTGGCCATTTTGTGGGAAAGTAACTGCCCTTTTGGCTTTCCGCTATTGATGTTTCCATTAGGGTGTGTTGTTTCATGTTTGTGTTTCTTCCCTTTTTTGGTGTCTCTGGGAGCTGTGGGTTAATTGCATCGATTTCTGATCATTGCCTTCACTTCTGTTTTGATGAAAGGCAGAAAATTCTGCTCACGGTAAAAAGTGGGGGAAAAATGTGCGACCAGCAAAGACAGATCAGCATGTGCATAAGTCTGCCTTAGCTGCCCGCGTCATTATATCCCCGCTTTGAAAAAGTGGGGCTATATTTTATCTGCCTTGTCCTGTGTTTCTGTAATTCCGTAATTTTGTAATTCCGTAATTCCGTTTTTCATGACAACTTAAAGGAAAAGAATTTGATCACAGAGAGTAGTCGTACAGCGGGAACGCTTGTACTTTAGTCTTGGCTATGTTAGCGTCTTGTAACATTCTGTTGTTGGCAACTGCAGACGGGGTTCCCTACGGCCGGCCACGCGATCTGCTTATATACCACCAAAATTTGAGTTACCTTCATAACTTCAGAAATGTCTGCCGTAACTGATACAATTAAAATATACAATCACTTCATATTTTGCTATTTTCAATCCGTAATTTACGGTAATGAGACTATTATCTGGCTCTCTACTTTGTTAACTTAGGACCCTTAAGGCGAACTATGTTGTCTTCTGACAAATCTTTAACGTTTTGCTGGCTCCAAAACTGTACTGAAAAACCCATCCATTATGCCGTAAGGAATTTTTTCTTGACTAAATGAATGAATGGGTTGATTTTGAACAAAACGTGCTCTGCTAACGGTATAAAGTTGGGACATGAACTGGTTAGATTTTGTTGGTTCTTTGTCTTGTTTTGAAGGTCCCACAAGGTCTTAGAATTTTGGGATATGGCTTATCTGCGCCCTATACCTAAAGGGGCGAACGAGATTTGACTAAACTTTAACAGGTATTTTGTTGGGACATGGGCTGATTTTTTTGACCTGGACCAACTTTTAAGGTCATAAACAGGATTTCGGTCCCCGGCCATTGGGGCTTGAAGAAATAAATGGGCTGCATGATGCTTCCACGCAGAGCTGAAACCGACCCGCACAAGCGTACTGGTAAATCGCTTAGAGAATCTAAGCCTGCCCAGGCAAAGCGTCGTGTGTCTGCCCGTCCATGCTTATAAACCCTATTGGTTTCATTGCGCTGCAGGGCTCCAGATGTCATTTCGCCTCAATTTCGGGTAAAAGTCCCACAAAATTGGAAGCAGTGTCTCCAAAATGACCTTTACAGTGTTAACGGGGACGTTAAACCTCTAATCAAACAAACAAACAATATATTGTTTGGACATGGACTGATTGATTATGGTAACCATGACCTGTTCAAGGCACCTTAGAACATAGAGACATGTCTTGTCTGCACCATACTGCGATATGTGTTCAGGGTTTGTCACTGACTCGTAAAATGAAGCATTCAATGAAAGGTTCATATGTTGCTGTGCAAGTTATACTTTGGTGAAAGTTTTCAATAATACTGAATACAGTATTGGGGAGACACACAAGACAAGCATAACTAGTACTGGGAATCTGAATTTTATTCATCTTGGCAGAGGGGGAGGAGGTGCAAGAGGTACTTTGACACCCAGCTTTTGATTTAACCCCACAAAAATATCAAAAGTATCACTGGACACTCACACACACGCACGCATGCAATGCACGCCCCCAATTGGGGCTTGAAGAAATAGACTGGACTGCATGATGCTCCCACGCAGAGTTTAAACCGACCACACGCGAGAACTGGTAAACCGTTTAGGGGTTCTAAGCCAGCACAGGTAAAGGGGTGTGAGTCGGACCGTCCATGCATAGAAACCTTAATTTCATTGGATGACAGGGCTTGAGATGTCATGTTATCTCAATGTCGGGTAAAAGTCCCACAAAAACTATACAGTGTAGACGGCCGGGGGACATACCTTTTCCTCGGAAAACACTGTTTATATTTGAGCATGAAATCTCGTTTTTCTGTTTTCATTTTGTGATGAAGACAAGTCTCAGTGTCTGTGCTAAGATTTCATGAAGTGTGAAGCGTCGATTAGTGATGTGAAGTAGACTTGACGGAGCTGTGCTTCAAGAAGAACTATGACTAGTGTCTAAAAGGATATTTCAATATTTAGATTTGCACTTTTACCTTACTTTTCAGGTCATTCAGCGTATTATTTACGAAGTTTGGGTGATGTCTTGGATTGATCCTCTGTCATCGGTTTGGAAGCTGTTTTAGTACATGAAGTGCTCATGGTGACATAGAGGATCTTACATGAGTGCTCATGTATTATTGATTTTTTTAAACGAGTTGAGGAAAAGAGATAAAATGCGAGGCTGTGCCGACCATTTTATCCCTTTTCCTCAACGAGTTTAATAAATTCAATAATACACGGGCACGAATGCAAGATTCTATTTATCATATGACATTCAAAATGCATTTTATTCACGATAGTTCAACAAAAATGTTAATATTCCGCCATTAGGAATCGCGACGTCGTTAAGGACGCCGTACATGTAACGTTACAGGACGTATCTAGCTAATTTACATATTTAATCCACTAGTGGATTATCGAAAATATTACATAACGTTATTACACTCTCGGACGCGACGTCATATGATAAATGTCTTTATTTCGTTAACAATTTGCATTAAATGACGACTGTTCCTCAACCCTTGGGCCTATTCCATTCAAGCCTACCGGGATGGCTTTCAAACAAAAATAGCTAAAACGTTTCTACTCCAATAAAGATGACCGAGAGCTAGATATAGAAAATGACAGCTCCTACACTTTTGGCAAGTTTCATTCAAAATTCAAAAGTGGGGATGAAAGGTGACCATGTACTAAAACAGCTGAAATTAGGGAAAGTATAAAAGCAGGGGAAAAAGTCAATGTGGCTATTTTAGAAAAAAAAAAAAAAAAAAAAAAAAAGACACACACACACATTGTCATCGCTCTCGCGCCCACGTTTATTGATGGATTTTAACATAACTTTACAGACATGTTGCATATGATATCTCGAGCGAGATCGACTTTAAGGGTCCTGGGCTCAAGGTCAAGCCACTGTGACTATTTTTAAAAAAAAAAAAAAAAAAAAACATTGTCATCACTCTGACGCTTACATACACACAGATGTTGCGTATGATACTATCTCAAAGGAGTCCTGGCCTCAAGGTCAAGTTCATTATGGCTAGTTTTAGGAAACTTTGCCATCACTTTATTGCCCGTATTTACGCCTACATTTATTTATGTATTATAATATTACGTCACACAAATTTTGCGTTTGATAATACCTCAAGCAAATTCGACTTTCAGGGTCATAGGCTCAAGGTCACTGTGATTTTTTTTTTTTTTTTCGAAAAACTTTGTCATCACTCTAGCACTTGCATTTCTTGATGGGTTAATTGTAACGTTTTACATATGTTAGGCTAGGCGTTTTATAAGTTGTCTTGTGCGAGGGGATTTGCATCGTCTGTGATGCCTTGTTGTTACTTGGACGTTTATAGAATTGTTTTATGACATAGATATTTTTGAGTGAAAAGGCTTGAAAACTCTTGTTCATTTGTTCTAAGGGGTATGTTTTGGTTTCTTTCATTTGCTACAGTATGTTTAGTTCTTTTACATAAGAAAATGGCTTTTTCCGGGTAAAATCTGCATTTTTTTTTCAAATAAAAAGCATTATTTCTTTTTCAGTGATTCTTGGGGGTCCTTTTTCCTTGGTTCTTATGGGTCCTATCTGGTTCTCTTTTAATTGCTGCAGTCTATTGGGCTGTTTTACAGAAGACAAATTTCATTTTTGATAACTTTCTCTCAACCAACCTAGGTCCCCGAAGGCGAGCTATGTTGTCTTCTTTTCTGATCTGTGACATGCTTTATTTGATAATCTATGAAACAATTCTTGTAGCAAGGACAGACTGAACATAGTTTGCAAAATGTTTGACATTGACAATACCGCATAAGTTACTCTTGATCCCCAATTTTGCGACATGATCGTGTATTTCAGGATAAATAGTGAAAAAAATATTTGATAAAATTGTTAAAGAGGCGTGTATATTCTACATCTGTTCCAAATTTCAACTGGATAGGTGCGTACATACTGGTGTTCAGGATGGTGCGGGTTGGATACCCTGATACCCTGCCGACGTCGGCAACATTCTTTCGTGGAGATTGATCATGAAATCTTTTCTACGGTCATTCTCTCCCTTCCGCTGATTCAAGAAGGGCAGTTGTCAGTTTCAGGCGAAAGAATGTGCACTGTACTGGTTAACCAGTTACGCACAAGCCTGCCCAGGAAAATGTAGTTAGGTAAAACTGACCGGCTCAAATATGATCTAAAAGTTGAATGGCATGTTAAATCCAATACAAACAGACGAAACTAGATAGGTGCATGCTTTAATACCTATGTTCGATTGTCAAAACTTACTTCCGACTCCCGACCGTTACTCCTGGCTTTAATATTTCCCGCTGAAATTGTTGACCTCCGATGAACAAGACGGCTGCCACTGGCGAAAATTGAACAATCTTTAAATGACAACTCCTTAACCCTTGGGCCAATTTCACCTAAGCCTTACAGGAATGTTGCTAAATTGGTTCCAAGTAAAACTAGCTAAAATTGGTCGGCTCCAATCAAATGACCACCAGCAGTAACAGGATTTCGCTAAAGGCTTTGTCACGTCTTTGTGGGCGAAATATGACTTTGAACATATTGTGGGACTGAACCTGTATTTTTGCTGGTAAAATAAGGATTAAATTCAGGATTAAATATTGTATTATTAATACCATCTTAGAAATAGAACAGTAGTCACAGAGAAGATCGGCAGTGCGGAGCTGTCTTTAGCACCTGCATTTGGAATATTATGTTAACAAAAATGTATACCAAGTCGCCTGATTTATGTGAAATCCACACAAACACATCTATGATCTACATGGTCAGCTTGCAAAAGGCCAGTTAAGGCACTCTACCAAATCATCTTGTGGACTACTTATTTGACATATTTTGACAACACCTACCTATCGGCCCCGCCCATCGGGTCTTCAAGTTATAGATTGAGCTATATGGCGCTTCCACGCAGCACTGAAACTGACCACTCATGAGTACTGGTAAACCGCTTAGAAGGGTCAAGCCTGCCCAGGCAAAGTGGGGTGAGTCAGACCGTCCAATGTACATAAATATTCTGGTTTCATTCGGCGACATAGCTTGAGAGGACATTCCATCTCGGTGTCGGGTAAAGGTCCCAAAAAATTGGAAGCAAAGTCTCCAAATTGACCAAAATAGTGTTGACAGCGACGTTAATCCTCAACAAACAACAATTGGCAACATCTGAATTGCCCCATCCTACCAATCTTATCTGCGACAACTGTACATCATTTTGACAAAGTCACAGATGGATGAAATACAGGCAGGGCACGCTATTGTGTTGAAGATTGAATTCAGGTAAGTATCCCTAAATGAAAGTGGATGGAAAATACTATTGCGTTAATCACAAGAGCTCTGTAGAAATGGACTTGATCACGAAGGATAGATGCAAATACCTACGATTTCATAGTAGACCATGGGAAATAGGTCAATGTCAAACACTGATGCTTGCAATCAAATTCCTACCTGTAGATGGAACTTTGTGTGATGTTTCATAATTGTAGCTTTTATTGTTTTTGAGAAAAAGACTTTATTATTAGGGTCGAAGCTAGAGTTGACACAAAGTCAAAGAACCATGAAATTCAGGTCAGCAAATGTGGATATTGCATTAATGTTCCCATTCCTACTAAAAGGTTGCCTTTGGAAACAAAGAACACATAAAAGAACGAAAATCAGAGTTTGTACCAAGAATCATTAATGATGTTTTATTGATCTTAAGAAACGGACTTGAACATTTGGATGAACGCTATGGTTGACGCAATAGTTTACAAAATGAGCCAGCGCGTGACAAAACCTACAAGAAGTCTTAAGCGACCAGCGAAGTCTCAGATCAGCCTGCCCGTTCGCGCAGTCTGATCAGAGTCTTTGCTGATCGCATTTACCTACTATAGACTAATATCTATGCAAAGAGACATAAGCAAAAGGCCTTGTCATAGTGGATGGGTGCTCCTGTTGATTTGAGTCTCTGTTGGTCACACCGGTCTTAATGTGGTTCTTTGATTTCTGTGTTCACGGAGATGTTGCACTGATGAGTTAGGAGGCCTTCATGCGGACTGAACAAATTATTTGTCTAAATCGCGACGGAAGTAAGGGCGAGGATTGTGGCCACGTAAAATCGATTTAAGCCCCCCAGTGGAAATCTTCCACTGACCGTTCCAAGGCGGCACTTCTGTGGCGATTTATTTATGTTGTTGTTTGTTACTTACTGTGTGTATCACTTGTGTCTTTTAATTTTGGATGGCCATATGGCCATTTTGTGGAAAGTAACTGTCCGTATGGCCTTCCTTTGTTTAGGTTTCCATTATGGTCTGGTCGCTTAATGTTTGTATTTCTTTCCCTTTAGTGTCTTTTATGGATGGAGTAAGTTAATTGTATCAATTCCTGATCTTTGTTTTACTTCTACTTTGTCATGCGCTGGCTCATAGAAGTGAAGGCAATGATCAGGAATCGACACAATTACCTCGCAACTCCCATCCAAGACATCAGTCAGTGAACCATAAAATGTAGATCATGGTCAAGTAAGGAAGTTAGCATCGAAGTTGCAATCTCAGCATGCAGGTTTATACCGAATGTTATTAATGCAGCTCTTACAGTTCTTGAGAAATGGACCTTAGGGTTACAGCAAAAGCAAATGTTGACAGACCGACAGACAAATAAATGAATGAAAAAAAAAAAAAAAACATCTTATATGTCGCACCATCATTAATACATGCGACAAAATTATAATTTTTTTCAACATCTAAACCATTGGGTCAATTTTATTCGAACTTACAGGAATGTTGCCAAGTCATTGACCCCATCACTTCACAAGCTTAGACGCATCTAAGCAATTGTTGTGATCTGCATAACCTTCATTCCGAATGTGGCATTTATGATTAGCATGGTTACTAAACCAAAAGTATCCCAGAAACATATATTTGAGCCTGCTCACAACAACAACTGACAGAACTATTAGACCAGCGAAGATTCAGGTTTACCTCCGCATAAGCGTATGAGTAATCTTCGTTGTTGCATGGTCATTTTGTAATACCCGAGGTATATAAAGTGCAACATCTGAAGACGCTGTCCAGACTTTTTTTATGCACAGACTACACCGAGTCTTCACTTGCTGGACATGTCTTCATAAAGGTTTTTGCATGAATTAGCAATTGGATTTCTTATATTTTCCCGTTGCTGCGCAATCATTCATTTACCCTCCTCTCATTTTTAGCTCGCCTGTCACGCAGTGACATGGTGAGCTTTTGAGATGTCTGTTCCGTATGGTTTGTCTGTCAACACTTTACTTAAAATACATCTCCTCTTAAACCAGTGAATGCCTAACTTGTTTAGCTCCGCTGAACAAGAGAGCCGCCAGATCTAAAAAAGAAAAGAAAAAAGAAAACAGAAAAAAAAACTTAAAATTCCTTCTCCTAGGCAACAAGCCCAATTTTGAAATATTTTCACAGAATATTCCTTGGGTGACCCTCTACTAAATTTGCCCATACCATTCAGCTCAGATGAACAAGATTGCCACCAGAGCAAAAAAAAACAACAGCAAAAAAAAAAACAAAAAAAAAAAAAAACATCTTGCTGTCAATAGAAAACTGTAAAACCAGTCTTAGTGGCCACGTCTAATAACAAAGCAATCTGTGGCCACGTCTAATAACAAAGCAACCTGTCTCTGCTACCCCAAAAAGGAAAATGTATTAAAATTTACCTGCACTAAGCAAGCACCTGCCTTAGAATAAGCAATCAAATTTTGATTAACCCTTGGGCGCTTACTTGATACAGGTTGGACTGTACTTAAAAGACATCTCCGAAACCAGTGAACGGATTTTAAAATAACTTTACAGGAATATATCTTGGTTGCCCTCTACAAAAGATGCCAAAATTGTTCCTCTGATCTGAAGAAGATGGCTGTCCGAGCTAAAAATCGGAAAAAAGTAGACAAACTTTAAAACGCACTCGCCTCCTAGGCCACTAGCCCATTTTCAACTTAATTTCACAGTTCTAGCCTGGCTTAGGTCACATGTGAGATGTCAAGTTCTGCAACGGAAAGTCAGGTGCTTTTTCTCAGGGTACTCTGGATTAACAATGGCTCGATATAAGTGATATAATCTTGAAATCTTAAAAGCTTAAAACTCAAAACGAAAAAATAATTCCAAAATTGCCAAATCCATTCCACTCAGATGAACAAGATGGCCACCAGAGCTAAAAACAGAAAACATTTACTGGTCTGTTAACAGTATACCTGAAAGACATCTATAATGCGGCCTCGATACCTCAGTCGGATGTGCGTCTGACTGGTTATTAGGATGCGGGTTCGATATGTGCCGGGGTCGGCAACATTCGGTCGTATAGATTGATCATGAAATCTTTTCTACTGTCATTCTCTCCATTCCGCTGATTCAAGAAGGGCAGATGTGTATTCCTGTCGAAAGAATATGGGCTGTACTGGTTAACAGCTTATGTATAAGCCTGCCCAGGAAAAGTGTTGATAGGTAAACTGACCGGCTCAAAATGACCTAAATAGTGTTGAATGGGCCGTTAAACTCTAATGCAAACAAACAGCTATAATGGTGAAAGTATTTTGAAATTATTTTACCTCCTTTTGTGACCTACTACTAAAATTGCTGAAAAGGTTCTGCTCAGCTGAAGAAGATGGCAACCAGAGCTAAAAATAAAAACATATATTTATATAAAAACCAAAACTCATCTTTTCGGCAACGTGCCCAATTTCAAAGGAACACCATTTGGTTGAGCCTCTATCAAAATTGCCCAACCGTTCTGCACGGATGAATAAGAGGGCTGCCAGAGTTAATAATAGAAAAAAAAATAAATAAATAAAAACAAACTTAAAAGACATTTTCTCCTTGTCAACTGGCCCAATTACAAAATAATAAAAGTATTTGTTGGGTGACCATCTACCAAAATTGTCCACACCATTCCGCTCGGATGAACAAGATGGTCACCAGAGCTAAAAATATGCCAATGTGCCGTAAGTCGTACTGGAGTGGGTAGCAAGAGTACCTTTTGCAATGGTTGCAGGCGCTGGGTGTACAGGAAATGCAGTGTGCTCAAGCGCTTAACAGAGGGCCCCGATTACAGGTGTACACAATGCCAGGGAACTGCACGTCCCTCAGGCGGCAAACCACAAAGCGAAGTCCATGTTAGGCCTGACAAGCTGGAGGTGGTAGCCTTCTTTTGCTACCTAGGCGACATGCTCTGTGTAGCCGGGGCTGTGATCTTTCGACCACATCACGTATGAAAGCAGCTTTGTAGAAGTTCAAGGAGATGCTACAAGTTCTCATTCAAGACACGCGGCCTTGTGTACAGCTGTTGTGTGCGAAGGGCAGTGTTCCATGCCATCGAGACTATTCCATTGACAAAAACCAAACCTCCAACGCCTGCAGCGGAATGACAGGTCAAGTATCAGACATATCTGCGATATCAAGCCGCAATACACTGTGGCCACCAGATCCAGTGAGCTACTTGCACGGCTTGCCATTGAGGACCTGTTATTCATCCTAAAGAAGGGAAGGCTCTGTTGGTATGGCCACATGAAACGCTTCAAGGGTGCAGTCAGGACGGGCTTTGACATGCAGGTGGCTGGAAAACGTGGGCCTTGGAGGCCCAATATGACTTGAAAGCAGCTGACAGAGATCGCAGAAAGTGGAAGCTCTCGGCTATCTACCCTCTTGGTAGACATACCTGGAGATCTGTAGTGGGATCTGCCAAGCGTGTGTTAAGCCCGCTGCCTCGAAGGGGGTCCGATGATGATGGTGATGATGATTCTCCTCTTCTGTCAACAGCCATACTTAAACGACATCTCATAAACTGGTGAACCGATTTTGAAATCATTTTTCAGGACTTTTTCCTGGGAACGCCTCTGCCACAATTGCCCAAACGGTTCCGGCCCGCAGGACAAAATGATCGCAAAAGCTAAACAAAAAGAAAAAGAAAAAACCTTGAAACGACATCTTCTAGACCCCTGGCCCAATTTTAAAATATTTGTAGAGGAATATTCCTTGAGTGACCCTCTACGAAAATTGCTCAAACCGATCTGCTCGGATGAACAAGATAGCTGCCAGAACTTAAATGTAGAACACCTTAAAACGACCTCCATAATCAGTGGAAGGATTCTGTGATAATTTCACAGGAATCTTCCTTACTGTTAACTTACATGACCCTCTACAAAGTTGCTTAGATGAAAAAAATGGCTGCCAGAGCTAAAATAGATTTTTTAAACGTCTTCTCCTTAACCAATGCATAGATTTTGAAACAATTTCAAAGGACTCTTTCTTGTTTGACCCTCTACCAAAAGTGCTCAAACCAATGTGTTGATATAAACAAGATTGCTGCCAGAGCTCAAATTAGAAAAATAAAATAAAAAACTTCAAACGACCCCTTCTCCACCAGTAAACTTGAAATAATTATACATGGATGTCCCTTGGATGACCCTCTACCATATTTGCTCATAACCGTTCTGTTCTGATGAACAAGAGGGCCACCAGAGCTTAAATTAGAAAAAAGACCTAATTTATATTTTCTTGTCCTTTGGGATCATTGATTCCATTGTGGAATTTTGAAATTATTTGAGGGTCACTGATGAGGCCTAAATTGTCGAAACTAGCTTGTCTGGCCCAGAAAACCTGTACACTCCATATTTTCCAGTTCTGTGGTGTATTCCTTGCTTCCAAAGAATAACCCTTTCTAGAACATATTTAACGTCACTACAGCTGTTGTCTGGGAATGTGTGGCCGCCATAAAAAGTCTCCCTGTCCTACATCGTAGTGTAGTTTATATTTTCTTGTCCTTTGAGATCATTGATTCCATTGTGGAATTTTTAAAAATATTTGAGGGCCACTGTTGAGGCCTAAATGGCCGAAACTAGCTAGTCTGGCCAGAAAACACGCACACTCCATATTTTCCAGTTCTGTGGTGTATTCCTTGCTTCCAAAGGATAACCCTTTCTAGAACATATATAACGATTGGACGGATTTTGAAATAATTCCACGGGAAAGTTCATTGGGCCCAACATCAAAGCTGCTAAAGACGTTCTGCTCGGATGAACGAAATGGCCCCAAGAGCAACAGCATTTAAACGTCCTCTACTCCTTAACCAATGGATGTATTTTGAAACAATTTCACAGGAATGTTGACCCACTACCAAAATTGCTCGATCAAATGCGCACGGATAAGCAAAATGGCCACCAGAGCTCAAAATAGGAAAAAAAAAATCAAGGGATTTCTCCTTATCCCCGGATGGATTTTTAAATAATTTCACAGTAATATTACAACTTCCTTGGATAATCCTCTACCAATATTACTCAAACCCTTACACTTGGATGAACAAGAATAGATAGCTACCAGAGCTAAAAGAAGACGATCCTTGAGTTTCATGTCGGGTCCTTATCTCTTTTACCCTTGCGATGGGGGATATAGCTGTCCATCAGACTGCTTTCTGTTCAAAGAATTGCATTCCATGCTGAGTTCTGGTCGCCATACAAGAAAAGGAGCAACATAACAGAAACCATTTAAAATCTTCTTGTCTGAAACCATATGGCTAGGTCTTTGATATTTGGTAAGCAGCTTTGCCTGATGGACCGCTACTATAGTTGTTGAAATTATAGTCCTGTGGTCAAAAATGGCCCCATCCCAGGGGTCACATGTTTAGACCAATCAATATACCCCCTATGGCAAGATGTTTTACGTATATCTCTCTTTGAATAGTCCAAAAACCAGATAGTTCGTTCGATCAGTGACGATGTGGAGACTGGTAGGCTATTTCATGCGCTGACTAATATTAAGAAACTTATTTAACCAAAGGATTATCCATTTTTATCCCCTCGCAACAACGTTGTGGTGGGGATATAGCATCGGTGCCGTGCGTCCGTGTGTGTGTTTGTGTGTGTGTGTGTGTTAGTGTGTGTGTTAGTGTGTGTGTCCGTCCAGAACCTTGTGAACGCGATAGAAGACAAAAGTTTTCATTGTAGAAGCTTCAAACCTTCCACAAATGTTCCCCATGGAAAGACGATGACCCCTTTTATTTTCATAGTCAAGGGTCAAAGGTCAATGTCATAATTGCCTTGGCATTAAAAACCTTGTGAACAGGAAAGAAGATAGAAGCCCCCGTGGTCGAGTGGTTACGCTACTCGCCTTGTAAACCAGGGGTCGCAGGTTCGATCCCGGGCTTCTCCCGACTTTCGGATGAGTCTTTAAACCGAGGTCCCGTCTCCGTATGACCTTAGCTGTTGGTGGGACGTAAAACTGAAACACTCACTCACAGGAAAGAAGACAAATAGATCATCCTAGAATCTTCAAACCTTCCACAAAGATTCCCCATGTAAAGACTATGAACCCTATTGATTTTCAAGATCAAAGGTCAAGGTCACAATGAACGACCTTAAACACCTTGTGAACAGAATAGAAATAAAAATCAAAAATGAGTTCCTTTAAGAGCAATGAAAACAGTCATAAGAAAGAAGATGGGTCATACTACGTAGTTTCGGCTCATAAAGCCTCATCAGTGACCCTGTAATGATCCAGCAAAGAAAGCCAGAGGAAACATACTGCAATTTTGCAAATTTCGAATAGGCAGTCGATTCAAAGACTGATATAAATCAAAATGGGGTCCAAATAAATAAAAACCTGTCTAGAATATGAGTCTAAACCAATATATTTTTTTTTTTTTATCAGTTATCCTCGTCGAAGTTTCAAACCTTCTACAAATGTCCCCTATGGAAAAACGATGAACCCTATTGGTTTTCAAGGTCAAGGTCACAATGAACTTGTTGTTATTGTGTCGGTAGGTCAGTGGTCAGGCTATAGTTTGACTCAGTTTGAAAATTAATGAAGACCATAACCCAGTCAGATTCGAGACGACCGTCTTTTGCTTTGGGGTCAATGGTTCAAAGCTGATGGTCATACTTTTACACAGCCGTTAGATGCTGTTCCGTAGATTGTGTCTGCAGGGACTGAAACTTTTGGCCGATAGTACAGAACTGGATGCACCAAATAGCGCAGCAAAAGGTGTGCAGCACTGAAGCATCTCCTACGTGGTAGCTGCCTCTTTCTGCCGATTTTGTTTCATCTGCAACACTCCAATCCTGGAATTGCTGTCAAAAGTTTCTTTTCGATGTAAAGATCAAAGGTCTGAATAGCAATCAAGTTTCTTTTATCTGAAATATTTTGACAACCAAAAGGTTCACTACTAGATCAAGAGCACACCCACTTGTCAGTGATGACCACTGACTTGTCAGCACAAACAATAACGTGTCTTGTAGAAGTTTACATCAGGCGCTGTACTGTATTGAGGTCATAGATGCAAGGTAGGCACACTTGACAGCCAAACATGATTGACTTGTCTTCAGTGCTTTGAGACATAGTACATTCTTGCCATCAAAGACACAGAGGTAAAACAAAACCTTTTAATCTGACAGTTTGTCTTTTTTCAGTTGATTGAAGAGGATGTTGCACCTGAAACAAAATGGGTAGTAATATTTGTAATTGTCTCGAGGAAACGCGCGCATGAAAATTGGCCAAGAAGTAAGCAGCATTTGCGTTTACTGATGCTGATTTACATATATTGAGGTGTTACCAGAATTAGAAACGAAAAGCAATCAAGAAAGCGTGCCTTTGTAAAAGTTAAAAGCACCAATAGCTGTGAACATTATACATGCATGTTGTAACTGTGTAGTGTGTATATAGATTCGTAATTATGAGAAGAGAATGTTTTTGATTTAGTATTTTTCAGATCAACGCAAGCTAACCATACCTGCCGACCAGATGTTCTCACTATAAAAAAGTAAAGGATATTAATTGTGCTACCGTTGTCAGTAGGTATGGCAACAGTAACGTCAAGAGTAGTAGATGCATGCCTATATTTAAAACCAGTGACTGGAATTATGTTCAGGTTGTTATGTGTTGTAATTCCAACAAAACTGAAAGGCTCCATTTATACTGTCATAAAGAAGTTTATGAACAAAAGTTTATCTTTTTCATTGTAATATGGAAGTCAAGTGTGTGTGTTTAGATATTGCTTCACAAGTTATTTTGTAAACAAATAATATTTCATTATATCCTAGTAGAATCGGAGGATTTAAATTGCTTAAAATATTCAATCATTCTTCATCTATTTTTTTGTTGTTTTTTTTCCTCCTTTTCGTTTGTCATCCTGAGGATATTTAACAAATTTGTTCATGTTTTGCATTTATTTTCTTGCCAGAGATGAATTTGAATGGATTACGAAATTTGATGGGAAATTGAATATTGGCTTTCACCCTTTTTGACATTATACATTGTTTCTATTTTACACATTTAGCTACTGTCCGTCGAGGAATAGTTGACAGTGACGTCACGACTTGTTTTTGTTCTGAACAATGCAAAGCTTATGGGGCTGGCGGTAAAATAGCTAAAATAGTCAGCTACGTCACTGCCAGCTATTTGTTGACGAACTACAGTTTAGTTGCATATAAATGCACGCGCAATATGAATTCAATATAATTAAAACATTTCATTTCATATAGTCTTTCAATACGCAGTGAGACGTGACTGCACTTTTCATTTTGGACTAGTCCGTGTTTTAGGTAAGTCGCCTTCAGTTTCGATTTTACATTGAGAGATATAGTTTCACTGAGATTCGTACTGCATCATACTACTACCCACTTGGCCACGACTTCTACATAATGGCATTATCTAAGAAACATATTTATAGTCTTAAAATCCTGTGAAAAAGAAATCCGAAACCTGATTTCCCTCAAACATGGAATAGTCTTGCCACGCTTGAACGTTGAACTCTCAAAGGTCGTTGATAAACTATACAGGAACTGCATCACACTTGCTTTGTGAAAAAGGCTATGATATGCCATTCTATATACCGGAGTTATCTTTATAAACGCCAAAGGCAGAAAAATCTCTTCTTAAATTGATTCTGTTTTATAAACACGTTATATATGAAAATTTAAGTCTTTATTATATTTCAAACTATTGAAGACAGGAGCCTGAGTAGAACTAATCCACATTTTATGCAGGAAAATACTACCTGCAGATACAAAAGTATACAGTTTGTTGTCTGATCAAAGTATTGTTTGATTTTCGATGCCATTAATAAGCACTCTATCTTTCTGACTTTAATAATAGATTAAATTCAGAGATTGTACCGTGATTGAGTCTTGGTTGGTCTTACTTGATTTAAATGTAATATGAAGCTGATAATTAGTCCCTTGTATGATTGTTTTCAATTATGTTTGTGATTCGTTTCGTGTTGTTTACTGTATTTACTATCATTTTGATATTTTTTCTCTTTTTTTATTTTAGAAAGAAACCATTTACTTGTTTGCAGTAATAAGGTGCATTTCATATCGTACATAATTTAATGCACAGGTAAAAGGGTTTATCCATACTTTCAGAAGTGAAAGTAAAATTTGGTCGACGTACCGCTAAAATCCACATACAGTCGTCGTAAACACGGGAAATCATTAACGTCCATGCTGAATTATGGACTTGATGAGATGGCGGCGAATAATGAACGTTATTACATGTTTCCCGAAAATGAATATGACGCCAACAAAAGGATTTGCGTCATTTTATTTTCAGCCTGCCGACATTGTGCAGACCACATAAACCATTTTGAGTAGTTCAAAGTTTAGAATAGTATCTGAATATTGGAAATATGTTTTGATCATTACAATTGCCCGTTTATGGCGGGTATAACACAGTTATGTAGCTGACGGTGTTCGTATATAGTGAGTTTCTTCCAGTCAGTTTGTTCTTATTGCCAACACACCTTTAAAAAAAAAATTATTCATACTATCGCTTTCAGACAGGGAATGTGATCCCATATTCCCCGTCAAGAATCAAAATCTGGAATTTATGGAACGGATTATCAAAAAATATTTCGCATATTCTGCAGTAAAATTAATAAGTAGAATGATGCATTTGATAGGATACAGATATATCCCCTTACCTACCCTGTAAACGCCCCCGCCCCTCGGGGCTTGAAGAAAGTTTTGGGTGCATGATGCTTCAGGGAATAGCCGATACGGACCAAAATGGAGTATGGTAAACATCTCTGAAGGTCCGGGCCTGCCCAGAAAAAAGGGGTGGGGGTTGACTGCTCTTAAATTCTAGCGGTTTCTTCGAGGAAGGGGGCGGGGTTGTGCTTGACATGTAGTTTCATCTTAAATATTAATGGCGGATAAAAGAACCACAAAATCGGAAGCAACGTCTTCAAATGACCTTAATAGTGTTGACGGGGATGTACAACCTTAATACAAACAAAACCTACCCCCGTACCTTTCCGAGATGGATATCTCACGAAGTATCGTCAAAATCTAACGTGATTGGTCCATAAAACAAATGATCTTAGGCATGTATGGTTGTGAGATCGTTAATGTTACTACGCCTATATTGTTAATCTATAGGTGGACATGAACCGCCCAGACCAAGGGCCTCGGATGCCTTCGGCATCTGCTCCTGTCTGTAGAAACTTAGCCAGTATTTATATATACTCCTCTGGGCGCATGTCGTTTCACAAGTACTTTAAACATATCGCAGACTGAAAAGCCGCAGTCGTTTGCTCTCTTCTTCACTATAAGTCAAGTTAGTTTAATGCGTACATGTACTTATTTCTTAATGCATTATGCGATTCAATCACACTGGGATGCATGCAATTAAAACTGCCTGTTTTCTAGAAAATAATGCAAGCTTACTGGCTGCAGGCGAAATAAATTGAAGCTTGTTGGCGACTAACAGAAACTGTTGAACATAACTCGTTTACTGGGAAACCGATAATTTGGTTCATGCCTGCTTATACGATACAACACTACGCAAGCCACAGGAATTACACAGGCTCAATGATAATGAAGCATTTAATCGTTTAAGTGCTACATTGTGTTAAAATCGGGGTTTGAAGAAAAAGAGGGTGCTGCTTGATGCTTCCATGCACAGCTGAAAAAAAAAACTGCACATGGGTACTGGTAAACCGCTTAGAGGGGCTAGGCCTGCCCAGGCAAAGTTGTGCGAGTCGGACCGTCCGTGCTTATAGAGCTTAACGGTTTCATTGGGCGACAGGGCTTGAGGTGTCATTTCAGTCCACCAAAATTGGAAGCAACGTCTCATTATGACCTATATAGTGTTGACAGTGACGTTAAACCTCAAATCAAACAAGAAAAAAATCAATCAGTTCTATGCTAGGTCAATACTCACACTTTGATAAATACGAGGGATAATTGCTTATTTCTACCTGGAGACTTCAAATTTCAAGTTAGCCCAAAAGTGCTCATTTCATACCCTCGAAGTACTCTCCGTGGCTAGAAATGCAAAGTTTCAGCCGATGTATCCCTTTCTTGAAGGCGTCACGGTACGTTGATTTGGGCACAGTAATAAGGTACTGAAGAATGGCAGATCCAAGTGCTTGTCGGGACTGGTATTTCCGCTCAGCAAGGAATTATTTCAATTTTGGAAACAATAAGAAATCACATAGGGCAAAGTCTGGGGAATACGAGGGTTGAGGCAAAATAGTTACTTTTTCTTTCTTCAAAAACGTCGTACCAATTG
Source organism: Lucinisca nassula (assembly GCA_963580285.1). Taxonomy (NCBI): domain Eukaryota; kingdom Metazoa; phylum Mollusca; class Bivalvia; order Lucinida; family Lucinidae; genus Lucinisca; species Lucinisca nassula. Next base: position 79,802,868 of record OY757013.1, read on the forward strand.
CGGAGGTATGAGCGGGGCATTGTCATGTAGAAGACGGACATGTTTAAAACCACTGGCGGGGCATCGTTTCTGATAATACTTTTTCAGTGTCTTCAGTACTACGTCTTTGGAGTACTTTTCGGTGATACTTGAAGTCTTGTGCACCAGCACTTTTATTGCGACTCCTTCATAGGAGAAGATTGCTTAGTACTCAAAGAACCATCGGTATTTATTGCGCGTTTGCTGTGTTTAGTGGCCCAGATCTTATTGCTAACCTTTCTGAAAAATATGGACCCAGGTTTCATCATCTGTGACGTCACTAGCAAATTGCTTTTTGTCTTATTTTAGAAACATTTGTTGCAGCTTTTTGGCCACTTTAACCCGTTGCCCCTTGGTCATCAGTCAACAGATGTGGAACCCATCTAGCAGAAATCTGTATGACTTTAAAATGCTTCTTCAAAATAAGGTGAACCGTTGATAGTGATGTGCCTACTTTTCGTGCAATATCTCGAACTGTAAATCTGGCATCTTCTCAATGATTTCCTTCATTTTGGAAAAGATTTCTTTACGAGATGCAGATTTTGGCCTAGCTGATTTCGGTGCATTTTGATGGACTCTACACCAAACTCTGATTTCTTTTTTCACCACCGAACTGTGTCATAAGACACACAAGAAGGTCCATAAGCAGCTGTTTCAAAGAACATCCAAGTTTTATGCGAGCTTTGATGTAAGCCCGTATTTCATCTTTCTTGTCGACGCTTCTGCCAACCATGTTTAGCTCACCAGAGCCGAAGGCTCCAGGGGAGCTTATAGGATATGCAGTTGTCCGTCGTCGTCTGCGTCTGTGTCGTCTGGCGTCAACATTTTCAAACGACATCTCCTCTGAAGCCACTGGGCCGATTCAGCCCAAATTTCATCTGTAGCATCCTTGGGCAGGGGGATTGAAAGTTTGTGTTTTTAATGAAAATCGGCTCATTAGTTTGGTTGCTATGGCAATTTAGTTTCCATAGACTTATAATGGGGAAAATAGAAAATGGCATTTACTGCCAAACCTTTGCAGATATTTTGACAAAACTTTTATAGAAATATTCCTTGAGTGAACCTCTTTTAGCCACATGCTTTTATGCTAACCTGGGGGTCCCCCAGGGTGTGCCGGCGCTATGTCCCACCCCTCCACTTCGCAAAAGGCCCAATATCTCAGAAACCGTTTAGATCCTCACCCCAAAACCATATATATTCTTGTTTCTTATGATAAGACGCATTCAGAGACACCAACCTGGGGGCCGCTGAGATGTGCCCGGGCCATGCCCCCCTCCCCTCCACTGTGTAAAAGACCCAACATCTAAGAAACCGTTGAGATCCCACCCCTAAACTATATATATTCTCGTTCCTTATGATAGGACGCATTCAGTGATAAAAACCTAGGGGTCTCTCAGGGTGCGCCGGGGCCATTGCCACAGCCCTCCATTTCATTCATAAAAGGCGATATATCTCAGAAACCATCCAGATCCCTACCCAAAAACCATATATATTCTTGTTTCATATGATAAGACGCATTCATTGACACCAACCTGAGGGTCCCCTGGGATGTGCCTGGGCCATGCCCCACCCCCCTCCACTCCATCAAAGGCCCAATATCTCAGAAACTTGTTTTAGCCACATGCTTTTATGCTAACCTGGAGGTCCCCCAGGGTGTGCCGGGGTCATGCCCCACCTCCTCCAGTGCATAAAAGGCCATATATCTCAGAAACTATTCTGATCCCCACCTCTAAACCATATATATTCTTGTACCTTATGATAAGACGCATACAGTGATTTCAACCTAAGGGTAACCTGGGGTGCGCCGGGGCCACGCCCCACCCCTCCACTTCATATTGTTACTGTAGTGGTCAATAATTGCGTGTATTGAAAAGATAAATTTTATGTCTTACACTTAATCTAACATGTACATTTATACACCGTTTGGTAGGTATCGAATAACCCTTTTCAGGGACGGGCCTCCGTGGCCTAGTGGATAAGAGCGCTGACTCTTAATCATTAGGTCTCTCAACGCTGTGGGTTCGAGCCTCGCTCGGGTCATATGTGAGACACCAAGTTCTGCAACGGATGGTCAGGTGGTTTTTCTCCGGGCACTCGGGTTTTCGCCCAACTCTGATTAACGATCCGCTCGATATGAGTGAAATAATCTTGAAAGGGTCGTAAAACCAAAAAAAAAAAAAACCTTTTCAGGTACGTAAATGGTTTTTATCGAGCCTCAAGGGGATATCGAGCTAGAGGACAACATCACGTAAACCAGTCCGTGAAATGAGGACCCCCCCCCCCAACCCCACTTTATATAGAGATAACTGGGGTTTAGGGGGTATTCATTATTTTTCTTATTTCTGCTCCCAGACATAGGTTGTGGGTACTCATTAGAACCGCCTCATTGAGGCGGTTCTAACGAGCACACACAACCTATGTTTTGAGCATTTATAGGAAAAATATGAAGGCTTTTCATCAGAAAAGCAGCCATTTTGGAGATGTGAGAAATGCACTATGCCGTACGGGTGTGTTATCGTAATGATAAGCAAATGGCACCAAGAAGAAGAGTTTTGTTTGTCTGGTTTGATGTTTAACATCCCCGTGAACACTATTAAGGTCATTTTGGAGACGTTGCTTCCAATTTTTGTGGGACTTTTACTCGATATTTAGATGAAATGGCACCTCAATAGGGTTTATATGTATTGGGCGGTCCGACTCGCACCACTTTGTCTGGACAGGCTTAGACCTTCTATGCGATTTACCAGTACTCGTGCAGTCGGTTTCCACTCTGCTTGGAAGCATAATGCAACCCAATCTATATCTCCAAGACTCGATGATTGGGGGCCAACCTAGAGGAAAAATAACTAACAATGAGGAAAGCACTCGTTGGAACCCCCTCAGTGAGGCGGTTCTAAAGAATACCCACAGCCTGTGTCTTCGAACAGGAATAAGACAAATAGTGTAAACTCCAGCTTCCTCTGTACAAAGTGGGGGTTACGGGGGTCTTTATTTAATTAATGGACTTGTTGCATGATGGATCGGCTCCCAATAAGTGAAATAATCTTTGAAGAATCAGAATTGTTGCTGGTGACATGTCAAATGACATTCACACACCGGGAAAGGACCGTGAAAGTACCCCCCCCCCCCAACCCCCTCACCCCCCCCCCCCAAAAAAAAACAACAACAACAACAAAAAAAAAAACAAAAACAATGAAATAAAAATAAAAGAAAATGGTATTGTAATGAGCCAGTCTATGGTGGCCGAACACCGGTTTGTACGAATCTCATGTTGACTTGTTTTCCGATGGGACATTTTATGTGCAATTTGTTGTATGTAATTATAAGCCTTGGACCTTTCCTTGTAACGCATATTTTATCATACGGACATGAGCCGTATCATACGGACATGAGCCGTATCATACGGACATGAGCCGTATATGAGCACAGTTACCTGTCAACTACTGCCTTTGAATTCAGCCGAAGTGATTCAATTGTCTCTGTCTAACGAGACGCGAGAATTCCGGTGAGGTGCATGACGCACTTTTTTGTCGACTGCTTCTCTACTTTCCATCGAGATCTCGGCGCTTATGAGATTTACATAGGCGTTTAAAAGATTCTGACCTAAATCATTAAGGTTTACATGTGTCCCTTCTGTTTTATACGGTCATGCGCCTTTCAACTACATATCAAGAACACCAACACTTGGAAATGGGGAATTTTACCGTGTTCGGACTTCAACATTTTAACTAAAGTTTGCTGATTTCTTGTTCATCCATCTACTTGTTTCAAATCATTTCATTCACACGCGAGACAGGGATAACATTTAATGCCCCGTTTTTACAATGATGAACAGTTTTACCACAATAACTCATTATGTTATTTAGTCATTTCATTCTATAGATATAGGCTACATGACATAAGACATGGATACTTTCAGGGGTGCAGTTCTTAATGACCACAGCTATTCTTTTTATGGTGTTCACTCGACCACCCATACACTGCAGCTGTTGGTCCCAGCAGTGAAGTCCTTCATGGTCGTGTCAATATTGAGTGTACAGACTATTTCAGTTTCATTGTTCCAGGTGATGGCAACTGCCTCTTCAATTCTCTCGGTCTAGCAACTCATCAAGGTTTCACACAAGCAGCACATTACAGACACATATGCAGGCATGTCGTGCAAAATTGGGAAATATACAAAGACCTTGCTGCAATAACACATGACTTACCCTGCCATCAAGTAAGTCTGTACTGTGACATCATGTTAGCCAATAATGGTTGGGCAACAGGGCAGCATGTCTAACATCCAAATATGGTGATTAGGCAGAACACACAACCATTCGCTGCACTTTGAAAGAATATCACCCTGCATCAGTCTCACAGGAAAATATCACACTTCTCTTATGAGATGAACAGCATTACACATTACTAACAGAAACTGACCAACATCCAATACATCTTTTATTTCAAGCTCCTCTCACAAGTTTGGGGAAATCAATGCCAAAAGAAGAAATTCCCACAGTCACACATTTTGCAAGAAGAAAACCAGGACCATGGGTAAGACACATAGCAAGAAAATGTTACTTGAACTAAAAAACACACACACACTGATTCCTCATTTAACACTCAAACTCGACATTTACACACAACACCGGCTTCATATTTTTCAGGCATTTGCAGGATTTCAGGCTTTTAGAGCTTGATTTTTTCTTGATTTCAGGCTTAACCCTTTTATAGAACATATTTTGGATTCTGATTTTTGTGTGGATAGTCTGTTTAAAAAACTATTTAACCCTTATTTCTGACTATAAGTCAACCAAATTACTTATATTTTCAAAAACTCTATGACAGTGTAGATCCTGATCATATGGCTTCTGAAGAAGCCATCTGATCAGGATCTACACTGTTTGCAAAGGTAATAGTTGTGTTTCGTTCAGCAGGATAAGGGTTGAAGCTGCAAAATCGGGCCTTTCAGGCATGGAAAAGCGTGGTCAGTATGAGGCCTGACAACAGCAACATGCAATCTGGAGATGACCTTTGCACAAGCCATTGGCTTTTTGTCAAATCCTGGACCATATGTATTTGTCTGTTGTTTTTTTTTTTATCCTTGTATGTGAAGCAATCAAAATAAAGTTTGAACCAACATGCAATTACAGTGAACAACTTTCTCCTTTCACATTGGATCACTACTCTGCAAAAGACAGTGACCTATATTTGACATGCAGGACACTAGGATTATCTTTTCAGCACCTAACTGAAACAGAAACAAAACACGAAACAGCACTTATACATAAGAGAATAAATAACAAGATAACATCTAGAGAAAACAATTACATGCCTCTGTACAGGACTTACCAGCCCCACCCTGACAAGATCCACAATACAATAAAGTCATGGACTCTATTCGTGACTTTGAATTGCAACAAATGGCATACGCATTTCATTTCTGCAATATCTATTGTTTAATGGATCTATGGGTAAAGTTATAGACATTCATGGGAGCTGTATGTTAATTGTATTGATTCCTGATCATTGCCTTCTCTTCTATTTTGGATGGCAGAAGTCCAAAAGATTCTTTGCCAGATGTAGTCTTGGTGGAGTTTGACAAATATACTGGACCTGCATTCTTACCAGGTGCACCAAAAATAGTACCCATAGTACCTGTAGAAAGAAGGGTAGATTGCTTTTGTTATGGGTGCAAAAGGAAGCAGACTCCACATACATGTAGGCTGGGTTGGGGCACAACTATTCACAGATGTCAGGGTATGGCTATTGGAGAGGAGAAACAAATCAGTACATTGCCATTGACCCTGGTAACAATCAGTTTGAGTCGAAAAATCCTGGTGCCCTTTTCGTTGATTTGTCTCTAGCAAAGACTGCTGATGGACCAGGTGAATTCCGAGATTTTGCTTGTACATTTCAATGAAGATCGCCTCTGCCATCGAGTCAATACCCCGACAACACAGGCCCGACATCAAGGAAAGAATAGCTTTTCTGTCTGAAAGGACTAAACAAGTTTTCACAAAGTTTCATTTACTACATGAAATCGGTGTGTGGCATGTCAGCAACTAACCTCTTACAAACTACTGCACCTTTTCTGTCCATGTTTTGTATTGATTCTTAATAAACTTATCAATGACTTTGTCTATTGTCACATCTTCAATTATTTACACATCTCCATTTAGCCAGCTGGATTGAGCTTCAGCTTGTTACAGTACCGCCAGTTCCAGTCACTGTAAACATCTTTCATTTCCAAACTGTGAACCCAAACAATGGCAGACAACAAAATTGAAAATGCAAAACAGTGGGATTGATTAAAGGAATCACCGGTGAAATCAGGAATAAGAGAGTATGTGTAAGTCTCAGCTTCACTGCGTATCAACACTTATAAGATCATACAGACACTCCACCTCTGTTAAACACATTCTATACCAAATGGAATCTTCCTCGCCATATGTCCCAGGAACCCATTTCAAACTTTAGGGGTGTCAGGCTGTGTTTTCTTCCGCATTCATTTCTTATCCCTTTTTATACCAAATGGAACCTTCCTCCTTCAAGCAGGAGTTCAACTCAAAATTTAGGGGTGTCAGGTTGTGGTTTCATCAAAATTTATTTGAAACATGACTGAACTTTTAGCAAACAGTAGCGGTTCTGCGGCGTCTGATCTGGGCTAGCACTGTTTGCCAGGGAAACCGTTTTATAGTTTCTGGTACTAAATGGGTTAAATGCCTTAAACTTATGCAAACATTGTAGACCTAGGCCTCCATTGTAGGCCTAGATCAGAGGCCTTGCTCTGTGACATCTGATCTGGTCCAGCACTTTTTGACAATTACCCGTTTTGGGGTTTCTGATACAAAATGGGTTCAGTACTCATTCAAAAGTCTCCAGAAGCCAGGGATAAAAACACATCAACAATAGTTGATGACAATTAGCAGTAAATACTTCTAAAAAAAATGTCTACATGTACGCAAACTGATCTGTCGCAATTTGCTCCAAAACATGTCTTTACTCCCTATTACAGCCTGTTGATTATAACTCTGCCTGTTGATTTCACTTCAGTCCTGTTCATGCTTATTGAATATAGCAGCTCAACCACTGAATTCACTGCCCTTCATTATAAGGATGCCCTGCACAAGTGTCAGAAAAGGTTAATTGACCTGCTCCATTTGAACTACATACTTTGGATGTAGTGTTAAAAATCATCAGAAAGTCAAGACAAAAAAAAAACTACTTCTCAATTAGTATTTTCTAAATTACTTATGATGTGTGGCATGTCAGCCTATTATTATTTCATGCAGTTGTCTATCACTTTAACTCGGTCTGTACTTACAAAATATACCATGAACCATGAATACCTTCCGTGCTGTGCTACTTACAGTAAATTCGAATTGTATTCGAAAAGTTTCCGGTTTCAGCGGTTGATCGCTGAAGATGACCTATCGATCAGGGAACCGCCTCTTTTTTTTTTTTTTACTGGCTACCTACGTCACGCCTACGGAACGATAGAATGCGTAACCATTGGTTAAGAACGTGAAGCAATTAGAGCGACATCCGGTTAGGAATTAGATCGCTAAAAAAGGTAAAGAAACTGTGCAGTTTCTGTGTTTCATAAGTTATATAATTTTTACGAGGAAGTTATTTAAAAAACGGGGAATTACATTCAGGAGCCCATTGATATCGCCATCTTTGGAGTAAATACCAAATCCCGTACTTCACACATTTTGGCTAAATTTAGTTTCTCCTGCTGAAGGTGAACTCAAGCCTTAGAAAACGAGTGGTTTTTCGAGGTGTTTGTTGCCTTTTATTTATTACTGCGCTTTGCTACAAGTTCAGCGTATTAACATGCACACACAATAAACATATATGGTTATATGTGTTGTGGATATTTTGCTTGTCAATGCAGCACTAGCGAGAAATCACCACGGAAAATGTCGAAAATGGTTGGTTACGCATTAGATCTATAGAAATGATAACAAAACTTGCAACTATAAAGCGGATCTGTTTTCATCTCCACGGCCCCAGAATCACCCGCACCTTGTTCTACGGAACCATTTTTAGCCAACCTGATAAGCAGTGCGCTATTGATTCGATAATGACATAGTATTTTATGGAAACATTTTCAGTCTCCAGAATCATAGTACCGAATGATTTTCACGGACTTTTACGCTGTGTTTGTTTTATCAATGGTCCGGTAATTGTCTGAAATGAAATAAAACAGGTTTTGGAGTTTTAATTTCTGCGAAGAACTCCTCATCTGCCAAAATTTGCTGGTTAAGCATTAGATCGTCTGGTTGAGCATTCGATAACCAGAGGAGAAAATCACACCAGTTGCTGCCTAAGTAAATGCCAGCAGCTTACTACAATAAAAGGGGGTCTACATATGATTTCTAAATTGTGTTATAATCACCAGAGAAAGAAAGCTGTGATGAAAAATACTTTTCTGGACAAGACCATTAAATGTCTGGGTATCATGCTTATCTGACCGAATGACGCGCCGATTCATAAATAAGAGGTCATTACTTGCTTTTGTAGAAAACAAAATGGCCAGCTTACGCTTTGTAATGGCGATTAAATCTATATCCGGATGGGACGGCCATTAATGAACCGTCTCATCCGAGAATGAAAGCTGTTCGCCATCCTGTAAATGAATTTGACTAAATCTCCTATTAACAAGAATTGCCCAAAATAAAAAAATGGAGAGAACCCGTTTAAGAAACTCAGGCGTGAAAGGCTAAGGGTAAGATCGTTAACACTGCAGATACGAAAGCCTATTTGGCTTATGTAGGAGAAAATAAAATACCGTAAAGGCGTAGTAACGCGACACAAAAGACGTAATAACGCAAAAAAGGCGTAGAAACGCAAAACAAAAGACGCAGTAACGCCAATCAGAAGGCGAAGCTACGCAGAAAAGGCGTTGTACATGTAACGCAAAAACAAGGCGTAGTAACGCGAAAAAGTGCATACTTATGCAAAAGAAAGACGTAGTAACACAAAAGAAAGGCGCAGTGATGCGAATCAAAGGCGTTTTTACGCGAATCAAAAGGCGTAGTAATGCGAAAAAAAGGCATATTAACGCAAAAGAAAGGCGTATTTGTTTTAGCTCGCCTCTGCAAAGCAAATAGGTAGCCGGAATATCCTACTCCTGGGACTGCGCATGCCCCCAAAATATATGTCTGTATCATGATCGATAACCCAGATCGGAGATCCCGTGAGTTCTATGCTAACTGTCAAAACGATAAGATAAAGATATTGTCTAAAACCAACTTCTTATTAATACAAACAGCGCAAGAATGACACACCATGTATTCTTAATCATGTTAATCAAGACGAACTAGAATCCATTTGTAAAATTTATAGTAAAATTTATAAATTTTAAGTAAACAGAAGGACATGTGCGTTCATTAAATAAATTGAGAGAAGTAAGTAAGTCAGTCAGTCAGTCAGTCAGTAAGTAAGTAAGGACTTTATTTAGTGAGGGTAGCAACATTTAAGCTAATCTTCCACGAGGCCCTCAGCTAATCTTCCATGATCTAATCTTCCTTCTTAATAAAACATACACGCTATAATATTTTGTTTCATCGGCAGTGTCATTTTCAGATATGAGGAAAAAATATAGATATAATAAATTGATAGAACATACAAGTTATAATATTTTCTTCTATCTGCAGTATCATGTTTAGATATGAGGAACTTTTGAAACCGTTTTGAATATGGAGCAATATTTTCTCACGGATGTATCTAGGCAGTGATTAGGCAGTTTACATTAAGCCAAAAGTCCAGTTTTTTGTTCACTATCGACCGACTGTTGATAATATTATATTTAGTACTAAAAAGGTTGTAGACATTTGTTTTCTCCACATCATTTTGTTTCTTTGAATAATCATTACGAAAACACGCCTATACAAATACAATGTAACCTTTATCGCCAAAAAAAAAAAAAAAAAAACGAAAATTTTAAGATGAAAAATTGTGATATTTTTCTCATTTCTGCAAAAAATATAATGTGATTTAAAAAAACAACAACAAAGGACTGGTGGGTCTATTGCCTCCGAGTGTAGGTAGGAGAAATAGTCTTAAACTGTTTCATTAATCTCTTAAATTCCAGTGTCCAATCAAATAGTGTAGATCTTCACCAGACGCCGGATTCTGCAGCGTCTGATCAGGGTCTACACTCTTTGCCAAGCCCATCCTATGTTTCCAAGATAACCCTCTTTAGTTTTTCACAACACTCTGACCTCACTGCGACTATTTTCATTCTAATAGTTTTTCCGACAAGTCAGTGATATTCACGTGCACTTACGCATAGAACAGCTTTTCTTCTGAGCACCTTTGGGTCGATTGACAAACAATTCCCAGTGGAATTCTTTTCACTGACTGTTACAAGGCGGTTCTTCTTTGGCGGTTTATTTATGTTATTGTTTGTCACTGATTGTATGTATCGCATTTTGGATAGCCAGCTGGTATTGATTCCTGATCATTGCTTTACTTCTACTTTTTATAAGCACCAAGTTTATAATCATGAGTGTCTTATGCTCAACCTGGCTCTCTAATGCTTGACCAAAGAAACACGATATAGATTTAATCGCCATTAAAAAGCGTAAACTGGCCATTTTGTTTTCTACAAAAGCAAGTAATTGCCCTTATTTATGAATCTGTGCGTCATTCGGTCAGATAAGCATGATACCCAGGCATTTAATGGTCTTGTCCAGAAAAGTATTTTTCATCACGGCTTTCTTTCTCTGGTGATTTTAACATAATTTAGAAATCATATGTAGACCACCTTTTATTGTAGTAAGCTGCTGGCATTTACTTAGGCGGCAACTGGTGAGATTTTCTCCTCTCTGGCTATCGAATGCTTAACCAGACGATCTAATGCTTAACCAGCAAATTTTGGCAGATGAGGAGTTCTTCGCAGAAATTAAAACTCCAAAACCTGTTTAATTTCATTTCAGGCAATTACCGGACCATTGATAAAACAAACACAGCGTAACAGTCCGTGAAAATCATTCGGTACTATGATTCTGGAGACTGAAAATGTTTCCATAAAATACTATGTCATTATCGAATCAATAGCGCACTGCTTATCAGGTTGGCTAAAAATGGTTCCGTAGAACAAGGTGCGGGTGATTCTGGGGCCGTGAAGATGAAAACAGATCCGCTTTATAGTTGCAAGTTTTGTTATCATTTCTATAGATCTAATGCGTAACCAACCATTTTCGACCTTTTCCGTGGTGATTTCTCGCTAGTGCTGCATTGACAAGCAAAATATCCACAACACATATAACCATATATGTTTATTGTGTGTGCATGTTAATACGCTGAACTTGTAGCAAAGCGCAGTAATAAATAAAAGGCAACAAACACCTCGAAAAACCACTCGTTTTCTAAGGCTTGAGTTCACCTTCAGCAGGAGAAACTAAATTTAGCCAAAATGTGTGAAGTACGGGATTTGGTATTTACTCCAAAGATGGCGATATCAATGGGCTCCTGAATGTAATTCCCCGTTTTTTAAATAACTTCCTCGTAAAAATTATATAACTTATGAAACACAGAAACTGCACAGTTTCTTTACCTTTTTTAGCGATCTAATTCCTAACCGGATGTCGCTCTAATTGCTTCACGTTCTTAACCAATGGTTACGCATTCTATCGTTCCGTAGGCGTGTACGTACCGCCCTAATCTATCCTTAGAGAGCTGCTGAAGTCACGCTAAGGTCAGCTGTCCGGTGTAAATTTCAACAAGATAATTACTGCATATAAAGTAAAGTATATGTATATGCCTTTAGTATTATATTGCACGACCAGCAGAAAAAGCGACCGACTGAAGTCGGTTGATTTTCTAAGTGCCCTAAAATCACCGTGTCATTCGGTCAATCGGTCATTCTGTCAGTCTGTCTGTCCGTCCGTAACCCGTTTGTGAAAATTGGTGATAGTGACTTAACCGCTTGGAATATTTAAACAATTGTTGGCATACTGATAGATATCAATGAGATCTAACCAATGAACTTGCGAAATGTTACATTCCATTTAGTATAGCCTCGCCGAGGCGAAAAATGTGAAAATGTTCTAACTGCTTCTCCTAGGAAACCGTTGGGCCGATTGAAGTCAAATTTCATATGTAGCCTCTATGGGATAGGGGAAACCAAAATTTGCTCATGGGGTCCAGGTCACATGACCAAAATGGCCGCCAAGCCATATATGGTTTGTCTTGATGTCCGTCCGTAACCCGTTTGTGAAAATTGGTGATAGTGACTTAACCGCTTGGAATATTTAAACAAATTTTGGCATACTGATCGATATCAATGAGATCTAACCAATGAACTTGCAAAATATTACATCCCATTTAGTATAGCCTCGCCGAGGCGAAAAATGTGAAAATTTTCGAACTGCTTCTCCTCGTAAACCATTGGGCCGATTGAAGTCAAATTTCATATGGAGCCTCTATGGGATGGGGGAAACCAAAATTTGCTCATGGTGTCCAGGTCACATGACCAAAATGGCCGCCAAGCCATATATGGTAAAAACCCTTCAAAAATAGTCTTCTCCAGAACCACTGGGCAGATTTCCACGAAACTTAATAAATAGCATCTGGGACGTAGGCCCATCATAAATTGCTAAAATGGTGACCCTGGGTTGACCTTGACCTTCTTTGTGCCTAGGTCAAACTTTGACACATATGCTTTTGTATTGGAAAAGTGAGAATGCATTTATCCTGCATACGATTCAGAATACAGTACTAAAGTATTTTTGCTCCTTACGATAAGGCGCATTTATTGGGGGAACCGTTTTAGGTCCAGGTCAAATGACCAAAATGGCCGCCATACCCATATATGGTAACACTCATAATTTGATCTATTATTTGTATTTCAGTTTCTTTACATATGTCGGTTTTATACACGTGTTGTTCAACATAGTTTAAAGCTCATAAAGCGCTAACGTTGCAACTTACTTAGAAGTGGGACATATCCCGTCGGTTCATTAAAGAGCAGATAAATCAAAACACACTGACACGTTACACAAGAATATGTATTACAAATGACAAGTATGTCAAGGTAACCGCAATCCACTCCAACAGAAGAGGGCTGAGCTAAGCGATTGACAAAAATCTACTGCATCCCGCCTTCAGATTCGCGCTGCATAATTATTTAATATTGTTTATATAAAAATTCACTTTTGCAAGTTTTGTTTGATTTGAGGTTTAACGCCCCCGTCAACACCGTATAGGTAATTTTGGAGGCGGTGCTTCCAATTTTGTGGCACTTTTACTCGACATTGAGATGAAATGACATCTCAAGCCCTGTCGCCCAATGAAACCAACAGGGTTTAAAAGCATGGACGGACCGACTCGCACCACTTTGCCTGGACAGGCTTAGATCCTCTAAGCAGTTTACCAGTACTCGTGTGCGGTCGGTTTCAGGTCTGCGTGGAAGCATCATGCAGCCAATCTATTTCTTTAAGCCCCGATGGGCGGGGCCGTACTTTCTGCTTGGAAGCATCATGCAGCCAATCTATTTCTTTAAGCCCCGATGGGCGGGGGCCGTACTTTTGCAAGTAATATCACCAATTAAGTAGAAAATAGTCGCTGTGAGGTCAGTGTTGAGTAGAGGTTTATCTATAGATCCTGGGCTGGAGTCGTGGGTTGGGCTTGGCAAACACTGACGACCTAGATCAGGCGCCTCAGAACGCGGCGTCTGATCGGGGTCTACACTGTTTGCATAAAAAATGGAATTTTGGGGTTGAACAAAACAGTTTGGATCTCAGTCCGGGACTCATCACGAAAACAGGCCTATATAATTTGACCCCCTTGAACCCCACTTTTATATAGTAAAACTTATGGTGTACCAAAAGGGTCAAAATGACCGATACCGGTCTACCCGCATTTTAGATATACGGGTATACCCGTAAATTTGCGGGTACACCCCTAAATTTGCAGGTACACCCCTATTTCAAATGCGGGTGTACCCGTAAATTTGCAGGTACACCCGCATTTAGCGGTCTACCCGCATTTTACGGGTAGACCTGCATTTTACGGGTACACCCCTATATTTGCGGGTACACCCCTAAATTTACGGGTGTACCCGCATCTTAAAATGCGGGTATACCCGTAAAAATAGGAGTGTACCCGTAAAATGCAGGTCTACCCGTAAATGCAAGTAGACCGCTATTTCTTATTTTCCAATTATCCAATCAAAATGCCGCTTACATATCCCCATTTTTTGGATAAGGCTCTTATCTTTCTTGCGGCGTCTTTGATATACCTGTCCAATTCATGCTGTGTAAACACTCAATAATTTCAAATTTTAATGAGAATCAAGAGCGTTTATTGCACCCTTGAAAAAATCACGGGCTAATCAGTCTGATTTGATATATTAAAATTTAACTAAGGGTATAATAAAATGTTTTGCATTTACTTTCCTGTCATTTATTTAGTTATTTACACAGGTTATCATGTGGGATTTAGTTGTTGAAGCATCAAGAATACACGCCTACATATGTTTGACCCCCAGAAACCCCATTTTCATTTTGTGAAACTTGGGTTTATTGGGGTATATATTATTTTCCTTATTTTTGCTGAAAACATAGATTGTTGGTACTCTTTAGTACTCTTTAGCTGAAGCGGTTCTAACGAGTACCCACAATCTATGTTTTGGAGCAGACTTGACAAAAATAAAGTATACCCTTGTTTATCCCCGATTTTCTTTATGTATGGTTTGGTCTTCAAGGGTTTCAAATAAGCATGATGAAGATGACTCGAATCGCCCCATCCCATCGGGGCCTGAAGAAATAAAATGGGCTACGTAGTGCTTCCGCGCAGAGTTGAAACCGACCGAACTTGAGCACTGATAAACAGCTCAGGTCTAAGCATGCCCAGGAAAAGTGATGCGAGTCGGACCACTCCTTAAACCCCCGCGGTTTCTATTTGCGGTAGGGCTTGAGATGTCATTTCATCTCAATGTCGTGTAAATTCCCACAAAATCGGAAGCAGCGTCTCCAAAATGACTTAAATAGTGTTGACGGGACGTAAAACCTCAACTCAAACAAACAGATAACTCGAAAAGCTTAATTATTTCGAAAGAATGTTTTCTGTTTCCTAATAAAGAAAAAGTGTGTGTGTTGAGGATTGGGGGGGGGGGGGGGGCGGCAAACTCATTCGTTTTTGTCTGAAAAAAATAATCCGAAACATTTCGTTCCTGGGTTGTAAAATTTCCCAGTACATCTGAAAAGGCGTGTTTTCGTGTTATTCAAGCAAAGAATAAGAATGTGCGTGAATACTGCGCAGAAGCGCAGGCAGATGCATGTATGTGTGTGCGGAGTGCGTTTTAGTTGTAAGTTTCACAAACTAAGGTAAAGTGGATACGGGCCTACTACCACTACACTATAAGTTTAAATACCACTATTAATACCACTATTATATGTGCCATAACAACTACAGCTATATAAGCCTGCCCAGGAAAAGCGTGGATAGGAAAACTGACTGGCTCAAAAATGACCTAAAACAGTGTTGACTGGACTGTTAGACTCCAATACAAACAAAACTACTACCGCCACTATTCACGCTACCTCTGTAACCACTACTTCATCTATGTCTACTACAGTCACTAGTAAAAGTAGTTGTAGTAGTAGTAATTGTTATTGCAGAAGAAGCAGCAGCAGTAGTAGTAGTAGTAGTAGTAGTAGCAGCATTAGTAGTAGTAGAAGTAGAAGCAGTAACAGCTGAGGTAGTAGTAGTAATAGTAGTAGAAGTAGCATTTGCAGTAGAAGTAGGAGATATAATTGTAATAGGTGCAGTAGCATAAGCAGTCTTATCATTCTCGTTATTATTATTATTATTACTATTATTAGTAGTAGTAGCATAGAAGTACAAGTATAACTAGTTGTAGTAGAAGTTGTAGCAGTAGAAGAAGTAGCAATAGTAGTAGAAGTAGTAGGTATAGTAGAAGTAGTAGTTGCAGTAGTAGTAGCAGTTATAATCGTAGTAGGTGCAGTAGCATATGCAGCAGCAGCAGTAGTAGTAGTAGCAGAAGTAGTAATAGTAGTAGTTTCTTTGGGTGGATTGAGATTTAACGTTCCCGTCAACACTATTTAGGTCATTTTGGAGATGTTGCTTCCAGTTTTGTTTGTTTGTTTGATTTAGATTTAACGTCCCCGTCAACACTGTGTAGGTCATTTTGGAGACGTTGCTTCCAGTTTTGTGGGACTTTTACCTAACATTGAGATGAAATGATATCTCACGCCCCGCCGCCCAAAGAAACCAGCATGGACTGTCCGACTCGCACCACTTTTCTTGGGCAGGATTAGAACCTCTAAGCAGTTTACCAGTACTCATGTGCGGTCGTTTCAGCTCTGCGTGGAAGCATCATGCAGCCCAATCTATTTCTTCAAGTCCCGATGGGCGGGGCCGTGCTTACAATTTTGTAGGACTTTTACCCGACACTGAGATGACATGACATCTCAAGCCCTGTCGTCCAATTATATGCATTGAACGGTCTGACTCACATTACTTTGCATGGGAAGGCTTAGTCCTTCTAAGCGGTTTATCAGTACTCGTTCGTCGGTTTCAGCTCTGCGTGGAAGCACCATGCGGCCAAATCTATTTCTCCAAGCCCTGATGTCTGTTTTTTTTTGTTTGTTTTGTTTTATATTGGAGTTTAACGGCTTCCACGCAGAGCTGAAACTGAAACGACTACTGCTATGCGTGGAAACATCGTGCAGCCCATCTATTTCTTCAAGCCCCGCGGTTCGGGGGCCCGATAGTAGCAAGAGAGGCAAAAATAGAAGTAGCTGTAGTAGCAGTGGTAGTAAAAATAGAAGTAGTAGTAGTAGTAGTAGCAGTAGTAGGAGTAGCAGCAGTAGGATTGGAAGTAGGAGTAGTAGTAGTAGTAGTAGTAGTAGTAGTTGTTGTCGTAGTAGTAGAAGTAGTAGAAGAAGTTGTTGTTGTAGAAGTAGTACTGATGGTAGTAGAAGTAGTAGTAGTTGTCGTTGTTTTTGTTGCAGAAGTAATAGAAGTGGCAGTATCAGAAGAGGTAGTAGTAGGAGAAGTAGTAGTGATAGTAACAGCAGTAGTAGTGGTAGTGGTAATAGCAGAAGTAGCAGTAGTAGTAGAAGTAGTAGCAGTAGAAGCCATAGTTGTAGCGATTATGACAATATTAGTAGTAGTTATAGTTGTAGTAGTGTTTAAAGATGTAGAAGTGTTTGGAATAGAAGAAGCCATTATAGCAGTAGTAGTGTTATTGTATTATTGGTAGAATCCGTATTATTATAACTTTTATGATTGTTGTTATTATTAGTAGAATGTGAAGTAGTAGTATTTGCAAAAGAAATAGTAGTTTTAAGTACAATTGCAGGTGCAGTAGCATAAGCATTAGTGAAACTTTTGTCACAACAACTACAAACTCTACAATAGCAGCTTCTACTACTACTACTACTACTACTACTACTACTACTAATACTACAACTACTACCACAACTACTACTACTACTATTTCTATTTCTACAACTTCTACTACTACTACTTTGATCATAGTAGTTGCAGTTGTAACTGTAGTAGTAGTAGTAGAAGAGTAGTAAAAGTAGTATTAGTGTAGCAGTAGTAAAAGTATTAATAGTAGTAATAGTAGTAGAAGTAGTAGTTGGAGTTATAGTAACAGTAGTAGCAGAAGTAGTAGTAGTGATAGTAGTTTTCGTAGTAGTAGAAGTAGTAGTATTAGAATAAGAAGTAGCAGTAGTAGTTGTAGTAGTAGAAGAAGTAGTAGCAGTAGTAGAAGTAGTAGTAGTTGTTGTTGTAGAAGTAGTAGTAATAGTAGCAGTAGTTGTTGTTGCTGTTGATATAGTAGAAGTATTATATGTATTAGAATAAGCAGTAGTAGTAGAAGAATAAGTGGTAGAAGTATCAGCATTAGAAGTGGTAGTGGAAGTAGGAGTAGCAGTAGTAATACTAGTTGTAGAAGTAGTAGCAGTAGAAGCCATAGTTGTAGCGATTATGACAATATTAGTAGCAATCATAGTAGTAGTAGTGCTTTAAAATGTAGAAGTGTTTGGAGTAGAAGAGGCCATTGTAGCAGTAGTAGTGTTGTTGTCTTATTGGTAGAAGTCGTATTATCATTACCATTATTAGTTTATACTAATTTATTTAAGTTCGACTGCGATGGAAACTGCAAGCTTATTTAATCGCTCTCGAACACTCATTCCGGATGTTTTCACACGCGCGAGAGAGAGGCAGTGACTATTGCACCACAGTGTCATTACGTGTCTTGCACAAGGAGACACCTCGATACCGGGTGCCGAATTCGAACGCACAACCTCTCGATCATGAGTTGAACGTGTTAACCACTGCGCTATCGAGGCTGACAATTACCATTATTATTATAAGTAGTAGTAGTAGTAGTCATAGTAATAGTAGTAGTTGCAAAAGTAATAGTAGTTTAAATTGCAATTGCAGGTGCAGTAGCATAAGCATAAGTGAAACTTATAGAAGTTGTAGCTGTAACAACAACTACACATTCTACAATAACAGCTACTACTACTACTACTACTACTACTACTACTACTACTACTACTACTTCTACTACTAGTTATACTACTACTTTTTGTAATAGTATTTGCAGTTGTAACAGTGATGATGATGATGATTTTGTGTTTAACGACGCGCCAGCCCTCTTTGTGGATCATAAGCGTCAAGCGGTAAATGGTTAAACGGCATGAAGAATTATGAGGATATTAAAAGTGAAAAAGTTAGTCTGATATGTATAAAAAATCTTAAACAGTTAAATCTTATGAAAAAGTCCAATTTCTTTTAAGAATAAAATTATATTATCAACAGGTACATCTTGAAACAATTGTTTCAAAGTGTCAGCTTTGAAGTATAAGTTACGGGATTGTGATAAGTCTCTACACATTCAATTAAGATAGTTGTAACAGTAGTAGTAGTAGTAGTAGTAGTAGTAGTAGTAGTAGTAGTAGTAGTAGTAGTAGTTAAAGTAATAATAATAGTTATAGTAGTAGAAGTAGTAATAGTAGTTATAGTAGAAGTACTAGCAGAAGTAGTAGTAGTAATCATAGTAGAAGTAGTAGCTGCAGTAGTAGAAGTAGATATAATTGTAGTAGCTGTAGCAGTATAAACAGTCGAACAATTTTTATTTTTATCATTATTATTTCTCTTATTGTAGAAGTAGTAATAGTAGTAGTTGTTGTATTAGTATAGTAGCAATAGTAGTAATAATAATCATTGTAGTAGTGGTAGTTATAATTGTAGAAGTTGTGGTAATAGTAGTAGGAGAAGCGGAAGTAGAAGAAGTAGAAGTAGAAGTGCTAACAGTAAAAGGCGTAGTAGTAGTAGTAGTAGTAGTAGAAGTAGTAGCAGTAGAAGTAGTAGTAGTAGTGGTAGTAGTAGTACTAGTAGTAGTAGTAGTACTAGTAGTAGTAGTAATAATAGTAGTAGAAGTAGAAGAAGTAGTAGTTGCTGTTGTAGTAGGTAGTAGTAGGAACAGTAGTACTATTATTTCTGCCATAATTAAGTCCACTACTGCTGCTACTACTTCAACATTAACAACAACAAAACCTACTACCAGAACTACTTCTACCACTACTTGTGCTACCAATGTAACCACTGCGGCTTCAACTTCTATAAAAAAGCAATTGTAGAAGTAGTTGTTATAGTAGCTGCAGTAATAGTAATAGTAGTAGTATGGTACTATAAATAATAGACAAGCAGTAGTAAAAGTCCAGTAATGGTAGCAGTAGTAGAAGTAGTAATAGTACTAAAAGTAGAGGAGCAGTAGTAGAAGTAGCAGAAGTAGAAGTAGAATTTTCGGTGGTATTACTGATATTGTAGGAGTAGCAGCAGCATTGGTATTGAAAGTAATATTAGCAGTAACCGAATTATTAGTAGGAGGAACAAGCAGAAGTGGAAGTCCAGCAGTAGTAGCAGTAGTTGAAGTAGTCGTACTAGTTGTTGTTGTAGTAGTAGTAGTAGTAGTAGTAGTAGTAGTAGCAGTAGCAGTAGAAATAATAGTTGTATTAGATGTTGTAGTTGTTGTATTAGTAGTAGAACTACTACTTATATTATTACTGCTACTACTACCACTGCAATATATACTACTTCTACTACTACAACAACTACTACTATTTCTACTACTATAAGAACAACTGCTACAAATACTACAACTTCTAGTACTACTTCTACAGTAACTACTTCTACTACAGCAACCACTTGAAATTCTACTTCTACTGCTACTCCTACTGCTACAACTTCTACTACTATTTCTGCTACTACTGCTTCTGCTTCTATTACTACTACTTTTACTATTACCACTATTTCTACTACTAGAACTACTTCTACTACTGCTGCTACTACATCTATTTTTCTACTACTACTACTACTCATCGGGGTTTGGAGAAATATATGGGGTTGCATGGTGCTTCCATGCAGTGCTGAAACTGAAACGACTACTGCAACTACTCCTAAAATATTTGCGTATACTACTACTTTTACTATAATCAGTACTACTACTAAAAGTTCTACTTCTGCTACTGCTACTACTACGACTTCTTCTACTACTGGACTTCTACTACTGTTTGTTCTTTTAATTTTTGTTTTCCAACTAATACTTCTGTTACTGCTAATACTACTTTCAATACCACTCCTGCTACTACTTCTACAATATTTACTTATACTACTACCTCTACTATAACCAGTACTACTACCGAAACTTCTACTTCTACTACTGCTACTACTTTTAATACTACTACTGCTACTACTACTGCTACTACTACTACAACTTCTACTGCATCTACTACTACTACTACTACTACTACTACTACTACCATTACGGGACTTCTACTACTGCTTGTTCTTTTATTTATTGTACCATACTACTACTATTACAATTACTTCCGTTACTATAACAACAACTTCTACAATTGCATTTAGTAGAAGTTGAAGCCGTAGAGGCTACATTGTTAGCACAAGTAGTGGTACTAGTAGTTCTAGTAGTAGATTTTGTTGTTGTTGATGTTGTAGTCGTAGCAGCAGTAGTGTACTTAATTATGGCAGAAATAATAGCACTATTGTTCCTACTACTACAACTACTACTACTACAGCAACAACTAATACTACGTCTACAACCATTACTACTACTACTACTTATGCTGCTGCTACGCCTACTACTGTTACCACTTCTACTTCTTCTATGACTTCCGCTTCTACTTTACTAATACAATTTCCACTACCTCTACAATTATAACTACTACTACGATTATTATTATTACAACTACTGCTACTACTACTACTTATACTATAACAACAACTACTACTACTCCTACTAGCACAATAATAAAAATAATAATAATAGTTATAATTGTAGAAGTAGTGGTAATAGTACTACTTCTACTAGAACTACTACTACCACTACGTGTGCTACCAATGTAGCCACTACGGCTACAACTTCTACTAAAAGCAATTGTAGAAGTAGCTGTTATAGTAGCTGCAGTAATTGTTATAATAGAAGTATGGCACAATAAATAATAGAACAAGCAGTAGTAGAAGTCCAGAAACGGTAGTAGTAGAAGTAGTAGAAGTAGTAGTAGTAGTAAAATACTACTACTGCTACAATCATTAGTAGAAAGAAGTAGTTATGGTTGTGCCTGTAGTAGTAATGGTTGTAGAAGTTGTAGTAAAACGTTCTATAAAAGGGTTATCCTTTGGAAGCAAGGAATACACCACAGAACTGAAATATATGGAGTGTTCATATTTTCTAGGACAGACTAGCTTGTTTCGGCCAATTACGCCTCATCAGTAACCCTAAGATGTTTTCAAAATTCCACAATAGAATCAATGATCCCAAAGGACAAGAGAATATAATCTACACTATGATGTAGGACAGGGAGACGTTTTACCGCCGCCACACATCCCCACACACCAGCTGTAGTGAAGCTAAAAACGTTCTATAAAAGGGTTATCCTTTGGAAGCAAACACTTGTATAATACTTGTATTTTACACCTAGTGCTGCAATCATTACTACTGTTACTGCTGCTTCTACTATTACTAGAGCTACTAATGCTACTACTGTTACTACTACTCTTAAAATTGTAATAGTAACAGTATGGTAAATAAATAATAAACAAGCAGTAGTAGAAGTCCAGTAACAGTAGCTGTAGTAGTAGTAGTAGTAGCAGTAGGAGAAGTAGAAGAATCAGTAGTTGTACAGGTTACAGTAGAAGTAGTAGTATAAGTAAATATTGTAGGAGTAGTAGCAGTAGTAGTATTGAAAGTAGTAGTGGCAGTGACAGAAGTAGTAGTAATGCAAGCAATTATACTTTGTATATGGATTAATGATTTTGGATTAACGCTTCGGTACTACGACCTAAACTACCTGTGATACCAATATTAGATTAAGATGATTTCTTGTTTTACAGCGCGGTGTAATGACAAAAGCAATAGTAGTAGTAGTAGTAGAGGTAGCAGTATTGCTTAAAAGAGAAACAGTAGTAGTAGAAGTAGTTTAATAGCAGTAGTAGTAAAATACAGGTAGTAGCAGCAGTATTAGAACTAGTAGTAGTAAAAGTGGTGCCTTAAGATGTAGAAGAGGCAGGAGTAGAAGAAGCTGTTGCAGAAGTAGTAGTGTAGTTGTATTAGTAGTATAGGCATATTTTTATTTTTATTGTTATTATCATTATTATTAGTAGTAGAAGTAACAGAAGTAGAAGAAGAAGTAGTCGTAGTAGTAGCAGTAGATGTAGAAGCGGTAGTAGTAGTAGTACTAGAAGTGGTAGTAGAAGTAGTAGTTGCTGTTATTGTTGTTTTATGTGTCGTAGTAATAGTAGTAGCATTAGTAGCACTAGTAATAGTAGTAGCAGTAGTAGAAGTGGAAATGATTGCAGCACTAGTAGTAAAATACAGGTATTTTACTACTACGGCTACAATCATTTCTACTACTGCTACAATCAATACTACTTCTACAAATGGTTGTAGCAGTAGTAGTATTTTAATACTACTGCAACAATCTTTACTACTTCCAATACAGCTACTACTAGGAGTAGTTGAACTAGTTTTAGAAGTAGTAGTAGCAGAAGTGGTGCTTCAAAATGTTTAAGTTGTAGGAGTAGAAGAAGATGTTGTAGAAGGAGTAGTGTTGTTGTATTGTATTAGTAGCCGTATCATTATCTCTATTATTAATATCATAATTATTATTATTAGTTGTTGTAGTGTAAGTAGAGGTTGTAGTCGTAGTAGTAGCAGTAGATGTTAAAGCAGTAGTAGTAGCAGTAGTAGTAGAACTAGAAGCTGTAATAGTAGAGGAAGTAGTAGTTGTTATTGTTGGTAATGTATTAGTAGTAATAGAAGTAGCAGTAGTAGCACTTGTAGTAGTAGAAGTAGCAGTAGTAGTGAAATAGCTGTGGTAGCAGCAGTAGCAGAAGTATGTCTACTAGTTGAAGTAGTGGTAATAGTAATAGTAGTAGTAATAGAAGCAGTAGCAGTAGTAGTAGCAGTTGTAGTAGTAGGAGTAGTAGTAGAAGAAAAAGTTCAAGTGGTTGTAGTAGTTGTTGTTGCTGTAGTAGAAGTAGTTACTGTAGTAGTAGTGCTAAAAGTTGTAGTATTGGTAGCAGTTGTTGTTGTAGTAGTAGAAATAATACTAGTTGTTGTAGTAGTAGAAGTAGTATATGTGGCAGTGGTAGTAGTAGCAGTAATAATATAAGTGGTAGTTCTACTACTACGACAACAACTACAACATCTAAAACAACTATTATTTCTACTGCTACTGCTACTGCTACTGCTATTACTACAACTACTAGTACTACTACTCATCGGGGCTTGGAGAAGTATATTGGGTTGCATGGTGCTTCCACGCAGAGCTGAAACTAAAACGACTACTGCTACTACTCATACAATTTTTACTTATACAACTACTTCAACTTTAACCAGTAGTGCTACTGAAATTTCTACTTCTACTACTGCTACTACTACTTCTACTACTGCTACTACTGCTGGACTTCTACTACTGCTTGTTCTTTTAATTATTGTTTTCCTACTAATAATTCTGTTACTGCTAATTTTACTTTCAATACCACTGCTGCTGCTACTCCTTCATTATCAGTATACCAGCGAAACTTCTACTTCTACTAGTGGTACTTCTACTACTGCTCCTCTACTTCTAGTACTACTATTACTACTTCTACTACTGCTACCATTACTGGACTTCTACTACTGCTTGTACTATTATTTATTGTACCATACTACTACTATTACTTTTACTGCAGCTACTATAACAACTACTTCTACAATTGTTTAGTATAAGTTAAAGCCGCAGTGGTTACATTGGCAGCATAAGTAGAGGTAGTAGTAGTACTGGTAGTAGACTTTATTGTTGTTGATGTTGTAGTAGTAGCAGCAGTAGTCGACTTAATTATGGCAGAAATAATAGCACTACTGTTCCTACTACTACGTACTACAACAAAAACTACTACTATTTCTACTTCTACTACTATTACTGCTACTACTTCTACTACTACTACTACTACTACTTCCACAACTACTTCGCATTTTACTGTTAGCATTTCTACTTCTTCTATGACTTCCGCTTCTACTACTACTATTACCACTACTTCTACAATTATAACTACCACTACCACGATGATTATTATTACTGCTACTTATACTTATACAACAACTACTTCTACTACTTCTACTACTAAAATAATAGAAATAATAATGATAAAAATAAAAATTGTTCGACTGTTTATACTGCTGCAGCTACTACGATTATATCTACTACTACTACTACTACAGCAGCTACTACTTCTACTACTTTTACTTCTACTACTTCTGCTACTACTGCTATTATAACTACTACTACTACTTCTACCGTGCTATTACTATTATTATTTATTTTACTACTACTACAAATACGACGACTACTACTACTACTATTACTGTTACAACTGCAACTACTATGACAAAAAGTAGTAGTATTACTAGTTGTAGCAATACAAATAGTGCTAGAAATAGTAGAGTGTGTGTGAGAATTTGGGTTTAACGTCGCTTTCAACAATTTTTCAGTCATATCACGACGGTGTCTGGTTGCGACAGAGAGCTCAATGCTCACTTTTATAGAGCTGCCTCACTGAAGTATCATGTCCCAGACACATTACACGATACCACACCCAGTCACATTATCCTGACACTGGGTAGACAAGTCCTAGCTCTACCCCGTAAATCTGAGTGCCAAGCGAGGAGCATCTAGTACCATTTTTAACGACTTTGGTAAAAGAAGTAGTAGGTGTAGTAGTAGTAATAGCAGTAGTAGTAGTAGTAGTGGTAGTAGTAGCAGCAGTAGTAGTAGCTGCTATTGTAGAATTAGTAGTTGTTGTTACAGCTACAACTTCTAAAAGTGCCACTTATGCTTATACTACTGCACCTGCAATTGCAATTAAAACTACTATTACTTTTGCAACTACTACTTTTACTACTACTACTACTACTACTACTACTACTACTACTACTAATAATAATAATAAAAATAATCATAATAATGGTAATTGTCATCCTCGATAGCGCAAGTGGTTATCACGTTCGAATCATGATCGAGAGGTTGTGCGTTCGAATCAGGCACCCGGTATCGAGGTGTCTCCTTATGCAAGACACGTGATGACACTGCCTAACTTCACCCAGGTGTAAATTGGTAGCAGTGGTGTAATAGTCACTGCCTCTCTCGCGCGCGTGTGAAAACATCCGGAATGAGTGTTCGAGAGCGATTAAATAAGCTTGAAGTTTCCATCGCAATCGAACTTAAATAATTTAGTGTAAACTAATAATGGTAATGATAATACGCTTTTTAATAATAAGACAACAACACTACTACTGCTACATTGGCCTCTTCTACTCCAAACACTTCTACATTTTAAAGCACTACTACTACTATAATTGCTACTAGTAATGTCATAATCTCTACAACTATGGCTTCTACTGCTACTACATCTACTACTAGTGCTATTACTGCTACTCCCACTACCACTTCTAATGCTGATACAACTATTTCTTCTACTACTACTTCTAATACTACTGCTACTGCTTATTCTAATACTTAAAATACTTCTACAACAACAACAACAACAACTACTACTACTACTCCTACTACTACTATTACTACTACTTCTACTACAACAACTACTACTACTTCTACTACTACGACAGCTACTATCACTACTACTACTTCTGCTACTACTGTTTCTATAACTACAACTACTACTTCTACTACTATTACTACTATTACAGTACTACAGTTACAGTTGCTACTACTATGACAAAAGTAGTAGTAGTAGAGGTTGTAGAAATAGAAGTAGTAGTAGTAAAAGTAGTAGTAGCAGTAGTAGTAGCTATTATTGTAAGTTTGTAGTTGTTGTGACAGCTACTACTTCTACAAGTTTCACTAATGCTTATGCTACTGCACCTTCAATTGTAATTAAAACTACTATTTCTTTTGCAACTACTACTACTTCAACTACTACTATTAATAATAATAATATACTACTTCACTACTACTATTAATAATAATAATAATAATCATAGAAGTTATAATAATCCGACTTCTGCCAATAATATAACAACACTACTACTGCTACAATGGCTTCTTCTGTTCCAAACATTTCTACATTTTAAAACACTACTACAACTTTAACTGCTACTAATCTTCTCATAATCGCTACAACTATGGCTTCTACTGCTACTACTTCTACAACTACTGCTACTACTACTACTACCACTACCACTACTACTTCTGCTACTACCACTACCACTACTACTACTACAACTACTACTACTACTACTACCACCACCTCTGCTACTGCCACTTCTATTACTTTTTCAACAAAAACAACAACAACAACAACAACAGCTACTACTACTATTACTATTAGTACTACTTCTACAACAAAAACTGTTACTACAACTTCTACTACTACGACAACTACTACTACTACTACTACTTCTAATACTACTGCTACTACTTCTACCACTGCTACTATTACTACTTCTATTTTTACTACTACTGCTACTACTACTACTTCTATTTTTGCTACTGCTGCTACAGTCGGGTCCCCGAACATCGGGGCTTGAAGAAACAGATGGGCTGCATGATGCTTCCACGCAGAGCTATAACAGACCGCACACGAGTACTGGAAAATCGCTTAGAGGATCGAAGCCTGTCCCGGCAAAGCGGTGCGCGTCATCCATGTTTATAAACAGTATTGGTTTCATTGGGCAACAGGGTTTGAGATGTCATTTCATCTCAATGTCGGGTAAAAGTCCCACAAAATTGGAAGCAACGTCTCCAAAATGGCCTATACAGTGTTTACGGGAACGTTAAACCTCAAATCAAACAAACAAAAAACTGCTGCTATCATTTCTACTACTACTACTACTACTACTACTACTACTACTACTACTACTACTACTATTACTACTACTACTACTATTACTACTACTGCTACTACTACTACTACTACTACTGATAGTACTTCTTCTACTACTACTACTACTACTACTACTTCTACTACTACTACTACTACTACTACTACTACTACTACTACTACTACTGCTTTTACCTTCACGCCGCGCGGTATTACATGAAGTCATCACCATCTAATATTACTAACATACTTACCACTTGTATTACTACTACTTCTGTGGGAGTGGTGGGGTGAGGCAAAGGTGGCGTGTATCTTGTGTCAACTGATATTGGCCTGCAATTGGATAAGGCCTGATGTCCTTACAGCAGGTAAGGGTAGAGGGGGTTGTTGTTTGTTCTTATTATTCCACACTTCCAGTCTTTTCCTCTTTCTCCTCTGTCCCTCACTTTCATCTCCTCTACTATCTCTTCTATCTCTTTTCTTTCTTTCTCTTGGAGACGACACAAACTGACCCGAAAGGGTTGACATGTCGTTAAATCCAAAATAATTAATCAGTCAACTACAACTTCTGTACTGCTACCACTTCCGCCAAAACTACTACTACTACTACTACTACTACTACTACTACTACTGCAATATTTACGTATACGCGCGAGTCGGACCATCCATGCTTATAAACCCTATTGATTTCATTAAGCGACAGGGCTTGAGATTTCATTTCATCTCAATGTCGGGTAAAAGTCCCACAAAATTGGAAGCAACGTCTTCAAATTGACCTATATAGTGTTGACGGGAACGTTAAACCTCAAATTAAACAAACAAAATACTTATACTACTACTACTACTACTACTACTACTACTACTACAGTACTACAACTACTACTACTACTACTACTACTACTACTACTACTACTACTACTACTACTACAACACCGGTCCCGCCCATCGGGGTTTGGAGAAACGATGATCCCACGCAGGGCTGCTACCGACCGCACATGAGTACTGGTAATCCGCTTAGAACGTCTAAGCCTACCCAGGAAAATTGCTGCGAGTCGGCGCGTTCATGCTTATAAACATTTTGTTTTCATTCAGCGGCAGGGATTTAGATGTCATTTTATCTCAGTGTCGGGTAAAAGTCTCACAAAATTGGAAGCAACGTCTCAAATGAACTAAATAGTGTTAGCGAGGACGTTATACCTCAAATCAAACCAAACAAAATACTGCTACAACTACTACTTCTACTTCTACTACTACTACCATTACCAACAATACTGCTACTACTACTACTACTAAACCACTCATCGGGGCTTGGTGCCGGTGTAGCGTGAGATCTTTAAACCCATGAGAAAGTTAATACCAAGGTATATCTGCGCGTGCGCAAGAAGGCCGTGAGAAATGTCATCCATTTCCTGTTAGCCCCTGCCCCTTTCATCTTTAGCCTATGTTTAAAATGCTAACATTACGAACTTTAAATAGAACACTATTTATAACAAGCTTTATTTATTAATTAATTAATTAATTATAGTAAATAATAATGATAATATTAATCATAGTCCGAGGCTGAGAGTAAACATGTACACTCTTACCTTTTCAGTTCTACGGTGTATTCCTAGCTTCCAAAGGAGATTGAATCCTGTTAAACATGGGTTTCATGGAATTTATATTTTAGCTATATACCAAGGTGATTAACATGTGTGATTTATGGTTTCACATTTCCTGTTATCCCCATGCTTATCAAAACACAGTGACCAATTTTCACACCTTTCTGCTTATATGCGGTATTAATGCATAATGTCAACCAAACAGGTTTTCTCTTATCCGTTTCAATAAAAGAAAAAAAAAAAAAAAAAAAAAAAAACACACACACACACTCAAAAAAAAAAAAAAAAAAAAAAAATACAAACTTTACTATGCAATACAATACAATACTTAAACTTAAAAAAAAATAATAATAATAATTATAATAATAAAAAAAAACAGAAGGAATAACCGAACCCAGTGCTTCCTTCGACGCTGTAGGTTTCGTTTGTTTAATTTAAGGTTTAACGTCCCCGTCAACACAGTATAGGTCATTTTGGAGACGTTGCTTACAATTGTGTGGGACTTTTACCGAAATGACATCTCAAGCCCTGTCGCCCAATGCAACCAATACGGTTTATAAACATGGGCGTTCCGACTCGCACCGCTTTACCTGAGCAGGCTTAGATCCACTAAGCGGTTTACCAGTACTCTTGTGCGGTCGGATTCAGCTCTGCATGTAGGTATGTAGGTAGGGTAAAAATGCAGGTAGGTAGGAAGGTGTAGGTAGGAATGTGACAGAAGAACCGCCTTTGAACGGAAAGTGAAACGAATTCAACTTTGGGGGGGGGGGGGGGGTGTTGAATTGGTTTTACGTGGTCACAATCCTCGCTTACTTCCGTCGCGATTCAGACAAATAATTTGTTCAGTCCGCACGAAGGCCTCCTAACTCATCAGTGCAACATATCCGTGAACACAAAACTCAAACAACCACAGCGATGAAATAACGGTGAGACCTCGACAGCAAGTTTGTTATTCCGTTTTACGACCCACCTACCGAGAATTGGTCGCAATGTCTCCAAACTAACTTTCACAGTGTTGACAGGAACTTTAAACCTCAAGTCAAGCAAACAAGCAAACAAAACATCTACATGTACCTACCTTTTCTTAGGCCCCCGCCCATCGGGGCTTGAATATATATATGGGCTGCATGATGCTTCCACGCAGAGCTGAAACCGACCCGCGCATGAGTACTGGTAAACCGCTTAGAGGATCTAAGCCTGACCAAGCAAAGCGGTGCGAGTCGGCTCGTCCATGCTTATCAACTCTATCGGTCTCATTGAGCGGCAGGGCTTGAGATATCATTACATCTCAATGTCGGGTAAAAGTCACACAAAATTGGAAGCATCATAAATGACCTTTACAGTGTTGACGGGGGCGAGAAACCTCAAATCAAACAAAACCTACCTTCCCACCAACACCTCCCCCTCCTTACCTGTCTACCTAAATCTACCCCGTCCATCTGGACTTGAAGAACTAGATTGGCTGCAGGATTCCTTACCACCTGAGTATTGGTAAACCGCATAAGCCTGCCCTTAGCCCCCGCCCAAAGAGGCTTGAAGAAATATATGGGCTGCATGATACTTCTACGCAGAGCTGAATCCGGCCCGCACACTAGTACTGGTAAACCGCTAAGAGGATTTAAGCCTGTCCAGGAACCGCGGTGCGAGGCGGACCGCCCGTGCTAATAAACCCAATTGGTTTCATTGGGCGACAGGGCTTGAGATGTCATTGGATCTCAATGTCGGGTAAAAATCCAACAAATTGGTAGCAATTGGTCGCAATGTCTCCAAACCCACTTTCACAGTGTTGACGGGAACTTTATACCTCAAGTCAAACAAACATGCAAACAAACATCTACCTTCCCACCTATTACAATTATATCTCCTACTTCTACTGCAAATGCTACTTCTACTACTATTACTACTACTGCCTCAGCTGTTACTGCTTCTGCTTCTACTACTAATACTGCTGCTGCTACTACTACTACTACTACTACTACTACTACTACTACTACTACTACTGCTGCTGCTGCTTCTTCTGCAATAACAATTACTACTACTACAACTACTTTTACTAGTGACTGTAGTAGACATAGATGAAGTAGTGGTTACAGAGGTAGCGTGAATAGTGGCGCTAGTAGTTTTGTTTGTATTGGAGTCTAACAGTCCAGTCAACACTGTTTTAGGTCATTTTTGAGCCAGTCAGTTTTCCTATCCACGCTTTTCCTGGGCAGGCTTATATAGCTGTAGTTGTTATGGCACATATAATAGTGGTATTAATAGTGGTATTTAAACTTATAGTGTAGTGGTAGTAGGCCCGTATCCATTTTACCTTAGTTTGTGAAACTTACAACTAAAACGTACTCCGCACACACATACATAATGATACATGCATCTGCCTGCGCTTCCGCGCAGTATTCACGCACATTCTTATTCTTTGCTTGAATAACACAAGACACTACGAAAACACGCCTTTTCAGATATACTGGAAAATTTTACAACCCAGGAACGAAATGTTTCGGATTATTTTTTTCAGACAAAAACGAATGAGTTTGCCGCCCCCCCCCCCCCCCCCCCCCAAATCCCCAAAACACACACACTTTTTCTTTATTAGGAAACAGGAAACATTCTTTCGAAATAATTAAGCTTTTCGAGTTATCTGTTTGTTTGAGTTGAGGTTTTACGTCCCCGTCAACACTATTTAAGTCATTTTGGAGACGTTGCTTCCGATTTTGTTACACGACATTGAGATGAAATGACATCTCAAGCCCTACCGCAAATAGAAACCGCGGGGGTTTAAGGAGTGGTCCGACTCGCATCACTTTTCCTGGGCATGCTTAGACCTGAGCTGTTTACAAGTGCTCAAGTTCGGTCGGTTTCAACTCTGCGCGGAAGCACTACGTAGCCCATTTTATTTCTCCAGGCCCCGATGGGCGGGGGCGATTCGAGTCATCTTCATCATGCTTATTTGAAACCCTTGAAGACCAAACCATACATAAAGAAAATCGGGGATAAACAAGGGTATACTTTATTTTTGTCAAGTCTGCTCCAAAACATAGATTGTGGGTACTCGTTAGAACCGCTTCAGCTAAAGAGTACTAAAGAGTACCAACAATCTATGTTTTCAGCAAAAATAAGGAAAATAATATATACCCCAATAAACCCAAGTTTCACAAAATGAAAATGGGGTTTCTGGGGGTCGAACATATGTAGGCGTGTATTCTTGATGCTTCAACATTGTATATCTGGAACTAAACCCCACATGATAACCTGTGTAAATAAATAAATAAATGACAGGAAAGTAAATGCAAAACATTTTATTATACGCTTAGTTAAATTTTAATATATCAAATCAGACTGATTAGCCCGTGATTTTTTCAAGGGTGCAATAAACGCTCTTGATTCTCATTAAAATTTGAAATTATTGAGTGTTTACACAGCATGAATTGGACAGGTATATCAAAGACGCCGCAAGAAAGATAAGAGCCTTATCTAAAAAATGGGGATATGTAAGCGCCATTTTGATTGGATAATTGGAAAATAAGAAATAGCGGTCTACTTGCATTTACGGGTAGACCTGCATTTTACGGGTACACTCCTATTTTTACGGGTATACCCGCATTTTAAGATGCGGGTACACCCGTAAATTTAGGGGTGTACCCGCAAATATAGGGGTGTACCCGTAAAATGCAGGTCTACCCGTAAAATGCGGGTAGACCGCTAAATGCGGGTGTACCTGCAAATTTACGGGTACACCCGCATTTGAAATAGGGGTGTACCTGCAAATTTAGGGGTGTACCCGCAAATTTACGGGTATACCCGTATATCTAAAATGCGGGTAGACCGGTATCGGTCATTTTGACCCTTTTGGTACACCATAAAAACTGGAGTTTACAGGGGTTAACTTATATTTTTATTATTTCTGCTTTAAAGTATTTATTGAGGGTACCTGTTAAAAACACCTCGACGAGGCGGCACAATCTAAATTTTAAGCAGAAATAAGAAAAAAATATCACTATCACACTTTTTCACCGTAAAAGTTTCGTTTTTTCGGTGGTTAAGTTTATAATACATTTGTATAGGCGTGTTTTCTTGATGTATTTTCCCAGCCTACAATCGGTGACAATCGACCACGGGTACGTCATGCCGGACGGGCGATGGTTGCGAGCGCTGGCTACTGTAGGCACGTGCCTTGATTGTCAGATTGTTTTTAGTTTTTTTATATTATATTCACTGACCACTTCTCACCAGGGCAATTTGGGCAGTCGGGGAGGCTTCCCCTTTCCACTGAGGTCGCTTTTGTCGTCCGCTCACGACTGCCGACGACTGTCCTGTCTGATTACATACAAGTGCATACCTTTATCTATAATGGTTGACAATTTACACCTCTGCATCTCGCCTTTATGGTTTCAGCTTATCATAATACGATCTGACAGCTTGATGAGAACGATGTTTTTAAATGAGTATATTACCTAATATTTTCAACCTCCATGAACTAATAGAATCAACCCTCACATTTTGCTCTCACAAAACAACTTCTATACTTTTGACACAAGTCCTTGTAATTTATAATGTAAAGAGTGAGGACTGTGCAATTGCAATACATACAGAAATGGACACAACAGGAGGCTCAGTTATAAGGTGGGTGAAGTGTACGATGAACATAACCACCCCTACTTTTGCAAACAATGTAGATCAAGATCAGATGACTTTTGAAGAAGCAGTGTGATCAGGTTCTACACTGTTTGTCATGCAGTTTGTGAATTGTGTTAAGAAAGTTGAATGTTTGATTGTTCCGCCCAGTTAAACCAATAGGGTTGTTATGCGTCTCGTCGTTGATACGAACCATAAAACACCTATATAATTTTGACCGCCTACCACCCCCTCCCCAACGAAAACTTGACTCAACGTTGGAACACGTTTTCAATTCATTCTTTCTACTATCGATCGAACCAACATTGGATCGTTTTCAATTCTAGTGTGATCGGTCACTGACGCTCCAGGTTTGCATGATGAAAACATTCACAGTAATTAGAGTCTTTAACCTGCACATATTGGGCCTCCCTGCACGTGCGCCTCCCTGCACGTGCAGGGGGTCCCAAGTTAACGTCCCGATGCGGAGGACGATGCACTTTGTGGCATTCACCCGAAGCATGTTCGGACACCGCAGTTTTATTACTGCTGCCGGGAATCAAACCGGGAGCCTCTAGCATCATAGGCAAGTCCACTAACCATTGAGCTACCACGCTCGATTCAATGTCGAGTGCCTGTTCGACCACTTTAATACATGTATATACAGGTGTTCATTCATTGTTTCTCGTTTTGGTCCCCGCCCATCGGGGCTTGAAGAAATAGATGGGCTGCATGATGCTTCCACGCAGAGCTGAAAACGACCCGCACACGAGTACTGGTAAACCGATTAGAGGATCTAAGCCTGCCCAGGAAAAGCGGTGCGAGTCCGCTCGTCCATGCTCATAAACCCTATTGGTTTCATTGGGCGGCAGGGATTGAGGTGTCATTTCATCTCAATGTCGGGTAAAGTCCGTCAAAATTGGAAGCAACGTCTCCAAAATGACCTATACAGTGTCGACGGGTACGTTAAACCTCAAATCTAACAAATCAAAAACAAATCTTTCTCGTTTCTGCACCAACACTGTAACTGCTGGTTACACGGATCAGCCTCGAGGTTTAAACGAGTATCCACAGTCTGTTTTGAGCAGAATATAGAATATATATATTTATGTTAAACCTTCTGAAAAAAAAAAAAGACTTCTGAACTTTTCATATGATAAATTATGATATTTGTCTTAATTTCTGCTAAAAACATAGATTGTAGGTGCTCGTTAGAACCGCCTCAGTGCCCACAATAATATTTTGGAGCAGAACTAAGAAAACAATGTATACCCTTTTAAATCCCACTTTTCTCTTTATAAAGTGCGGTTTACCGCGAAGTTGATTATATGGGCTTGTTAACGTGATATATCCCAGTCCGACGCTTTTGTATTCTCGATCTATAACAGTCACGCTTATTGTGGTTCGGGAAAATTAGCGTAGGTTTGTGGGTAGACCTGTTAAATATCGTCAGGACCCGAGTCTGCCTTCCCATTAACGTCGAGCAAGCAGGGTGGAAAGAGCTAATGAACAGTTAAAATTAAAGACGCTCTAATGTCGAGTTATCTGCGGTCACAATTAAGAGGCGGAGCTATGGCTGAAATGTAATTGATTGGTTAAGCCAGACAGTTGAGATGGTGGTTTTTCTCACTTGATTGTTTACCTTGGCAGTTGTAGACGATTGGGTTTCCGATCGATCAGATAGCAAACCTTTCGGACTCAAAAAAAATTACTGAACTTGTGTGTATGTTTCTTTCAGGTGTAACGTCCCCTTCAACACTATATAGATCCCTTTGGACACGTTGCTTCCAATCTTTTGGAACTTTCGGCCAACCTTGACATAAGATGACACCTCAAGCCCTGTCGCCCAATGAAACCAATAGGGTTTTTAAGCATGGACTCGCACCGCTTTACTTGGGCCCGCTTAGCTCGTATAGTTTTAGTACTTAACTTTTATAACATTAAACAAACAAGTATTTTTGTTTCATTTCCGCGACAACCCTAAATGTGTCTCAGAATAAGCGGTTTACATGTACTCATGTGTAGTCGTTTCAGCTCTGCGTAGAAGTATCATGCAGCAGAATCTAAGACCAGATGGATGGGGGCGGTTTACACGTGTAAAAGTCAAGATATTTTGGTACGAGAAATCGTCCAACTCATTATGTTACTGACCGCATTGCCTCCCTTCAGTTATCAGCATGCATAGCTTATAGGTTTATCACCACCCTCTGACAACTACGTCAGCGAGTCGACTGTTTGTCTCAGCGGTTAGATCGGTTTTACGTGGCCACAATCCTCGCCCTTACCTCCGTCGCGATTTTGACAAATAATTTGTTCAGTCTGCATGAAGGCCTCCTAAAACCCGATCTTTCACTTAAAAAATCAAATTTATTTTATACTCTGTAGTGAAATGAATGCATAACTGAAAAAAATAAAAATGATCTTTTCACACTGTGAATGATATTTTCACATTCACATCACAGTAGCAGCCCGGGCTACTTTGTCTCGCCAAAATTCATATGTTATCGATAAAAAATAATTTCGTAAAATATCAGACTTTCGGATGAGTCTTTAAACCGAGGTCCCGTCTCCGTATGACCTCAGCTGTTGGTGGGACGTAAAACTCAAACACTCACTCACTCGTAAAATGCCTTGAAAAGCCTTCTCTGGACTAAAACTGCTGTATTCAAAATGGAGATCTGTTTAGGTTTTGGAACTGACGGTTGTGACGTCACAGCCTGATCAAAATAGTGACGTACGATACACTTGAGTGTCCTTAGAAATTATAGAATAAAAAGAAAATTTACTTTTTAAGCAGGATGCCAAAAGTATTACATCTCGTGCAAAGCACTAGTGAAAATTCGGATGTTTTCCACACACGAGTCGTGTGTTAAAAACATCCGAATTTTCACTCTTGCTTTGCACTCGTTAAAATTAAGATTTTACAACACACGGTGAAATTTTAGCTCACCTGGGCCGAAGGCTCCAGGGGAGCTAATAGTATAGTGGGTCGTCCGTCCGTCCGTCGGCCGCCGTCCACACTTTTGAGCAGCTATATCTCTGCAGCATGCAGGCTGATCTCAATCATTTCTCACCTCTAGCATGCCTCTGGTGGGGCATTGATGACATAAGCTTTTTTTTCCGAAATCAAACGAAAACTCTGGTTGCTATGGCAATCACAAGGTCCCATAGACTTACAATAGGAAAATGCTTGTCATCACCGAAGCTCCTTCAGTTTTGATTGGAACTTTCTGATACTTATATGTAAGATGGATGTGGATAAAATCTCAGATGAGTTCGAAAAATGGCCAAGTTGGCCCATTTATCATACAGTTATGTCCCTTTAATTGCTGAAAATGCCTATTTTTAGCTCGCCTAACGAAAGTAAGGGGGGGGGGCTATAGCCATACCCCCGGGCGTCCGTCGTCAGCGTCGGCGTCAGCGTCGGCGTCCGCATTTGGTTAAAGTTTACCTGCAAGCTATTATCGTCCTGTAATGTATTTTGACGCAC
Organism: Lucinisca nassula; assembly: GCA_963580285.1. Taxonomy (NCBI): domain Eukaryota; kingdom Metazoa; phylum Mollusca; class Bivalvia; order Lucinida; family Lucinidae; genus Lucinisca; species Lucinisca nassula. The sequence goes on from OY757013.1 coordinate 79,839,969, forward strand.
ATCTAATTTGACGCACCAAAATGTTTCTTCCTATTCGTGGACTTACAGAAGCTAATTTGCAATACCTCACCATCATTTTGGTAGAGCAACATTAGAGTGTCACAGCCAGCTGATTTATGTGAAATTTGAGGATTGTCCTGGAAAATTACAACAGTTTTACCCTGACTGCTCAAATCTTTAAGAGAAATCCTTAAGGCAGTTTTTCCCTCAAATTGAAGCATAAAAATTTAAGATCCAAAAGATGCATCTGAAACAAACAATGCATTCTCTGTTACAGTGTCCCCTGGTGCATTAGTTCACATGCAATTTGTTTGAATGTACAAAATTTTACTTTTCAATCTAATATCACGTCTTATATAAAATATGTTGGGACTGGAAGAAGAGCAACTTGTGAAGTAATGTTCTGTGTGTTTGTTTATTGCCAAGTGTAAAGAATTGCAAGAAAATTCTTGTCAATGATAATGATCAATTTAGTAAAGAAAATACTGACGCAGACCTTTGGTATATTACTCAATACAAGCAAGAGAAACAAGCACTGCAACTTCCCTACCCACTGAAACAAGGACATATAAATGGTGGCCATTTGCAAAATAGGATGCGATTATATAAATTCTTTCCGGTGTCAATCAACAGTTATTCTTGCCATTTTATTTTTTTTTTACAGACAAATTATGATTTCTGTACACAGCCCTGGTATTATTGTTGAACTTAAATAATTATCTTGCAAGTAAAATGGCAGATTGTCAGATGCGTCATTTCACATGACTGTTAACCTAAATGACAGTCACCACGGTGGTCCTTTTTCACCTATAATTTCTACAAAGACTGTTGATGCAAAAATATTTAAATGATATACAAAGATTTGCTAGAAGTCCATGTATGTCTTGCACAAACCCAAGGTACTGGGAGTTGCAAGTTAAATTAATGACACATCAACTAATGCTTAAGTGCGTCAAAACCCATGAGTCTAGGCTATATGTGATGTTTTACAAGTTTATTTTGAATATATAATTAACAATTGGTAAAAAAAAATATTTAACATTATCATTGTACTTCATTTTCCAGGTTTTTTGGCTTAAATTGGACTTTTTGAGAAGTTAATATTTTCCTCTGTATTACCTCCCTTGAAATCCTGTGTTAAAGTTTACCTGCAAGCTGCGTGAGTTCAAATCCCGGGGATGGCATGTTTTTAGCTCACCTGTCACGTAGTGACAAGGTGAGCTTTTGTGATCACATTTTGTCCGTCGTCCGTCGTACGTGCGTGCGTCCGTCCGTGCGTCAGTGCGTCCGTGCGTCCGTAAACAATTTGTTGTCCGCACGATAGCATCTTCATTTATGATATGATTTTGACCACACTTGCACACAACTTGTACCCCCATGAGATCTAGGTTCCTTTCTTGAACCAGCCATATCCCATCATGTGTTACTGAGTTATGGCCCCTGAAAGGGCAAAAATTGCCTATTTTGGTCTTGTCCGCACGATAGCATCTTCATTTATGATTTGATTTTAACCAGACTTGCACACAACTTGTACCACCATGAGATCTGGGTTGCTTTTTTGAACCAGCCATATCCCATCATGTGCTACAGAGTTACGGCCCCTGAAAGGGCAAAAATTGCCTATTTTGGTCTTGTCCGCAGGGTAGCATCTTCATTTATGATTGGATTTTAACCAGACTTGCACACAACTTGTACCCCCATGAGATCTAGGTTCCTTTCTTGAACCAGCCATATCCCATCATGTGTTACTGAGTTACGGCCCCTGAAAGGGCAAAAAATGCCTATTTTGGTCTTGTCCGCACGAAAGCATCTTCATTTATGATTTGGTTTTAATCAGACTTGCACACAACTTGTACGCCCATGAGATCTGGGTTCCTTTCTTTAATCAGCCATATCCCATCATGTGCTTCGGAGTTACGGCCCCTGAAAGGGCAAAAATTGCCTATTTTGGTCTTGTCCGCACGATAGCATCTTCATTAATGATTGGATTTTAACCAGACTTGCACACAACTTGTACCACCATGGGATCTGGGTTCCTTTCTTGAATCAGCCATATCCCATCATGTGCTTTGGAGTTACGGCCCCTGAAAGGGCAAAAATTGCCTATTTTGGTCTTGTCCGCACGATAGCATCTTCATTAATGATTGGATTTTAACCAGACTTGCACACAACTTGTACCACCATGGGATCTGGGTTCCTTTCTTGAATCAGCCATATCCCATCATGTACTTTGGAGTTACGGCCCCTGAAAGGGCAAAAATTGCCTATTTTGGTCTTGTCCGCACGATAGCATCTTCATTTATGATTTGATTTTAACCAGACTTGCACACAACTTGTACCATCATGGGATCTGGGTTCCTTTCTTGAACCAGCCATACCCCATTATGTGTTACGGAGTTACGGCCCCTGAAAGGGCAAAAATTGTCTATTTTGGTCTTGTCTGCATGATAGCTGTTTCATTTATGATTTGATTTTAACTTAACTTGCACACATTTTGTACCACCACAAAATATCTCGGTCAAGATCGAATATTGGTCATGTTGGGTCAAAAAGTAGGTCAGTAGGTCAAATCAGGAAAAAAAGCTTGTGAAGACACTAGAGGCCACAGTTTTGGTCCGATCATCATCAAACTAGCCCAGAATGATCATCTTGACAATATCTCAGTCAAGTTCGAATATAGGTGTTGTCGGGTCAAAAAGTAGGTCATTAGGTCAAATCATAGAAAAACCTTCTGAACACACTAGAGGCCACAATTTATGTCCAATCATCATCAAACTTGCTCAGAATGATCATCTTGATAATATCATAGTCACGTTCGAATATGAGTCATGTTGGTTCCAAAAGTTGGTCAGTAGGTCAAATCATAGAAAAACCTTGTGAACACACTAGAGGCCACAGTTTTGGTCCAATCATCATCAAACTTGCTCAGAATGATCATCTTGATAATATTTTGGTCACCTTGGAATATGGGTCATGGCAGGTCAGAAAAGTAGGTCAAATAAGAGAAAAACCTTGTGAACACACTAGAGGCCACATTTTTGGTCCAATCATCATCAAACTTGCTCAGAATGATAAGTCTTGACAATATCTCGGTCAAGTTCGAATATGGGTCATTTCAGGTCAAGAAGTAGGTCAGTAGGTCAAATCATAGAAAAACCTTGTGAACACACTAGAGGCCACAGATTAGGTCCGATCATCATCAAACATGCCCAGAATGATCATCTTGACAATATCTGAGTCATGTTCAAATATTGGTCATGTCGGTCCAAAAAGTAGGTCAGTAGATAAAATCATAGAAAAACCCTCTCATATAAAGATTTGACCTGTGACTTTGACCTGTGACCTACTTTATCATAACTTTTGAACCATATGAGATAGAGCCTTCATATTTGGCATGTGTGTTCCCTGTGACAAAGTTTTCCCAATCATTCAAATTTTTTTAGCCATGACCTTGACCTTTGACCTACTTTGTCATAACTTTTGGAGCATTTAAGATACAGCCTTCATATTTGGCATAAAGGTTCCTTCATAGGAGTGAGTGTTTGAGTTGAAGTCTCACCGAAAGCTAAGGTCATACAGTGATGGGGCCTCTGTTTAAAAACCAATATGAAAGTCTGAAGAAGCTTGGGATCGATACTGCTACCCCAAGGCAAGTAACATGACCACAGTACCATGAAGGCTTCTAAACTTCATTGGAATGTTGTGTAGATTACCCTCTAGGAAAATAGCATAACGATTAACAAATGGTCACAAGAGCTAAAAATAGAAAAAACATTGTGAATTTGCTTCAAATGCGAACTCCTTCTAAACCTTTGGGCCAATTGGATTTTAAAACTTCACAGGAATGTTGCCTAGGTGACTCCCTACCAAAATAGTTAAACCTTATTCCACTCCAATGAACAAGATGGCTGCCAGAGCTAAAAATAAAAAAAAATCTTCAAATGACAATTCCTACTGTACTCTTGGGCCAATTTCATTCAAACTTTGAAGTAATGTTGCTTAGATGACCCTCTACCAAAAAGGCTGAAACAATCCCGCTCTGATGAAAAAAATGGCCACCGGAGCTAAAACTAGAAAAATATTGTAAATCTGATTCAAACGTGAACCCCTCCTAAACCCTAAGGCCAATTTGATTCAAACTTCACAGAAATATTACCTAGGTTACTCCCTACCAAATAAGCTAAAATCACTGCTGATGGCCACCATAGCTAAATATAGAATGTACTCGAGACAGTGACAGACAGGTGAGCGAACCAGGGCCCTGTGGGCCCTCTTGTTTTGTTTTTTTTTTCTTTTCTTTTTCTTTTTTTTTTATTTTTTTTTTTAAAAAAAAACATAGCGGATCTGGGGCTCAAGGTCAAGGTCACTGTGGCTATTTTTAGAAAAACATTGTCATCGCTCTAGCGCCTTGATTTATTGATGGATTTTAATATAACTTCACACAAATGTTGGGTATGATGATTTCTCTAGCAAGTTCGACTTTCAGGGTCTGGGGCTGAAGGTCAAGGTCATTGTGGCTATTTTTAAAAAAAACTTTGTGATCGCTCTAGTGCCTACATTTATGGATGGATTTTAATATAACTTCACACGAATGTTGGGTATGATGATATCTCGAGCGGATACGACTTTCAGGGTCTGGGCTAAAGGTCAAGATCACTGTGGCTATTTTTAGAAAATCTTTTTCATCGCTCTTTTGCCTTTATTTATGGATGGATTTTAATATCATCACACAAATATTGGGTATGATGATATCTCAAGTGACTTTGACTTTCAGGTTCCGGGGCTGAAGGTCAAGGTCACTGTGGCTACTTTTAGGAAAACTCTTTGTGATCACTCTAGTGCCTACATTTATGGATGGATTTTAATACAACTTTACACAAATGTTGGGTAAGATGATATCTCGAGGGAGTTCGACTTTCAGGGTCAGGGGCTGAAGGTCAAGGTCACTGTGGCTATTTTTTGAAAAACTTTGTGATCGCTCTAGTGCCTACATTTATGGATGGATTTTAATATAACTTTACACAAATGTTTGGTATGATGATATCTCGAGTGAGATCGACTTTCAGGGTCTGGGGCTGAAGGTCAAGGTCACTATGGCTATTTTTTAGAAAAACTTTGTCATCGCTCTTGCACCTTCATTTATTGATGGATTTTAATATAGCTTGACACAAATGTTTGGTATGATGATATTGAGTGACTTTGAGTTTCTGGGTCAGGGGCTGAAGGTCAAGGTCACTGTGGCTGTTTTTTTTAGAAACTTGCCCTCATCTATCATAGACCCCCAAATGCGAGCTATGTTGTCTTCTGACAACTCTTGTTGACCTTGTCATCACCATAGTCCCTTCAGTTTTGATCTGATCTTTCTCAAACTTGTATGTGTTGTGGCTGGGGAGTTCGAAAACCTGCCAAGTCGCCCCATTTATTATAGAGTAACGTCCCTTTAATCGCCGAAAATGCCGATTTTTTACCTTGTCATCACCGTAGCCCTTTCAGTTTTGATCGGATCTTTCTGAAACTTATATATATAAGGTTACTGGGGATAAAATCTCGGATTAGTTTAAAAACCAGCCAGATCGGCCCATTTATCCTAGAGTAACGTCGAGTGATTGCTGAAAATGCCGATTTTTGACCTTGTCATCACCGTAGCCCTTTCAGTTGTGATCGGATCTTTCTGAAACTTATATGTAAGGTGGCTGGGGATAAAACCTCGGACGAGTTTGAATACGGGCCAAGGTGGCCCTTTCATCATAGAGTTACGTCGCTTTGTTTGCTGAAAGTGCCGATTTTTGACCTTGTCATCACCTTAGAAACTTCAGTTTTGATGAGATCTTTCTGAAACTTATATGTAAGATGGCTGTGGATAAAACCTAAGATGAGTTCGAAAACCGACCAAGTCACCCCGTTTATCATAGAGTAATGTCCCTTTGATGGCTGAAAATGTCGATATTTGACATTGTCATCACCGTAGTCCCTTCAGTTTTCATGGGATCTTTCTGAAACGTATATGTAAGGTGGCTGGGGATCAAACCTCGGACGGGTTCGAATACTGGCCAAGTTGGCCCATTTATCATAGAGTTACGTCCCTTTGATTGCTGAAAATGTTGATTTTTTACCTTGCATGGGTGGGAAAGTGCAGGATTAATCCTGATTTCAGGATTGAGTGAGAGCTTTGGCATGATGCGTGTAAATTGTCATTTAAATTGTCCATTTGAAGTTTTAACATGTCTTAATTAAATGATTAGCTACAACTAAGCATGAAGCAACTAATCTCCATTGATATTGGAAGGGTAAACCCATCTATTTTTTTATTTCAAGATAGCATTAGGGCCCCTTCAGGATTCAAAAAGCAGATTTTCAGGATTGAGATTTTTGGACTGTTCTCACCCCTGACCTTGTCATCACCGGAGCCCCGTCCGTTTTGATCGGATCTTTCTGAAACTTATATGTAATGTGGCTGGGAATAAAACCTCGGATGAATTCGAATACCGGCCAGGTCGACACATTCGTCATAGAGTTACATGCCTTTGATTGCTGAATATGCCTATTTTCGGCCTTGTCATCACTGCTGTCCCTTCAGTTTATATCGGATCTTCATGAAACTAACAAACAAGTAAGTCAGGCAGAAAAGCTCGGAGGAGTTTGAAAACTCGTGAGATTTGCCTATTTATCACAGAGTAACATCCCTTTGATTGCAACAGTTAATTGCTTATTTTTGAACTTGTCATCACCATAGCCCCTTCAGTTTATATCAGATCTTCTTAGCAAGTCAGGAATAAAAGCTTGAATGAGTTTGAAAACCGGTGAGGTCAAACTATTTATCATAGAGTTACATTCTACTTGATTTACAGAAAATGCTTACCCTTTCATCACCTTGTCCTCAAAAAAATCTTTCTGTAAAGGTTGCCACTTCATGAAACTTTTAATCTGTTAGCTCAGGTGAGCGATACAGGACCATCTTGGTCCTCTGGTTTTGGTATCCACTTCAAAAAAGTAAATCTCCTGTATATCATGTATGTCTATCATGTATGTCTTTGCAGATGAATGCTCCTCAAGTACTTATTTACACAGACTCTAGAGGTGATAGCCTACGGAACTACATACGAGAAAACTACCTCTTTGAAACATGTAATGTTCATGTAAATGTACTGGCTGGGGCAAGCATTGACAAAATTTCAAGTATTATAAAGCAGAAAATCAGCACAATTCACGCAACACTTTATCCATACACCTATATCATCATGGCTGCTGGTATATTCAGTTTCACACAAAAAATCAAACTATCAAACCATCAGTTTCAGATTGTTTATCAGCATCAGGATGATCAAATTGAACAAATAAAACACACCTTATCTTCTTTATATCAATACATGTCTTCACATCAGATTCATTTTAAAGCTGTACATATCCCTCCTTCAAGTCTTTTGGATTCAAAAAATTACCAAATTTTACATGGCAATCTTTCACATGACACATGCATCATGACTGACACGCAAATATCACACCAGCAAAAACACTTGGAACAGGATATAGCCCTAGTGAACACCCATATCAGTACCTTAAATGAAATGTGTTTGAAGAGAAGTGTTCGCTGGGACCGTAACCTTATTCGTTGTAAACAAAAACTCAGGGGTCAGTATGGCACCAACAAAAAATCACACAAAACAACAGTGTACCGCCACCTCTATGATGGAGTACACCCTTCCAAAGAGGAAGCTTATAAATGGTTCCGGTTCCTTTGTACATCCATACAGCTAGATCTACAGGATCTGTTATTCGCTCCCGCACAAACGGGCCTCCGTGGCCTAGTGGATAAGAGCGCTGACTCTTAGTCATTAGGTCTCTCACCGCCGTAGGTTCGAGCCTCGCTCGGGTCACGTGTGAGACGCCAAGTTCTGCAACGGAAAGTCAGGTGGTTTTTCTCCGGGTACTCCGGTTTTCGCCCACCTCTGATTAACGATCGGCTCGATATGAGTGAAATAATCTTGAAAGTGCCGTAACCCCCCCACCCCCCCCACCCCCCCCCCCAAAAAAAAAAAAAAATTCGCTCCCGCACATCGGGGCTTGGAAGAAATAGATAGGCTGCATGATGCTTCCACGCAGAGCTGAAACCGGCCGAGAACGAGTACTGGTAAACCGCTTAGTGGATCTAAGTCTACCCAGGCAAAGCGGTGCGAGTTGAACCGTCCATGTTTATAAACCCTATTGGTTTCATTGGACGACAGGACTTGAGATGTCATTTCATCTCAATGTCGGGTAAAAGTCCCATAAAATTGGAAGCATCGTCTCCAAAATGACCTGAACAGTGTTGACGGGAACGTTAAACCTCAAATCCAACAAAACAGGGGTTGTTGTACACTGAGGTTGTTGGTGCAGAATATAGATGATTCTCATCAGCACATGAACCATTTTGGAGATATGAAAGTTTGTACCACATGGATGTGTTTGTACCCCCGGCATACGAAGTATGCTATGGGGGTATATAGTTATCGTCATGCCGTTCGTCCGTGTGTCCGTCCGTCCGTTCACATAATGGTTAAAGTTTTGCGTTAAAGTTTGTGATAGATTGTATCTTCTGAACCCTTTGATAGATTTAGTTGATACTTACACTGAAGTTACATACTGGTATTTAGATTGCATTGTTGCATGTCCCACCCCCACCCCCGGTGACCACGACGTCAAGGTCACAGACTTAGAAATTTTACATTTGGTTAAAGTTTTATGAGTTTATAGATGCCTGTATGTTCAATTTTGCATAGCAGTCCAAAAGATTCCGTGATGCATGTCCCTTCCCCCACCAATGGTGACGTGACCCTTAAGGTCACGGACTTAGAAATTTTACATTTGGTTAAAGTTTTATGACAAAGTTTATAGATGCCTGTGTGTTCTAAACTCTAAGACAAATTGCATTGATACTTGCATCGATGTTGCATACTAGTCCAAAGATTTCATGGATGCATACCCACCCTGCTGCTTCAGTAACATTGATACACACACCCCTTCAGTAACCTTGATGCCCTTACTCCCCTCACGCCCCTGCCCATCGGGGCTTGAAGAAATCGATGGGCTGCATGATGCTTCTACGCAGAGCTGAAACCGTCCGCTTACTAGTACTGGTAAACTGTTTATAGGATCTAAGCCTGTCCAGGAACCGCGGTGCGAGTCGGATCGTCCATTGTTATAAATCCTATTGGTTTCATTTGGCGACAGGGCTTGAGATGTCATTTCATCTCGATGCCGGGTAAAAGTCCCACAAAATTGGAAGCAACGTCTCCAAAATGACCTATACTGTTGACGGGGACGTTAAACCTGAAATCACACACACCCTCGCTCCCTATTTTATGTTTGGTTTAGGTTTTACAAACACATTTATAGATTCTTATAGCTTCTTCACTCATATTACATGTATTTACAAGCTCGAACGATATATCAGAGGGTGGCGCTGGCCGATGGTTTACGTGACCCCCCTGGTCGCTTTCTCTAGTATCATAATGCATAGGGTACTTTTTATAACATAACTTTCAATTTAATGTTTGTTACTGTTCTTAAATATTGACCATGTATGGTTTTATTTTTACTCTGTCTCATGTTACAATGTCGTTTGTAGCAAGTCTGCTACTTATCAAGTGATTACTAAAAAATATTGGTGTCTACTCCTTTATCCTCCTACAAGCACATAAACTGTTATACTTTTCCATTACTCAAACACTTACCATGCATTTATAAGCCCCCGCCCACAGGGGCTTGAAGAAATATATGGGCTGCATGATGCTTCCACGCAGAGCTGAATCCGGTCCGCACACTAGTACTGGTAAACCGCTTAAGAGGATCTTAGCCTGTCCAGGAACCGCGGTGCGAGGCGGACCGTCCATGCTAATAAACCCTATTGGTTTCATTGGGCGACGGGGCTTGAGATGTCATTTCATCTCCATGTCGGGTAAAAGTCCCACAAAATTGGAAGCAACGTCTCCAAAATGACCTTTACAGTGTTGACGGATACGTTAAACCTCAAATCAAACAAACAAAATCATGTATTTATAATAAGACAAATTAGTTCCAAACTGTGAGTGGTGTGTGGCATGTCTGCTACTTGCCCTTACAAACAACTTCTACATCGGTAACTGCCAACATGTTTTGTGTATTGATTTGTTTTGTGTAAGTGCAATACTGAGCGGCAACGTGGCTGTCGGACGCTGTGTAGTAGGTGAACTGTCAAAGTCAAAATTTACGTTTTTACTCAGAATTCTAACACAGCGCGCCTATATAGGCAATGGAAAGGAACTGTGAATTATTATGCAACAAATCACAGCTCAGAAGAGCGTGATAGGTGACGTCATTAAAAACTCCCAATTTATTACGTCACTAGTCGATTTCCTTGACGTTAGACGGTGTAACGTCATTTTCTCGCATCGAAAACGTTAGAAAAGGATATAAATGCATGTGTTCCTGTCGACAATTTTAGCGGGATTTCTTCTAACAATGGTGAAAAGTTTTGAGATTTTGAAGGAAGCAACAACATTATTGCCGATTTTCAGCCTGTTAGAATCGAAATAAATCAGCTCTAGTTTGTGATTTTTGGAGTAATAAAACACAGTTTGTCGGTCAGTTTTAAGTAGACAAATCACGCGCGTTACGCGCTCGTGATTTGATCTACTTTACAACTGACCTCCAAACTGTGATTTATTACTCAACAAATCAGTTAGAGCTGATCTATTTCATAATTAGTTAACCCTTTTTAATCCTCTCGCATCATTGCGGAGATTATATAGACAATTCATGTCTCTATCGTTTCGTATACTTTTTATTCTGCCTCATTCAGTTTTGCCGGTTCATTGTTGATTCTTTACACGTACTCGGCGATTTCCTATCTGTTTATCGGCCGCCATTGATGTATTCCGTCAGTTGTTGTTGTCATCCTGCAGGGAGACGTCGTAGGGTGACGTTATCCTACAGACTTTTCTTGCAGGAGCATACGATCTTACGTTCTTGCATACATATCTATGCGCATTGCTGTTTGAAGCCATTGTCAAATGGACTGAAAGCCGTGCATAAGCAGCGAAAAACATGTTCAAATCATGAAATTCGCGTGTTGTTTGAACATGGATTTTGAGCTTTTGATATCACAAGACTGGCCTTGCTTTGTTTACGTAGCGTTTTAGGGTTCTATGATGACGTCAGATGGTTACTGCGTAACAACGTCACTGTAAACAACATTCTGAACTGGCCGCCATGTTGGTTCGCCGATCGCATTTGAAGAGTTTATATTGAGCTTATATGGAGCTTTTAGGCGTTTTCGTCAAAATTTTCTGTCGGAAACGTGAGTTATGCAAGAACAACGATCATCCATGTTTATTTCATTGCATTAACATTTGCCGGATCCCTCGGAAGATTTTTGAACATAAGGCCTTGCGGCCTCATGTTCAAACAGCTTCCTCGGGATCCGGCAAATGATAATGCATGAAAAAGCATGGTTGATCCCTATACTCAATAATCGTAGGAATGTATGAATTTACTTCCAATTTCATGGGATTGTAGGGTGAATGATCGTATAGTGTATAAGACGTCGTTGTTGTTATTCAGCCATTAGGTCAAAGTGACTGAGTGAGAGTTTTAGTTTTACGTCCCACCAACAGCTAAGGTCATACGGAGACGGGACCTCGGTTTAAAGATTCATCCGAAAGTCTGGAGAAGCCGGGGATCGATCCTGCGACCCCTGGTTTACAAGGCGAGTAGCGTAACCACTGCACCACGGAGGCTTCTGTTTAGTATATAAGAACAAACCGTCGGATTTTCAAGGACTTCACTTTTTGTCAATGCTCTGAACGGCTGTGTCTTTGGTCTCTAAGATTTACTTATTTATTGAAATAATTTCTAGTTTTTTTTACCATTTTAAAGTCATAAAAATAGACTAAACTGGATGGAGGAAGCATTTTTAGCTTACCTGGGCCGAAGGCTCCAGGGGAGCTTATAGTTAATTGGTCCTCCGTCGTCCGTCCGTCAGTCCACACTTTTGAGCAGCTATATCTCTGCAGGCTGATCTCAATCATTTCTCATCTGTAGCATGCCTCTGGTGGGGCATTGATGACATAAGCTTTTGTTTGAAATCGCATGAAAACTTTGGTTGCTATGGCATGGACTTACAATTGGAAAATGCTTGTCATCACCGTCGCCCCTTCAGTTTTGATCGGATCTTTCTGAAACTTATATATAAGGTGGCTGGGGATAAAACCTCGGATGAGTTCGAAAACCGGCCAAGTCGAGCCATTTATCATAGAGTTACGTCCCTTTGGTTGCTGAAAATGCCATTTTTTTACCTTGTCATCACCGTAGCCCCTTCAGTTTTAATTGGATCTTTCTGAAATTTATATGTAGGTGGCTGGGGATAAAATCTCGAATGAGTTCGAAAACCAACCAAGTCGGCCCATTCATCGTAGAGTAACGTCCCTTTGATTGCTGAAAATGCTGATTTTTGACCTTGTCATCACCGTAACCCTTTCAGTTTTGATCGGATCTTTCTGAAACTTATATATAAAGTGGCTGGGGATAAAATCTCAGATGAGTTCCAAAACCAGCGAAGTTGGTCTATTTATCACAGAGTAATGTCCCTTTGATTGCTGAAAATGCTGATTTTTGACCTTGTTATCACCGTAGCCCTTTCAGTTTTGATCGGATCTTTCTGAAACTTATATGTAAAGTGGCTGAGGATAAAATCTCAGATGAGTTCGAAAACCAGCGAAGTTGGTCTATTTATCACGGAGTAATGTCCCTTTAATTGCTGAAAATGCCGATTTTTGACCTTGTCATCACCGTAGCCCTTTCAGTTTTGATCGGATCTTTCTGAAACTTATATGTAAGGTAGCTGGGGATAAAACCTCGGATGGGTTCGAATACCGGCCAAGGTGGCCTATTTATCACAGAGTTAAGTCCCTTTGATTGCTGAAAATGTTGATTTTTAGCTCACCTGGGCCGAAGGCTCCCGGGGAGCTTATAGTATAGTGGGTCGTCCGTCCACACTTTTGAGCAGCTATATCTCTGCAACCTGCAGGCTGATCCCAATCATTTCTCATCTGTAGCATGCCTCTGGAGGGGCATTGATGACATAATTTTTTTTTCGAAATCGCTCAAAAACTTTGGTTGCTATGGCTATCACAAGGTCCCATAGACTTACAATGGGAAAATGCTTGTCATCACCGTCGCCCCTTCAGTTGTGATCGGATCTTTCTGAAACTTATATGTAAGGTGGCTGGGGATAAAACCTCGGATGAGTTCGAAAACCAGCCAAGTCGGCCCATTTATCATAGAGTTACGTCCCTTTGATTGCTGAAAAATGACGATTTTTGAACTTGTCATCACCGTAGCCCCTTCAGTTTTGATCAGATTTTTCTGAAACATATGTAAGGTGGCTGGAGATAAAAACCTGGATGAGTTCGAAAACCGGACAAGTCGGCCCATTTACAGTAGAACTTCGATGGCTCGAACACCGATGGCTCGTTTACCATGGATGTGTCGAACCCATTCTTGAGTCCCTAGCGAAATCCTCTACATAAGAAATAGTGGGGGATAATTAAGGAGATTTGTCTTATCTTGCAAATGTATGTTGTGTGTACTCATTAGAATCGCCTTGATGAGGCGATTCTAATGAGTACACAAAGCATACATTTTCATTAAAGAACGCCGAAAAGATGTCTCAAAGTATCTCGTTATGCCTCCTCAGTTGCTCGAACTACCCCTGTCTCGAACAGATTTTCGAGGTCCAAAAGGTGTTCGAGCCATTGAAGTTCGACTGTATCATGGAGATACGTCCCTTTGATTGCTGAAAACACCGATTTTTATGCCCCCGCATCATATGATGCCGGAGGCATATAGGTTTTAGGTTTTCCGTACGTGCGTCTGTGGGTACGTGTGTACGTGCGTACGTGCGTCCGAATGTACGAAAGTGTGTACGTACGTACGTAATCCTGTTAGACTCGGGATAAGGTTTTTGGTCAGGGTAGAACTTGATCTCATATTTTTCAAACCATGCAATGGATGTGATTTGTATTTAGTATGATGAAAGATATGGGTCCAAAGTTTTATCCAGCAATACCCCCACGCCTACCCATGGTCTCAAGGTCAAGGTCACGCACTTAGAAATTTTTAATGTTTAAGACTCAGGTTAAGGTTTTTGGTCAGGGTAGAACTTGAGCTAATATTTTTCAAACCATGCAATGGATGTGGTTTATATTTAGTATGATGATAGATATGGGTCCAAAGTTTTATCCAGCAATACCCCCACACCTACCCATGGTCTCAAGGTCAAGGTCACGGACTTAGAAATTTTTAATGTTTAACACTCAGGTTAAGGTATTTGTACCACGTTGAACTTTTACTTTTATGATTCATTTGGTTCCTATTTGGTTTAATGATAGATGCAGTTCCAAAGATTTATTCATAAATACCCCCACCCATGCCTATGACTTCAAGGGCAAGGTCGCAGACATAGAAATTTTCAAAATTAAGTATGTTAGTAGCTTATATTTTCCAAACTCTATAATGGATTTGCTTCATATTTGGTATGACAATAGTTGCAGGTCCAAAGTTTCATTGAGGCATACCCCCACCCCTTAACTGAAGGTCAAGGTCACAGACATAGAAATTTTTTATATTATATTTTTTGAGAGCTCATATTTCTTGAACCATGTGATGGATTTGTTACATATTTGGAATGATGATAGATACATGTCAAAAGTTTCATTCAGCCATAACCCCGCCCCTGCCGCATGACCTTAAGGTGATGGGGGTGAGGTAGGGCCCTGGGCGGGGGCATTTGTGTTGTTTTAACACATTTCTAGTTTACCTTGTCATCACCGTAGCCCCTTCAGTTTTGATCGGATCTTTCTGAAACTTATATGTAAGGTGACTGGGGATGAAATCTCGGATGAGTTCGAAAACCGACCAAGTCGGCCCATTTATCGTAGAGTAACTTCCCTTTGATTGCTGAAAATGCTGATTTTTATACCCCGCCACACGATAGTGGCGGGGTATTATGTTATACCCTCCGGTGTCTGTCTATCCGTCCGTCCGTCCGCACTTCGTTTCCGATCGATAACTTGAGTATTTTTTCACGGATTTTGTTCAAATTTTGCATACATATTGGTATCGGGGATGAGTGGTTTGGGATTGTTAATGGTCAAAATCCGTTAATTTTTAGCAGAGTTATTGCCCTTTTCAGTATCTGAAAAATGGTTTTTGGCCTCTAATTCCCTTACTATATGGAATATCTGGATGAAACTTCACAGATATATAGAGGACTAAACGGTTCATATTGTGGCCAAGGACTGCAACTCTGGCTGTTCCAGTTCTTGAGTTATCTGCCCTTGACGTATTTAAAAATGCATTTTAGACTGTAGTTCGTTTATCATTTACAATATCTTGCTGAAACTTCATAGATATGTAGTAGATGAATTGTTATATACTGTGGCAAAGGTACATGACTCTGGCTTTCCCAGCGATTGAGTTATCTGCCTTTGAAATATCTGAAAAATGTTTTTTGGCCTCTAGTTCCCTTACTATATGGAATATCTCGATGGAACTTCACAGATATATAGAGGACTTAATGGTTCATATCGTGGCCAAGGACCGCTACTCTGGCTATACCAGTTCTTGAGTTATCTGCCCTTGAAGTATTTAAAATGCATTTTAGACTAGTTCCTTTATTATTTACAATATCTTGCTGAAACTTCATAGATATGTAGTAGATTAAATGTTACATACTGTGACAAAGGAACATGACTCCGACTTTCCCAGCAATTGAGTTATATGCCCTTGAAATATATATTAAAAAAGGGATTTTGGCCTATAGTTCATTTATTATTTGAAATATATGGAAAAAAACTTCTACACCCTCTGCTGTCTGTCTGTCAGTCTGTCTACCATTTGTAACAACTTCATCCACTCACATTAAGACATTACACTTGCGGATCATATCTCTGCTATCCCCTTTCTAGTTATTAAGCCTTGATATATTTTCAAATAAGTTACATTGCTTAGCAGTGTCGGGGTATTATGCAGTGTCTGCGGTGCTTTTATTGATCTTTGTCATCACCGTAGCCCTTTCAGTTTTGATCGAATCTTTCTGAAACTTATATGTAAAGTGGCTGGGGATTAAATCTCGGATGAGTTCGAAAACCAGCCAAGTCAATCCATTTATCACAGAGTAACGTCCCTTTGATTGCTGAAAATGCCGATTTTTTACCTTGTCATCACCGTAGCCCTTTCAGTTTTGATCGGATCTTTCTGAAACTTATATATGTAAGGTGGCTGGGGATAAAACCTCGGATGAGTTCGAATACCGGCCAAGGTGGCCTATTTATCATAGAGTTAGGTCCCTTTGATTGCTGAAAATGTTGATTTTTGACCTTGTCATCACTGTAGGCCCTTCAGTTTTAATTAGATCTTTCTGAAACTTATATGTAAGGTGGCTGGGTATAAAACCTCGAATGAGTTCGCAAACCGGCCAAGTCGCCCCATTTACTATATAGTTATGTCCCTTTGATGGCTGAAAATGTTGATTTTTTACCTTGTCATCACCATAGCCCCTTCAGTTTTGATCGAATCTTTCTGAAACTTATATTTAACGTGACTGGGGATAATACCTTGGATAAGTTCGAATACCGGCCAAGTTGGCCCGTTTATCATAGATTTACGTTGTCCCTTTGATGGCTGAAAATGTTGATTTTTGACCTTGTCATCACCGTAGCCCCTTCAGTTTTTATCGATTTTTTCTGAAACTTATATGTAAGGTGGCTGGGGATATAACCTAGAATGAGTTCGAAAACTGTCCAAGTCGGCCAATTTATTTTAGAGTAACATCCCTTTGATTGCTAAAAATGCCAAATTTTGACTTTCTTCTCACCGTAGCCCCTTCAGTTTTGATCGGATCTTTCTGAAGCTTATATGTAAGGTGGCTGGGAATAAAACCTAGGATGAGTTTGAATACTGGCCAAGTCGGCACATTTGTCATAGAGTAACGTGTCTTTGATTGCTTAAAAATGCCTTTTTTCGACCTTGTTAGCACTGCTGCTCCTTCAGTTTTGATCGGATCTTCATGAAACTTACAAACAAATAAGTCAGGCAGAAAAGCTCTGAGAAGTTTGAAAACTCGTGAGGTTTGCCTATTTGTCACAGAGTAACATCCCTTTGATTGCAGCAGTTAATTGCTTATTTACGATCATGTCATCACCATAGCGCCATCATTTTATATCGGATCTTCTTAGCAAGTCAGGAATAAAAGCTTGAATGAGTTTGAAAACTGGTGAGGTCAGCCTATTATTATAGAGTTAAATTCTACTTGACTTGCAGAAATTGCTTACCCTGTCATCACCATGTCCTTCCATTAATCCTTCAGTAAAGGTTGGCACTTCTTGAAGCTTTGAATCTGTTAGCTCAGGTGAGCGATACAGGACCAAGCTCAGCTCAGCTTGGTCCCCTTGTTTAAACTGTTTTCCATATTTACCATTTTGAAAGCATAAGATAAAAGAATATGTTTAAATCGCTGAAATCACCATGATCGCATTTCCATTATTTCATCTGATAATCTGTTGCTGAAGCTGACACAGCGTAGTGTGTGTATGCAAGTCATTCATAAAATTTTCTACATTAGTCAAAGTCCCATGCTATCATTTTTTTTTCATTAATTTCACAGTTTTATAAATTTTGTTTGTTTGTTTTGGAATTTAACGGCCCAGTCAACACTATTTTAGGTCATTTTTAGCCGGTCAATTTACCTATCCACACTTTTCCTGGGCAAGCTTATACGTAACGCCGGTTAACCAATACAGTGCACATTCTTTCGCCAGAAACTGACAACTGCCCTTCTTGAATCAGCGGAGGGGAGAGAATGATCGTAGAAAAGATTCCATGATCATTCTCCACGATAGAATGTTGCCGACCCCGGCAGATATCAAACCCGCGTCCTCCTGATCACCAGTCAGAAGCGCATCCAACTGAGCTACCGGGATCGACTCAGTTTCATAATTGCTTTGTAGTAGCATTCTACTTGTTTATCATTGTTACGTTAAGTTTTGTAAAGTAATCAAAGTACTGAAAGTACCACTGCAAAAGAAATAAACCAAACAAAGCAAAGTATACACATGTCCTTAGTGTTATTTTCCTTCCATGAAGTCGATCGGTAACTCTAAGCCTATCCAAAGGTCATTTTCGTTGAAGTCCAATTTTTTGGTTTGTTTAGTTGTGCAAGTATATGCTGGTCTCGTGCAGGACCAGTACTTGCTGAGCCCCCCCCCCCCCCCCCCCCCGATCTCATTGAAGGCCAGTGTCTTTGGTGGAAGACCCCCTAGCCCGTAACAGTATTGATTAATGTTTTTAAATAATCCTGTCAGATCAACAGGTAAGTAATCACTGTTAAAAGAAACATGGGACATGTGCTACATATAAGCATCTTTCCTTCATTAATAGAGAAGCCCTTATGGTGTAGTGGTTATTCTACTAGCCTCATAAATCAGGGGTTGTGAGTTCGATCACGGGCCTCTCCGGACTTTTGTATGAGTCTTTAGACCGAGATCCTGTCTCTGCAAGGCCTAGTTGTTGGAGGGCACAAGGAAACTCTTTAATAGTTTGCCTGGAGTCATATTACATAAAGAGTACTAATACACACATCCATGTTCATTGTCTCAAGGTCAAGCAAGTTTTATGATTAAGTTTTCTGGAGCTGTGTCCCAGATGTGCCAACCATATCATGCGCTTTAACTGTGATTCGAACCCACGTATGAGGGAATTAACGACGATTGGAAAAAAGAGAGAGAGAAAAAAAAAAAAAACCAAAAACAAAACGGGTCGTTTGTCGCTCATATTTGGGATGATGATGAATTCGTTTACCATATTATATATTAATTCATTTATATACA
The DNA here is from genome assembly GCA_963580285.1 of Lucinisca nassula. Taxonomy (NCBI): domain Eukaryota; kingdom Metazoa; phylum Mollusca; class Bivalvia; order Lucinida; family Lucinidae; genus Lucinisca; species Lucinisca nassula. Next base: position 79,858,871 of record OY757013.1, read on the forward strand.
CCTGAGCTGAATGACCACTGGTGAGCTTTGAGTGTCATATATTAAACTTCCACAGGTAGCCTCAGTGAACTAAACAGGTTAGGTAAACTGGCTGGCTCGATGTTATCTAAATAGCGTTGACCTGGCCGCTGAACAAACGGCGGACCCTCGTAAAAATACCTTCTCCAAAGCTTGAAGAGCAATGAACCCTGAAAAAAATGTTTAAATGGCGAATCTGGTTTGGTTCGACCATAGCCTGCTTATCAATCAGGTCAGTTTGGCATATGTGTGGTAAAATATGAGCCCCGCCAAGCGAATTTGTGTCTTCGAGCATTCCGTCATGACAAATTTTAACTGCGCATGCCCAGCCATTCAGAGGGGCCAGGGATATGGCTTTCTGTCTGAAGGTTCCTCTTGATTGATTGCTTGTATGAGCGAGCAGCGAAGGTTCTGGCGAGACTGCGCGGATGCGCAGGCTCGCCTGAACCTTCGCTGCTCGCATAGGCCATAAGTACCAAAATCGCTTGACGGGGCCCATATGGAAAGATGCTTTATTTTTAGATTTTACAATAGCCGCTGCAGTTTAAGGACTGAAACTTGAATATCAAAAGTCTGAAGACTTTGATAGTTGGCATGTTGCTTTGTTTGTCTGATTGAATTCTATTTTAACGGCCCTGTCAACACTATTTTAGGTCATTTTTGAGCCGGTCAGTTTACCTATCCACACTTTTCCTGGGCAGGCTTATACGTAAACGGTTAACCAGTACAGTGCACATTCTTTCGCCAGAAACTGACAACTGCCTTCTTGAATCAGCGGAAGGGAGAAAATGACCGTAAAAAAGCTTTCATGATCAATCTCCACGAAAAAAATATCGCCGACCCCGGCAGGTATCGAACCCGCGTCCTCCTGATCACCAGTCAGACGCACGTCCGACTGAGCTACCGAGGCGGTTGCATCAAGAATTGGTGTGTCAATGATGAATCGAGGTTGACCTTAAGATATTTTACTTCAAGGTCAATCCTTGTGAAACGTCTACAGTGGTTCCTTTAACAAAACCATCGTATTTTTTAAAGAGTTTTCAAAGACAACAAAGCTTGCCTATGTGTGTAGGGGTGGGATGGGAGAGGGGGGCTAAGTTGGATTGGGGCAAGTTATCAAAAATAAAATTTCAGTTATACAGTTTTGCCCGAAAATGGCATTTTCTTTCGCCCCCGCCCATTGGGCCTTGAAGAAACAGATGATGCTTCCACGCAGAGCTGAAACCTAATGCACACGAGTACTGGTAAACTGCTTAGAGGATCTTAGCATTTCCAGGCAAAGCGGTGCGAGTCGGACTGTCCATTCTTATAAACCCCATTCGTTTCATTGGGCGACAGGGCTTGAGATGTCATTTCATCTTACTGTCGGGTAAAAGTCCCACAAAATTGAAGCACTGTTTCAAAAATGACCTATACAGTGTTGACGGGGACGTTAAACCTCCAATCAAACATCTTTTGTAAACAATCCCAACAGATGATGTTGATGATTTCGTCGCATCAGCCCTCTTTGTCGGCCCCGGCCCATCGGGGCTTGAAGAAATGGATTGGGCTGCATGATGCTTTCACGCAGAGCTGGAATCCGCCCGCACACGAGTACTTGTAAACAGCTTAGAGGAACTAAGCCTGGCCAGGTAAAGCGGTAGGAGTCGGACCGTCCATGCTTATAAACCCTGTTGGTTTCATTGGGCGACAGGGCTTGATGTGTCATTTCATCTCAATGTCGGGTAAAGTCCCACAAAATTGGAAGCAGCGTCTCCAAAATGACCTATACAGTGTTGACAGGGACGTTAAACCTCAAATCAAACAAACAAACAAACAGCCCTCTTTGTTGGTCATATGCGTCAAGCGGTTAATGATCAAACAGTGATGCACAAGCCCAACAGACTGCAGCAATTGAAAAATAACCAGAACCCATTTGTCATAACTTTCATACTGTTTTAGATAGAGCTTTCATATTTAACATGTAGGTTCCTTGTGACAAAGGCTTCCCACTCATAGAAAATATTTTGACCTGTGACCTACTTTAAAGAGAAAATGGGCCTTGGCCCGGGGACATGTTCTTGTTTCACAAACACATCTTTCTTGTTCAAAACATGTCATCCATTCATTGCAAAAGGAAATCTTGAAAAAAAAATACCCTAAAGTTTCATAAAGCCACAGCTCCAAGTGATCTGGGTCTACACTATTTGCCAAACTTAAAAGATGACCCCAGTCAAGATTCTATACTGAATCCTCTTGCACAATACTCTGACCTCATGCTTCTTGCTTTGGACCCCATTTATAGCGTATTCTAACGCAGCGCGCCTATATAGTCAATGGAAAATAACTGTGTTTCATTCTACAACAAATCACAGCAAAGAAGAACGTGACAAGTGACGTCATTAAAAACTGAAAATTTATGACGTCACTAGTCGATTTCCTTGACGTTGGACGGTGTAACGTCATTTTCTCGCATCGAAAGCGTTAGAAAAGGATATAAATGCATGTGTTTCAGTCGATAATTTTAGCAGGATTTCTTCTAACAATGGCGTAAAGTTGTGAGATTTTGAAGGAAACAACAACATTATTGCCGATTTTCAGCCAGTAAGAATCGAAATAGATCAGCTCTAGTATGTGATTTGTTGAGCAATAAATCACAGTTTGCCGGTCAGTTGTAAGTAGACAAATCACGCGCGCTACGCGCTCGTGATTTGATCTACTTTACAGCTGACCTCAAAACTGTGATTTATTACTCAACAAATCACAGTTAGAGCTGATCTATCTCTTAAATAAAGAGGATGTGTTGAAGAGTCAACAGGACATTCTTATACATGTAGATCCCTGCCGTCACCATTGTGACATATGTTTCTGTCAACAAGACAAAGGCCAATGTCATCAAGCAGGATACTCTGCCATTGTAACCATAGCAACATATAAGGTAAGTATTTTAGTTCAACCTAGGCCGAAGGCTCCGGAGAGCTTATATTTTATAGTGGGTCGTCCGTCCTCCGTCCGCCCTCCTCTTTAACCAGTTATATCTTTGCCACATGCAGGCTGATTTCAACCATTTCTCATCTGTAGCATGCCTCTGGTGGGGCACTGATGACATAATTTTCGAAATTGAACAAAACCTCGGTTGCAATAGCAACCACAAGGTCCCGTAGACCTACAATGGGAAAATGCTTGTCATCACCCTAGCGACTTCAGTTTTGATCGGATCTTTCTGAAATTTAAGTCGGCTGGGGATAAAAACTCGGATGAGTTCGAAAACCGGCCAAGTCGGTCCATTAATCAGAGTTACGTCCTCTTGATTACTGAAAATGCCAAATTTTTGACCTTGTCATCACCGTAGCCCCTTCAGTTTTGATCGGATCTTCCTGAAACTTACATACAAGTAAGTCAGTGTTAAAAGCTTAGATGGGTTCGAAAACTAGCGATGTCAGTCGATTACTTACAGAGTTATGTCCCCTACTTTACTGAAAAGGCTTATTTTTGACCTTGTCATCACCGTAGCCCCTCCAGTTTTGATCGGAACTTCTTGAAACTTAAAAACATGTAAGTCAGGGATAAAACCTCGGATGAGGTCGAAAACTAACGATGTCTGTCGATTACTCACGGACTTGTGTCCCCTGCTTTGCTGAAAATGCTTATTTTTTTACCTTGTCATCACCGTAGCCCCTTCAGTTTTGATCGCATGTTCTTGAAACTTACAAACAAGTAAGTCAGGGATAAAAGCTCGGATGAGTTCGAAAAACTGGCGAGGTCGGCCTATCTGTCATAGAGTTTCGTCCCCTTGATAGCTGAAAATGCTTATTTTTGACCTTGTCATCACTGTAGCCCCTTCAGTTTCCATCGGATCTTCTTGAAACTTGCATTTTAGTAAGTAAGGGATAAAACTTCAACAGAGTTTAAAAATTGGTGAGGGTGACCTATATTTCAGAGTTATGCCCCCCTTGATTTCAGAAAATGCATATTTTTGACCTTGTCATCACCGTAGCCCATTCAGTTTTTATCGGATCTTCTAGAAACTTACTTGTAAGTAAGTAAGGGATAAAAGCTTGGATGAGTTCGAAAACTGTTGAGGTCAGCCTATTTATCATAGAGTTACGTCCCTTTGATAGCAGAAAATGCCTAATTTTGACCTTGTCATCACCGTAACTCCTTCAGTTTTCATCATGTCTTCTTGAAAATTACAAACAAGTAAGTCAAGGATAAAAGCTCGGATGAGTTCGATGTCCGTTTATTACTCAAGAGTTATGTTCCCTACTTTGCTGAAAACGCTTATTATTGACCTTGTCAACACCGTAGCCCCTTCAGTTTTGATCAGATCTTCTAGAAACTTATATATAAGCAAGTCAGGGATAAAAGCTCGAATGATTTCGAAAACCGTTATGTTGGCTTATTTATCATAGAGCTACGTCACTTTGGAGAATATGCTTGTTTTTCACATTGTCAACACCGCAGCCTCTTCAGTTTTGATCTAATTTTCTTGAAACTTACATGTAAGTCTGGGATTAAAGCTCGGATGAGTACAAAAACTGGTGAGCTCAGTCTATTTACCATAGAGTTATGTACCTTTGATTGCTGAAAATGCCCATTTTTGACATTGTCATCATAATAAGTCCCTAAGTTTTGAACGGACCTTTCTGAAACTTACATATAAGTAAGTTAGAGTTAAAAGCTTGAATGTGTTTGCAAACTAACATTGTTGGCACATTACTCACAGAGTTAAGTCCCCTTCTTTGCCGAAAATGTTTATTTTGTACCTTGTCATCACCATACAATCATTGTCCTCTTGTTTGATAATAGGATAGTTTTTCTTACTTCTATATATGAACCTATGTTAAATTGTGGGTATTAGAAGCCTCCGTGGTGTAGTGGCTACGCTACTCGCCTTGTACACCAGGGGTCGCAGGATCGATCCCGGGCTTCTCCAGACTTTCGGATGAGTCTTTAAACCGAGGTCCTGTCTCCGAATGACCTTAGCTGTTGGTGGGACGTAAAACTCAAACACTCACTCACTCATAGTGTGGGTATTCATTAGAACCGCTCGGCAAGTTGGTTCTAATGAATATCCATTACAGAGCTGACTCAATGCCCTACCTTTTACTGAAGTGTATTGCGCATGCGTTTTAGTGCAAATCGAGGTTGATCGATGAGCGCTATGGCAATAGCTCTCCTTCCCTTACTTTCGTTAAGGCGAGCTAAATGAAAACATTGAATATTCTGACCTTTGACAAAGGTCACACATTTCCACATGCACAAAATCTGGAATTACCCTCTGGCCATAGAGAAAATGTCTGAAAAGTTAAGGAAATAAACAGCTCCTATAAAACAGTAACCTGAATGTGGACGCCGACGCCGATTCCAACGCCACCACCGAGGTATTGCATGAGGTACCAATAATAAAGAAGAAAAAAATACGAAAAAAAAAAAAACAACAACAAAAAACTAACCTATTTAAGGTAGTGCATTGTCTTTGATTTTTTTTTTCGAATTTTTATTTTTTATTATTGTTGGCCGTGTGAAGGTCAGCCTCGGTAGCAAAGTCAGGCGCGTGTCTGAATTGTGATCCTGAGGTCGCGGGTTCGATACCTGCTGGGTCGGCAAGAATCTGTCGTGGAAATCGTTTCTACGTCATTCTCTCCTTCTAGCTGATTCAAGAAGGACAGTTGGCAGTTTCTGGTGAAAGAATGTATTGTACCGGCTACAGGTTTATGGATTAGACTGTCCATGAAAAGTGTGGTTACGTAAGATGACCGGCTCTGTGTGACCTAAATAGTGATGACTAGGCCATTAAACTCTAAACAAACGAAATATGCATATGCTGGTTAAGATTTGTTTGTTTCTTTCTATAGCTCGCCTGAACAAAGTCCTGGTGAAGGATTGTCTAAGGACGTGTCATCAGTAAACAATTCTGATTTTGATTCAGGAATAGCTGTTGCACAACCCCGGTGTTGGCGTTGGAATCTGCGTCACCCGGTAGTCCGCTTCATTCATAAAAGTGCAGTGTCACGTTGACGTGATAAAGCTCACTTGTCCTGAGATAGCATATCTTTATCAGGTCAATGCGTTACAATGCAATATATATAGGGGGTAACTGATAAATATTGTTTAGATCCGGAAGAAGCCATTTATCAGGATCTACCCTGTTTGTCATGCAGTTTGAGAAATGATCGAATTATTATGAGCAGCAATTTGGGTTGGCGAATAGTTAGAAGTTGTAGTGGCTATAATTTAGTCAGGATGATGAGGTTTATTTCATTACGAAAACACACCCATATAATTTTGACCCCCTTGAACCCCATTGTTATATAGTAAAACTGGGATTTACAGGGGTAAACCATGTTCTTATTTCTGCTCTAAAATATAGATTGTGGGCATTCGTTAGAACCTTTCGATTTATTCGAAGGTAAAGTTTTCAATGTATTTGTATGGGCGTATTTTCGTAATGTTGAACCCCGGTAAGCCAAAAGGTGCTTCGAGCATGTAAACCCAGCAAATACTTCAATAAGCTTGCATCCCAAATAAGTTGAAATGTAACCTTAATCGTTGGTATGGAGATGTTTTGGGTCACCGAGCATGCATATAGCACTTTTTTCATGGATGCCTAGTCTAATCAGTCTTCAATGAACGATCTTGCTTGAAACATATTTTCTCTTCTCGTGGCCAAATTACAAGATGTAATGTTAGAAAATGCAATGTTTTGTGATTAATTTGCAAGCTTTATCTGTAAAGGTTTCTGCCGAAATCATCGGGATTACTCATAAGAAAAGATGTGTACAGATGGAGGGATAGAAAAAAAGATCCAGTTCATGCAAGTCACCGCTATGTTTGCTAAGATTAATATAAGAATCTGATATGGGGTTCTGTTGTAGACGGGCGTTTCCAATCCGAGGGATGAGCGGAATCGAGGCTACGCCGAGGTTCCGCTCAGCACGTTCATCCCGATGGTTGGAAACGCCCATCTACAACAGAACCCCATATTGGATTCTTTTTCTTGCACAACACCTCCCAAACATTCCTTTTTATTTTTTTCTAAGGTTTAATTTTTCGCGCACTACACTTTTCATTTTTTTAACAATATTTATGATATTCATCCGCTGTGTTGCCGGTTAGTTTTGACAGCTCGCACATGTATATTGTTTACAAAATGAAAGAATCACAGAAGTAGTTCCGGCAGTGGAATAGAATTGAAGCGAACGTATGTTACTTGCCTAGGTCAGAACACTAGGGTCAAAACATAAATTTCTATCCCAGGGTAAAATCACGGATTTCCTTGTCTGGTCTGCAAGAATGTATGTTTCCTACACCACATGGAATAATTTGCAGAGAATAAATTTGCCATGGGGTAATTGTGGATGATCGAGAAGATACTCCAAGCATAGCGAGATTTGTGGTTCTAAGTCTTTAATTTTAAAATAGACTTTCGTTTTCTTTTTTGCCGCGTTTGTCGGCGAAAACTTTGATTTTTGAGAAACACGTCAAGCGAGAACGTTGCAGATTGCGTGAATTGTTTAGTTACTTGATAAATGATTTTGTTTGTTTGTTTCGACGTTTAACGTCCCCGTCAACACTGTTAAAGGTCATTTTGGAGACGTTGCTTCCAATTTTGTGGGACTTTTACCCGACATTGAGATAAAATGACTTCTCAAGCCCTGCCGCCCAATGAAACCAATAGGTTTATAAGCATGAACGGGCCGACTCGCGCCGCTTTGCCTGGGCAGGCTTAGATCCTCTAAACGGTTTACCAGTACTCGTGTGCGGGTCGGTTTCCGCTCTACGTGGAAGCATCATGCAGCCCATCTATTTCTTCAAGACCCGGTGGGCGGGGGCGAATTTGATTAATGATTATGTTGGTCATGTAAAGACACTCCAGGGATCACTAAAAGCACGTATATGATGTATATATTGGCTGGTTACTCTCCGATGAACTGTGCAACGTCCCGACACGCCTATATAAATGTGACCCCCTTAAACCCCAATATGAAGTAGTATATAGTAAAACTGGGGTTTGCAGGAGTAGACATATTTTTCTCTTATTTCTGCTCAAAACATAGATTGTAGGTACTCGTTAGAACCGCCTCGTAGAGGCGGTTCTAACGAGTAAAACATAGATTGTAGGTACTCGTTGTATCCACAATCTCTGTTTTGGACAGAAATTGGAAAAATATCGAAATTTTTCATCTGAAAATTTTCATTTTTTTTTTCTTCAGTGGTAAAATTTACATTGTATTTGTATAGGGGTGACAACCTTCGTCATTTCAGAAGCGGCCATATTGGTGTAAATAGGGTAAATAAAATGCTTCAAACTAGATATGTGCATTACGAGTCTTCAGAAAACATACTTCAGCTGGTAACGAACAATATTTGCGTCCCACCAGTAAGCTAATTCCACCTAGAAACATTGAAAAGGCTTCGATAGCTTCGCCACAAGATTTGATTCGGCGCTGTAAACAATGGTAGTTCCGACATCATTGCCAAATCAGCTTGTGTCGAATTATTCAAAGAAAAAGCCACATTTCTGAGACAGATTTCAGTATGTTTGATTCTTTTATGACCTAATGCACCGACTGCGCCTACTTGTTGCGACAAATGCCTTTTGTGTAGTAAACCTACGAATGGGTATGACGTCACTGCTCTGACGTAGGTTGTTTCCCCTGTGAATGCTTCGTTTGCTGCTCGGGATTTGTCAATATATACATCCCAGCCAGCAGAAAACAGCAGAACAACATCGGGCCGACGAAACGACTTTCTGTGGCCTGACATTCTTTGCTGGCTGGGATAGTTTCAAATGGACTGTTAATTTGTTTGCGTTTCAGTTGTGTTTGTTTTGTTTGCGTTGAGATTTTACGACCCCGTCAACACTATTAAGGTCATTTTGGAGCCGTTGCTTCCGATTTTGTGGGACTTGTACCCGACATTGAGATAAAATGACATCCTAAGCCCTACCGCCCATAGAAACCGCTATGGTTTAATGAGCGGTCCGACTCGCATCACTTTTCCTGGGCAGGCTGAGACCTAAGCTATTTACTAGTACTCAAAGCACCGTGCAGCCCAATCTATTTCTCCAGGCCCCGAGGGCGTTTCAGTAATATAAGTGATAGTTTTTATCGTAAATATAAACATTGGAATGCTCATCTTATCAGAGCAAGAAGTATGTAAGCCTTAAGACTGATTTTTACGAGAAGTTGGGAGAGCTTTCTTGCTTGACATTATGTTCAAAAAATTAAAAAAATATAAAGTTCTCGCTGAAAAACACGGCCAAGAAAGATAACAAGAGGAATATGATGGTCCTATATCGCTCACCTGAGAGATTTACGTACATAATATTTACATTTCACAATGTAGATTGCTGTAAGACTTTCAAGAATTTAGCTCGTCGTGGGGTGGGAGTATAATCTGGACAAGCAATAGCTGTGTATCAAATATCAAGGTTTTCCCATATTACTCTGTGTAAAACAAGTGGGTCCAAGGGTCGGACCAATTTTGGCCCCAGAGCTACAATTAGACTAGTCTTAGAAGAAGTCAGCTGAATGAAGCTAGGTACCAAAGGCCAGGGCCTTCAGGTTTAAGACAAAAAGATTCTTAAAGGTTTCTCTAAGTACATGTAAAATAATTGGATCCCTGGATGGGGCAATTTTTGTCCCCAAGTCAATAATTGGAAAAACATTATCTAGGCAGAGGTCATCTCGACCAGATATCAACTGCCTGAGCCTTCTAGTTTCCAGACAACAAGATTTTTATATAAGTCTATGTAAGACAAGTGGGCCCATGAGCGGGGCCAATTTTGGCTTCAGGGCTATATTTTCATCAATTCTTGATAGAGGTCCAATGGACGAAGATGTGTACCAAATATCAAGTGCACGGTCCTTCTTGCTTCAGCAAAGAAGATTTTTAAATGTTTTCCCCAAGTCGATGAAAAATATGTGGGCCATGTTTTGACCACAGGGATATAATCTGAACAACTTTGCTAGCGGTCAGTTGAGTGAAGCTACATGTCAAACATCAAAGACCTTGGCCTTTATCAAATACCTGGACCTTCAGGTTTCAGACAAGAAGATTTTTAAAGCTTTTACCTATGTAAGTCCATGTAAAACAAGGATATAAGTCTATGTAAAACCAGTAGGCTCCGTGGCAGATCGATTTTTTATCCCAGGACTTAATGTTTTCACTATATAAGTCTATGTAAAACAAGTTCATCCCGCAGTAGGGCCTCTGTTGACCCCAGGGCCTTTTGTAGTGGTCCATTAGGTGAAGCTACATGCTAAATAAGACCTTGACCTTCTTGTTTCAGGCAACAAGATTTTAAAGGTATTTTTCTATATTAGTCTGTGTAAAAGAAAATTCGGCCCGGGGCGGGGATATTTTTGACCACAGGGCTTTAATTTAAACACTTCTGATAAAGGTTCATTAGGTGAAGTTACTCGCCAAATATTAAAGACCTTGGTCTTCTAGTTTCAGACAAGAAAATTTTTTAGGTTTTCCCTATCGGCCTATGTAAAACAAGTGGAGCGGGTCCATTTATGACCCCAGGGCTATAATTTGAACAACTTCAGTAGAGGTCCATTAAATGAAGCAACATACCAAACATCAAAGACCTGGGTCTTCTGGTCGTACTTTTGCAATGCCTTACTAATGAGCCGGGATACAGCATTTCCTACAACTTACATATGCGCACAGCGATGAATCAGGTCAGCCTGCTTATCCATATAGTCTAACCAGAGACTTCTCTTGCTGCATGAAGGAGCGCTGGGCCCTCAGCTATCCTTAGAGCGCACAACGAACACTGATCAGACTGCGCGGATGCGCAGGCTGATCTGAATCTTCGTTGGGCGCACGTGGTATTTAGGTTTTGTCATGCGCTTGCTCACTTGTTAATTGGCTTTGTGCCGTTGGTTCATGTTTCGCCTGTTTTATGTGTTTGTGTCCATGCCACTTTCTTTAGGTGACTTGAGATGCCTGCGTTCTTTGATTGTTGCCTTTCCTGGGTGACCTTTTCTTACTAGTTTTCAGACAAGATCTTTTAAGGTTTTCCCTGAAACAAGTCGGTCCATCGGAACCATTTTTGACCACAGAGCTATAATTTTTAACAACTTTGGTAGAGGTCGATTAGGTGAAGCTACATAACAAATATGAAAGACCTGGGCCTTCTGGATTAAGACAAGAACATTTTTAAACGTTTTCCCAATATCAGTCTATGTAAAACAATGGGGCCATTAGGACGGAGCCATCTTTTACCAATGGGATATAATTTGAGCAACTTTGGTAGAGGTCCATTTGGAAAAGCTACATACCAAATATAAAAGAACTGATCTTTGGTCTTGGACAAGAAGATTTTAAAGGTTTTTGCTTATTTCCCCTAATTGTTGCAATGGCAAACATTTCTGCATAGAATCGAATTCTTTGCACAGCTTTGAAAGAGGACAGCCCAAAGATCATTTCTGCCAAGTTTGGTTACAATCTGTTCAGTGCCTTAGGAGATGACGTTTAAAGACATTGTGAACGAACGGACGACGATGACGACGGACGGATATAATTTGAGCACATTTGGTAGAGGTCTATTTGGAAAATCTACATACCAAATATAAAAGAAATGATCTTTGGTCTTGGACAAGAAGATTTTAAAGGTTTTTGCTAATTTCCCCGAATTGTTGCAATGGCAAACAGTTCTGCATAGAATCGAATTCTTTGCACAACTTTGAAAGAGGACAGCCCAAAGATCATTTCTGACAAGTTTGGTTAGGATCTGTTCAGTGCCTTAGGAGATGACGTTTAAAGACATTGTGAACGAACGAACGACGATGACGACGGACGGTGAGTGATCACAATAGCTCCACCGGAGCCTTAGGCTCAGGCGAGTTAAAAAATCGGCTTTAATTATTCACTATGTTTAGAGACGGGTCCAATTAATTACTGTGTTTTTATCTTACACAGAGAAGACTGAAAATCTTTCTTCATACTGTGCCCTTACTGTGACTTGTGATTAATATAATATATGAATCGTACATGTGTGTGAGGGGTGGATGGAAAAATCTGTCCCGAGTGTCACTGTCCGGCATCACGAGGCTTGCCGAGTGATGCCGAACAGTGATCCTGAGGGACGGATTTTTCTATCCACCCCTCACACCCATATAGGATTCTTTTTCTTGCATACCCTCCTTGACTTGATAGATTTTGTAAGGTAACCGGGCGCTAAAAGCACATAGCGGCTACCCCTTCATACCTTCCATTTCTTAGCGCGGTTTTAAATTCTTCAGTCATTTCGGCTACCGACGTCCGCCACATTGTGATGACACTGCAGGAATGTTTAGTGACGTCGCGTAATGTGCTGTGACGTTAACCTATGAGTTCGTATTTTATCAAACACGCTAGAATATTCGATTTTGGGTAAGAACACCAGGTTAGAACAAAATTTCTATCCCAAGCTAAGATTATGGATTTCCCTATCTGGTGTGCAAGAATACAATTTACATATGCTCCAAGCAAAGAATCATACTGACCTGCACATCCATATAGTCTGACCAGAGACTTCTCTTGCTGCATGAAGAAGCACTGGGCTGTTAACTATCATTAGAACGCGCAATGAAAACTCTGATCAGACTGCGCGGATGCGCAGACTGACCCGAGTCTTCATTGGGCTCACATGTAAATTGTAGGAAATGCTGTGCCCCCGGTCATTTGTAAAACCCTTGGCGTTAGACCACAATATGCTAGAGAAAATATTCCAGCTCAGAAGAACCGAGACTCCTTTAACATATTTTGTAATGCAAGATGTATTTTTCAGACCAAAACAACAGTACAATATCTTTCATTCTTTTATCCAGGCTTATGCAGCTTTGGTTAATGTGCTCTTGGGTTGCGCTTGAAGAGGAAGATTACGGCTTAGGTTAGAAGACAAAAACGCCTTGTAGAAGCTGCTTCTCTGTGATTAATTATGAAGGTAATTTTCTTCAGTTTCTTCAAACTGCATGACAAATTGTATTAGGGCTCGACCTTTCTTTCTACTTTTGTAGACTACAACTTTCAGTTCTTTTGTGTAATCCATGCTTTCAAGGGCTTATGTACTAGAACATATTAAATTTCGCCACAGCTGGTGTTAAGGGAATGTGTGCAGGCTGTAAAGTCTTGTGCCCTTCATCATAGTATTGATTATATTTCTAAACCGTTTGGATCATTCATTACAAGGAGGAATTTTGAAAATATTTTAGGGTCATTGATGAGACCTAGCTGCGAGGGTCGTTCAATAAGTATCTGGCCTTGTTAGCTCGTCTGTTTTTCGAAGAAAAACTTTCGAGCTTTTGTCATCACTCCGGCGTCTGCGTTGTCGTCGGCGGTGGCGTTAAAAAAAAAAAAAAAAAAAATAAACTTAACCTTCGCTATCACTTCAAAAGTATTTGACCTAGCCTCATGAAATTTTTGTACACATACTCATCATCAAAAGAGCAACACTTTGACCAAGGGTCATAACTGTATTGTTGACTTCGGCTGAATTATCTCTCCTTTTCTATTTTAGCTCACCTGAGCCGAAGGCCCCGTGGGAGCTATTGTGATCGGTCACCGTCCGTCGTCGTCCGTCCGTATGTCCGCCCGTCCACAATTTCTTTAAAATACATCTTCTTAACCACTCAACAGATCCTGACCAAACATGGCAGAAATGATCTTTGGGTGGTCCTCCCTTAAAATTGTTCAAAGAATTTCAATCCATGCAGAATAAATTCACATGTATACATCGCATAATAGTACATGGTACAGGATTCGATACAAAGCTAGAAGCTTATATAAATCATCTACTTTTCTGAAACCAGAAGGCCCGGTCTTTGATATTTTTAGGAAGCTTCATCTAGTGGACCGCCACGAAGATTGTTCAAATAATAGCCCTTGACACAAAAATACCCCCGCACCAGGACCTATTTGTTTTACATAGGCTTATATTGGGAAAACGTTTAACAGTCTTCTTGTCTTAAACCAGGAGGCCCGGGTCTTTGATATTTCGTATGAAGCTTCATCTAGTAGACCACTACCAAGATTGTTCAAATTATAGCCCTGGAGCCTAAAAATTCCCCCGCATCAGGGCATACTGGTTTTACAGAGGCTTATATAGGGAAAACCTTTAAAAATCTTCTTGAATTGAAACCAGAAGGCCCTGGCCTTTGATATTTAATATTGGGAGGCACCATGATCTTATGGATCCGTACAATGTGGCCATTTCCAGAATTATTTCTGATATGTTTGCCAATGGAAAGCCATAGAAAGACTTCCAAAATCTCGGACATACCCTTCCCGACATTTACACCTTTTCTTCGTTCGGGTCGATGGACATGGTGGGCGAAGCTTGCTTACCAAGTAATGCTTAATATCCGCGGACGCCTGATTACACACTTCTGGAGTCCGTGTCTGTTGATCCGAACATTGATATTTGCCCTTTTGTCTATGGATTAACGATTTTGGATTAACGCTTTGGTACTACGACCTAAACTACTTTACTAGTGGACTTCTATCAAGATTGTTCAAATTATAGCCCTGGGTCCAAAGATGGCCCCGCCGGTTTTACATAGATTTATATATGGAAAACTTTCAATGAATCTTCTTGTCTGAAACCAGAAGGCCCAGACCTTTGATATTCGGTATTAAGTCTCATTAGTGGACCTCTACCAAAAGTTCTCAAATTTTAGACCTGTGGCCGAAAACTTTGTCAGCCCGGGTACACACATGCAAATCTGTCAGCTCAGGTGAGCGTTATAGAACCATCATGGTCCTCTTCTTTTTCTGATCCATTGATACCAAACTTCTTGACCTGTGACCTTGACCTTTGAACATTGACCTATTGTTTCGAAAATTTAACCTAAAGCTTTAACCTTGATCGTATTTCCAAAAGTATTTGGCGGACCTTTATGAAATTTCACACACATACTCAACATCATAAGAGCAGCATGCTATCTCCAAGTTCCATTAATCCATCTTGCAATTTGACTGAATTATCTGCCCTTTCCATTCCGTTTTTGACGCTTTTGTCATTCATTTTAATACCACTATAAATACATCTTTAAAACTTCACATGTATGTTCCTTAGGACAAGACCTTTCCATTGATATCAAGCCATTTGACCTGTGACCTTGATCTTTGAACTTTGACCTATTTTTCGAAAATGTATCCAAAACCATTTACCTTGGTCATATTTCCATAAGAATTTGCCCTAACCTCATGAAACTTGACACAGATCTGTATAATCACATGAGCTACATTCTGGCCAAATTCCATAACTCTTATGCAATGTGACTAATTTATCTTCCTGTGTGACATACGATAAAATGCCCGTTTCAAGAATACGTTTTGGCCTTTCATTGAATACCACAGACCATACAGCTTTGTACATTGCATGTGTTTGTTTTTAGGGGCAAGACCTTTCATTCAAATCAAACGTTTTGACCTGTGACCTTGATCTTTGAAATTTTAGCTATTTTTTCGAAAATTTAACAAAAACAAAACCTTTAACCTTGGCCATATTGCCAAAAATATTTTGCCTAGTCTCATGAAATTTGACACACATCTGTATCATCTCATGAGCTACATACTGACCAAGTTCCATAACTCTATCCTGCAATTTGATTGCTTTGTCTTTACCTTTGTGACATACGAAAAGAAAAAAAAAAAAAACAGACGAGCATGGCACCCGCTTGGGGTGCTCTTGTCTGCTTTAGAGTCTGACTTCTTTCTTTTCCACATAGTAACCCCGTAGCAATAAGCAATTCGTCCATCGATGTTCCAAGGGTGTAAGTCCATGTTTTGTTGAATTCGGGTCTTTAGAGTCAGTGCACTCTCCAGCTGCTGATTTAAGCTCTTATCGGACCGGAAGTGACGTCCGCGCAATTCGATCTTCAAGTTCGGAAACAAGAAGTAATCACTGGGTGCCAGATCAGGAGAATAGAGTGGATGGGGTAAGGGTTTGAAGCCGTTCCCCTTATTGCGCCCACAGAAATTTGCAGCTACGGAAATCTATCTCCAATCATCTAGCCATTTCTGAAACTATCATTCGCCTGCCCTGCTGTACTAGTTCCCTTAGATTTTCACTGGTGACGTTATGAATAGTATTCACAAGTCTTCCACTACGGTGCTCGTCTTTCAACGTTACCCGATCTTGTTTTAAATCGACAAGCCAATTTTTAATTGTTGAATATGAAGGAGCGGTCTTCCTGTAAACTTCATTTTCCTCATTTATTTCTTGTTTCGTCTTCTTTTGCAAAAACAGGTATCCAATCATTGCTCTATTCTCAATTTGTGAAGAAAATTTGGCAACAACGACCCCTGCTATGTTATTTTACCTCGCACCAGACTGACCGATAAAATTTGGTGTAACCCTGTATACGGCTTTGATGTTTAATATGTGAAAAGCGTGCACTTGTCACGGGCCAGTAACTGGGTTATGCCAGATCAAGATTGAACGGGCCTGGAAGTCTGACCTCGAAAAACTTGTATACTCTACAATATATAGTTCCTATGTGTAATTCATGCTTCTAGGGGATTAGCTGGAACGTGTCGTTAGTTTTCACCTGAAGCAGTCAGATTATTTTGGTAAACAGTACACCGTCATGATAAAAATAATGATTTGAGATAAATACCAGTAATGGACTACTTATTAGAAGCCCTCTTGTAGCACACGAGAACCGCTTTTGCTGTGAATGGGATTGCACACCAGTGCACTGCTCTCTACTGTAGATCAGAACACACATACCCATGTACTGGCCAGTGTACTAGCTTCTCTACTGTAAGACACACTGTAGTAGTGCACTGACTGGTCTGCTATATAATTCAAGGATCATTGGTCATACTTTCCGTCCAGAATCATGACCTGGCTGCGAATGTCCAAGTAGTTGCCTGCCAGCCTCATTAGTTCAGTCCAATGCGTGTCTGACTGGTGATCAGGAGGACGCGGGTTCGATATTTCAGCCCGTTTAATGCAATATTATGCAGATAACTAGGAAGAGAACAAATAAAATTGAGGCTTCTTACACCTTCTCGAGAACGTGGATTCCATTATACATTAAATACCTTGGCGAGGCACACACACACGATTTCAGATAGAATACCCATATCAGCAACATGTCTACAAAGGCAAATAGAACGCTTGGTTTCCTGAGGCGAAATCTTAATCAGTGTCCCCAGGATGTAAAAAGGGCAGCATATAAAGGACGTGTTCATCCAATCTTGGAATATGGTAGTTGTATCTGGGATCCAAAGTGGAGTGGTCCTTAATGAAGAAATTGATATAGTTCTGAATAGAGCTGCTAAATTTGTAACAAGCACTTACTGATTTGAAACTGTGAGTATGACTGGAAAACTAGGAAAATTAAGATGGGAGTCTCACAAGAAAAGGAGAAAAGACAGTAGGCTCATACTTTTATACAAAGGTCTAAAGGGTGCTGCAAGCGTCCCAACAGATGACCTTGTTTCCCTAGCTAGACACTGTATATATCATCATTCATTGGCATTTCAGACCCTTACTGCAAGAACTGACATTTATAAAGAATCATTCTTCCCCCGAACCATTGGAGACTGGAATGCCCTTCCCGATTCAATTATTTCAACGGCTGAAGGTGCTGAGGATTGTGTAGCTAAGTTTACTTCTTTGGTGAGAGCTAGGGACTAACTTCCCATCACAGGTCCTGGTGTATGAATGTAATTTGAGGTGTCACAAGTAACAATTCTGAAGACGGGCAGTTATCAGTTTCTGGCGAAAGAATGTGCAATGTACTGGTTAACGGCTTACGTATAAGCCTGCACAGGAAAAGCTGACCGGCTCAAAAATGACCTAAATAGTGTTGATCGAACCAATAAACTCCAATACAAATAAACAAACCAAGTAGTTGCCCGTTATAGATGCATATACTGTCGAGCTTCAACGACTTAAACCTCTTTGGAACCACCAAAGTTTCTTTTAGCTAGGGACAGTTCAAGCCACTGGGAGTTAATGATAGCGCCATATCAAGAGAAATGATGGGGATCATTACGAAAACATGCCTATACAAATACATTGTAAACGTCTGAAGTCATCATGGTAAACAAGCCCGTTCAAGGGGAATGGGAACTTTTTTATCTCCGGTCAATAGGGGTCAGCTCTGAAAGAAAAGAATTTGCTCATCAGGAGAAATTTTTTTCCTTTAAGAGTAGACCCCTTTTTCAGTTGCATATGTCTTATAGAAAAGGAAACAGGAAGTCCCCAAAGTTGTCTCCCTTTGAAGAATGGCGGGAAAATCTGCTATGTGTTCTCATTCCCCTTAAGTTTCACCTGATAATTGGTCACCAGAATGCAAACTTTTGAATAATCTTCCTTAATTTTTTCAGGTGCTGACAACGCACAGTTGATCATCGGCGGCATTCAGTCTCGGTAACTTTTTGTTGTTCTTCATGGTTACAGCAAAATGAAGATGTTTAATAACCATAAGAATTTTGCATTGCAGATTGAAGCATGGTTAGTTCATTACAACTTCATTCCTTTCCATCAAAAAGGCTATAATTACGTATCTAAATATACCACATTCTCTAATTACGGCACATGCTATACACAAACCAATACTTTTCAGGCAGACCAAACACTTTCTCAAGTAGTACACCTCTTTATAACACTATTAATGCGGTGTAAAGCAGGTGCTCTGTTTGTTAAACAATCATGTTACATCCAAATATACATTTATAGATATTTAGAAAAATGAACATATTTTTCTATAAATTCTATATATATTTGGGATTCATCTTGAAACTGTGTTATATCCAGTATAATATCCAAAACCGTGCTATAACGAACAGTGTTATTACGAGGTTGTGGTGTATATTTGGCACCAATTAGGACTCCCAGATTTTGCAGGCAGCTTACGATAACACACCCATGCAACATAGTGCATTTTTCACATCTCCAAAATGGCTACTTTTCTGACGAAAGTCCCTAATATTTTTCTTTGTTCTACTTAAAACATAGGAAGAAGGGCAGTTGTCAGTTTCTGGCGAAAGAACGTGCACTGTACTGGTTAGCCGCTTAGGTATAAGTCTGCCTAGGAAAAGTGTGGGTAAGTAAACTGACCGCTCAAAAATGGCCTAAAAAGTGTTGACGGGGCCCTTAATCTCCAATACAAACAATACAAAACTTGAAACAGAGGTTAAGGATACTCATAAGAACTGCCACATAAAGAGTACCTACAATGTATGTCTTAGAGGAAAAATAATGTATACCGCCTTACGTCCCAGTTTTCTCTATATAAAGTGGGGTTTAGGGGGGAGTTTATTTCACGAACTTGTTCACGTGATGTATTGAACTTGAAATAGTGCTAAATGATCACACCAACATACCAATTACAGTAAACATTCTATATTAAGACCACCTTTGGGACTCTTTTTCATCACGAAAACACGCCTATATAATGTTGACCCCTCGAACCCCACTTTTATATATTAAAACTTGGGTTTGCAGGGGTAAAACCTATTTTTCTTTTTTCTGCTCTGAGATATAGATTGTTGGTACTCGTTAGAAACGCCTCGTCCATGCGGTTCTAACGAGTACCCACAATCTATATTTTGAGCAGAAATAAGAAAAATATCACAATTTGTCATCTGAAAATTTTCATTTTTTTTTCAGCGATAAAGGCGTGAATGTATTTGTATAGGCGTGTTTTCGTAATGAACGTGCTGATGATGGTGAAAGTTTTACGAGATTCAATATTCATAAACTGCCCGCAAATAAAAAAATAAACAGAAAGCAATGCCAATAAAGGTCCCGCATGTAGGGAGAAGTGTTTTTCGTTTATTGAATTTGAAAGCCCAATAGTGTGGACCCAGATGCGGCAGAATGTTATGTCTGACCCTGCTCTACACCGCTTGCCTTAAATAAAGGAATTTATGGGTATAAGTCCAGTTCCAGGACCATTTATGCAGTTTACACTACATTACGACAACATGCCTATTCAAATATATTGAAAGTTTTACCAACAGGAAAGAAACATTTCAGATAAAAAACTTATGATATTTTTCATTTTTCTGCTCGAAACATAGATTGTGAATACTTGTCAGATCCGCCTCGGTTTGGCGGACACGGTTCTAACGAGTACCCAAAATCTATGTATCTGAGCAGAAATAATAAAGATAATGTTTATTAAAATGATAGAGATTAAACTTCAAGTTCTTAATTTAAATTTTATTCCCGACTAGTTTCGGTTATTTAAACCTTTTTCAAGGGACATTATTGTAAACAATGAAACATGATGACATCAACGTCACATGACGTCAGTGGCAACGACGTCAAAAATGGTAGTGGCTTTGGCGTAAAAACGTGATGATTCAACAGTATTGAACTCATTTAACATAAACCGTAATAACTGTCATGTTAAATGAAAACTGGTCCACAGGCCAGTAATACAGAAATGTGTACAAAAAGTAGGCACACGATATTAACCCATTAGATGCCAATCATAAAAGATGTCATCTGCTTTGTCATCGTCAATTGACTTTAAAAGTCATATTGACAGTATGGATAACTGATTAACATCTTGAATGCACATTCTTGGTACGATAGCACCAAAGGGCATGAATTCCAAAGGATTATTTTAGCCCATTGGATGCTATGTAAAATTGCATCTGAATATGTTTTCCGTCTTGTCTGCTGCGTTTTCTTTCAAATTTTACAAAATTTCCATAAAAGCAAACAGGGAGGACCCTGGCCCAGCCTGATCAAGATCCACACTGTCAATATGACATTTAAAGTCACTTGACGATGACAAAGCAGATGACATATTTTATGATTGGCATCTAAAGGGTTAATATCTTGTGCCTATTTTTAGCTCGGCTGTTTTCGAAGAAAACGACGAGGTATTGTCATAGCTCTGGCGTCGTCGTCGTGCAAAACCTTGGACATTTTCGTCTGTGTCGTCATCGTACAAAAACTTGGACATTTTGTAATATCTCTGTCATTACTGAACACATTTACTTGAAACTCGCACTAGTTGTTCTGTATGAAAAGGGGCTGCAGCCGAGCATTGGCACCCGCATGCGGTGCTCTTGTTTGTACACATTGCTGTATTACTGGCCCTTGGACCAGATTTCATTTAACATGACAGTTATTAGAGTTGTCTTAATATTCAGCTTTAAAGATGATGTATAGTAAACCCCAATTTTACTATATACAGTTGGGGTAAAAGTGAGTCAAAAGTATATATGCATGCTCTTGTAATGCATACAGTTGACCCACCAGTGCTTTCAGTACTTTGAATTTATTGTGTTTTTCAGCAGCAGTGTGCTTCAGTGCCGGTTCTGGATATGTAAATGCAAAAACGTAATGCAGTTCGGCAGCCAGACTTGCTAGAGTAGGATTTGTGCCCACGGCTTTTGAAATAGATGGAATGTTTTACGAGTTTGATAATGTCGTGAGTATATTCTCTACTTCACTGTTTATCCCATTCATGCTATGTCCTGTTTCTATGTCGGGTTTTAGCTTGCGTGTTCCAATTCGTCTCTATAAAATTTCTAAGGCTCGCCGATTTAATATTATTAT
This sequence comes from Lucinisca nassula, assembly GCA_963580285.1. Lineage (NCBI taxonomy): Eukaryota > Metazoa > Mollusca > Bivalvia > Lucinida > Lucinidae > Lucinisca > Lucinisca nassula. Next base: position 79,880,403 of record OY757013.1, read on the forward strand.
CCAAGACATTAACTGTGTATTTACGAATGGGTGAATTAAAAAATGATATTTGAACCGGGGCATGACAAAACCTACTATGCGTCCAGTCCATAACTGCTATTCGATGTTGTCAGAAATGTTCATCATCATGAGGCGATATGTACGTACAAGGCCCAGGTCTATTACTTCATGGTCAATGTCACATTTAGAGATCAAAGGTAACAACATGGCCTATTTTTCTTGTCCTGTCCATAACTTTGACATTTTTTAATGGATTTTGAAATTACGTGTCGGAAATCTTTAAAGGACCATGTGTTGCACGCAATACCAAGGTCTCTAGCTCTGATTGAGTCTAAGGTCAAGGTCACACTTAGCAGTTAAATATAGAAAAGTGGGACTATTTGTTTCAAGTCTATAACTTATTCATTCCTTGATGGATTTTGAAATTGCTTTGCAGATTAGTTTACCATCATGAGACTATGTGTTGCGCACAAGACTTAGGTCTGTAGTTGCAAGGTGAAGGTCACTCAGAAGAAGATGATAAAAATTAGGAATTTTGTTGGTGTCCGTTCCATAACTATGTCCTTGAAGGATTTAGATATTATTTTGCAGACATTTAAAATCATGAGACACTGTCTAAGATGCAAGACTCACGCCCTTATTTGTTTGTTTGTTTGATTTGAGGTTTAACGTCCCTGTCAGCACTGTAAAGGTCATTTTGGAGACGTTGCTTCCAATTTTGTGGGACTTTTACCCACATTGAGATGAAATGACATCTCAAGCAGTGCCATCCTATGAAGCTAATAGGTTTTTTTAGTATGGATGGTCCAACTTGCACCGCTTTGACTGGGCAGGCTTAGATCCTTTAAGCGGTTTACCAGTACACGTGTGCGGGTCGGTTTCAGCTCTGTGTGGAAGCATCATACAGCCCATCTTTTTCTTCAAGCCCCTATGGGCGGGGGCTGCTCAAGCCCTAAGCTGTAAGTTAAAGGTCATAGAGGTCAACTGTAAAAAAGGTCTATTTTTCATGTCTGGTCCATAATTATACCCCCGGCATACGAAGTATGTCAGGGGGTATATAGTTTTCGTCTTTCCGTCCGTTCGTCCGTTCGTTGGTTCGTTCGTATGTTCGTTTGTTCGTTCGTTCGTTCGTTGGTTCGTTCGTTAGTTCATTCGTACGTTCGTACGTTCGTTCGTCAACCTTTACGTCAAAGTTTTGCGTTAAACCTTTTTGATTGCTCATATCTCTGTAACCACAGGTTGGATTCTCTTCATATTTGGTACAGGATATCTCTATAGCATTACCTTTCATATGGAATATCTAAGCCCCTGGGTGGGTTGTCTGTCTGTCCATCTGTCTGTTCATCTACTTTTACGTCAAAGTTTTGTGTTAAACCTTTTTCATTGCTGATATCTCTGTAACCACATGTTAGATTCTCTTCATATTTGGTATAGGATATCTCTATAGCATTACCTTTCACATGGAATATCTAAGCCCCTGGGTCAAGCCCCTGGGTGGGCTGTCTGTCTGTTCATCTAATTTTACGTCAAAGTTTTGTGTTAAACCTTTTTCATTGCTGATATCTCTGTAACCACATGTTAGATTCTCTTCATATTTGGTATAGGATATCTCTATAGCATTACCTTTCATATGGAATATCTAAGCCCCTGGGTCAAGCCCCTGGGTGGGCTGTCTGTCTGTCTGTCTGTTCATCTAATTTTACGTCAAAGTTTTGTGTTAAACCTTTTTCATTGCTGATATCTCTGTAACCACATGTTAGATTCTCTTCATGTTTGGTAAAGGATATCTCTATAGCATTACCTTTCATATGGAATATCTAAGCCTCTGGGTCAAGCCCCTGGGTGGGCTGTCTGTCTGTCTGTTCATCTACTTTTACGTCAAAGTTTTGTGTTAAACCTTTTTCATGGCTGATATCTCTGTAACCACATCTTAGATTCTCTTCATGTTTGATAAATGATTTCATGATGCATGTCCATTCCCCCACCCATGGTGACCTTGACCTCAAGGTCATGGTGACCTTGACCTTAAGGTCATGGTGACCTTGACCTCAAGGTCATGGTGACCTTGACCTCAAGGTCACGGACTTAGAAATTTTACATTTGGTTAAAGTTTTATGTCAAAATTTATAGATGCCTGTGTGTTCTATGTGATGCCCTCACTCCCTTGGTCCATTTAGAAATTTTATGTTTGGTTTAGCTTTTACAAGCACATTTATAAATTCTTATAGCTTCTTGACTTCATTCATATTACATACAAGCTCGAAAGATATATCAGAGGGTGATGCTGGCCGGGGGTATACGTGACCCACTGGTCACTTTCTCTAGTCTTATCATAACTTGATACATTTAGACATTACTTTGCAGAAATGTTAATCGTCATGAGACAAAAAAGGGTCTTTTTTGTTCAGCACATAACTTTGTTGTTCCTAGATCGAATTTGAATTTACTTGGCAGAAATGTTAACCATCCTGAGACGATGTGTCAAGTCAAAGACCCATGTCCTTAGATCCAAGGTAAAGGTCGAACTGAGAAGTCAGTGGTAAAAAAATGTTTTATTCACTTTATGTCTGTCACACAAAACTCATTAATTTCTGTGTCTGTGTCCTATGGACACAAATCTAGTCTTTTTTAGCTCAGTAAACCACGTCTGAGTCTCATCAAGTTAAGATATCTAGCAAAGTCTAAGATCAGTCTGTGCTGCTTGATCAGTCTTCGCTGTGTTTTATATGGCTGGTAAAATCCAAAGTTGCTTACTGCAGAGAAGGGATGTCTGTTATGACTGGATTGTTTTATGTCTCCCCTCTGCACATTTGCCCGGAGACATGTTTTCTCTTTACTGAGCTCATTTTATTCTATTTCAGTAAATGTGCACAACAGTGATATGATATTGGTGACAGAAGTCAAGGGGGACAGAAGTCAAGTGGGAAAGGAAGGTGTTCTTGGAAAAAAGACTATTGCATAGACATACTAAAATTATTGGCGAAAAGGAAGTGTTTTCCTTACATCTGAAGTCAGTGGGAAGTCAAATAATTTTGTGAGGGTTGCCTCCCAAGTGTGCCTTAGAGATGTCACAGTGTTGATGGGGACGGGAATCTTCAAATCAAACAAACAAAACAAATACAGATCCCAAAGCTTTTTTATATAGGGGATCTTACATGAATGTTCATGTATTATTGAATTTATATTGAGGAAAAGGGTTAAAAAGCGAAGCTTATTGAATTTATTAAACAAATCGAGGAAAAGGGTTAAAATGAGAGGCAAAGGGTTATCAAAGCGCCAAAGGCACTGAAATGACAGATTCTATGAGAAAATTAAAAAAAAACTGTGAAAACTTACAGACAACCTTTCTAAAAAGCTCTTTAAATTAAGAAAAGTAGTTCTGCAAATTCCATTGTATGATATGTTTGCAGATGTCTATACACCGGTGGTATCATAAAATGCCATTCGATGTTTCAAATTTTGGAAAGAAACTATTTACGTTTTCAAAAGCAAACATTAAAATTCAAGTTTTAACAATGCTTCTGTCAATTACTAACTTTTTTGTCTGGTCGGTTGTGGATACCTCCCCACAAAAGATACTCTATTTTTCACAAAGAGATCGGAGGAGAAAGGCTGGTCGGTCCAGTACATGAATTCCATTGGCTTGAAGACATTTTTGAGCAAGAACAGCACTATAAACCCGCGCGTAATCCTGCTGGATTAGATATCCCGGATTCTGAGCGTAAACAAATAAATGGAACCACGTGAGGCCGACGCACTTGATTGATGTAACGTTTCGCTGTTCAGTTAACGTCTCAGCCATGATCTTGAATGTTCTTAATGTCGGTAGCTACATGCAATTCGTCACCTTAGTGCAAAAAGTCAATAACTCCAATACATTTATATTGGAGTTATTGACTTTTTGCGCTAAGGTGACAAATTGCTCGACATACCATTTCGCTTAAATTCCATTAGATAAGTCATGCTCTATTACGAACGCGTCGCCTCGGCATACCTTACACCTATATGTCGAAACATCCCGAAACGACAATCGGCGTGATTCACGCTGAAGTGCGATGTGTCGCTGAAACGAATATCATGCGAGTCGCTTAGACGCCAATATACATGTACGTATTTCATGCACCAGCATAAGTGTTCCGTACTGTGTCGACGTCTTAATTTTGGTCACAACAGGGACGTCTAGCTCTCAAAAGTGCATCGCACAAGGGCGACGAACAGTGTCAGTGCTTATTAGTCGGTAGTTGAGTGTGTGTGTGTGAATTCGGGTTTCACTTCGCTTTGAACAATTTTTCAGTCATATCACGACGCTGCCTGGTTGCGACAGGGAGCTCAATGTTCAGTTTTATAGTGCTGCCTCTCTGAAGTATCATGTCCCAGACACATTACATGATACAACACCCAGTCACATTATCCTGACACTGGGTCGACCAGTCCTAGCTCTTCCCCGTAAATCTGAGTGCCAAGCGAGGAGCAGCTAGTACCATTCTTAACGACTTTGGTATGTCGCGGCCCGGGATCGAACCCGTGACCTCCCGTTCCACGGAGCGGAACTCTACTAACTGAGCTATCGGGGCCGGTAGTCGGTAATCGAAACCCTTTGTTTATCTACAGGTACAGTGTAGCAGATGCCGGCGGAAATCTGCTTCGCATATGCGTCTGTCGGATGAATCGATCTTGACGTACTGACGTTGGTCTTCCGCTACGTCGACGTCCACTACCCTCTTCTGTTGATAGTAGGATGTCCCTCCAACAGACAAATAGATCACACACATGTGGCACCCAAAATCAGAGTCAACGCCATCCGCTTTCCGACCAGCTTCTTACTGTCCATTAGAAGCCTCCGTGGTGTAGTGTTTATGCTACTCGCCTTGTAAACCAGGGATCGCAGGATCGATCCTGGACTTCTCCAGACTTTCGGATGTGTATTTAAACCGAGGTATCGTCTCCATATGACCTTAGCTGTTGGTGGGACGTAAAACTCAAACACTCACTCACTAACTGTCCAGGGTTTAATGAAAATGTTGCAATACGTTCTCACTAGATGCTTTATGAGAACAAAATACAATTTCTTCTTTTCTAGGCACGACCTTACACATCAAAAGTTTGATCCTGAACATGTGGTTTCTATCAGTGCTGGTGTGAAGGTGGTACACATGATCGTTGGCCCCCGCCCATCGGGACTTAAAGAAATAGATGGGCTGCATGATGCTTCCACGCAGGGCTGAAAGCGACCCGCACACGAGTACTCGTAATCTGCTTAGAGGATCTAAGCCTGCCCAGGCAAAGCGGTGCCAGTCGGACCGTCCATGAATATAAACCCTATTGGTTTCATTGGGGGGCAGGGCTTGAAATGTCATTTTATCTCAGTGTCAGGTAAAAGACCCACACAATTGGAAGCAACGTCTCCAAAATGACCTATACAGTGTTGACGGGGACGTTAAACCTCAAATCAAACAAAACAAAACACAGGATCGTGGCGGACTGGTATCCATAAGTCACGGTTGATTGATGGTTGATTGATTTAACCTTTTTAGCTTAAGGGCATGGTGCCTAAGCGTGTTGTAATCATGCAATCGTTTGGTTTCAGAATCAAAGCACCGAAAGTGTTGGGGGTTGTAGGTTGGGATGAAAGCCCTGGGCTGAGATAAAACTGTTTAATTTAACTCTGAAATTCCAAACAAATAGTGAAGATTTTGATAAGAAGCGCGTCCTGCAGCGTCCGAACTTGGTCTACTCTGTTTGCCAAGCTCACCCTATGATTCCAGGATGATCCTTTTCAGTCTTATGGAATACCCTGATCTCACTGCGGCTATTTTCAGCAAGAAAAAGGTTATTCCGAGAAGTCAGTGATAGTCACGTAGACGTTAGCTCTGAACCGCTTTTTTATTAGTAACTTCGGGTCGAATGCCAAACAATCAACCCAAACACAGCCGGGTCGTTTGTCAGTCTAGGGTGCATGTAAGTGTTATATGTAAAATCTGCACTTGAATAAACTGTTCGATCTGGCAAACAATGTAGACTAAGATCAAAAGCCACAGAACACGGTGCTGATCTTGTTCTACATTTTTTGCCTGAGTTACTAACATCTTAAGTTTAAACGGATCAGTCCAAGTCCTCGTTCATGACCAGCCTGCATTTAGAGACACTCGGCATGACTGTTGTCAGTGCTTTGATTTATTCACTGCCTTGAGTTTTTGGGGTGTACTCTTCCATCACTGAAGTTGGGCTCGTCCATTCTGGTAAATATGGCACCTAGAAATATATCACAGGACCTACACTGTTTGCATAGGTATCTGTACCATATTCCAGGGTTGAAGGGGACAGCCTCTCGCAAAGACTGATATACAACTAGTTGTAACTGACCTAGTCTTGACCTCGAATGTCGGAAAACCCATTAATATTCTGGTCTGCAGCTGACCGGCTGGTCTTTAAGGATTAAATATTGACAGCACTGTTAGAAAACAGTGTAAAACCTGAAAAGACGTCTGAGCAGACGCCGCATTGATCTCGCATGATGCAGCTGATTCATATGAAATGCTGAATCTATTCTCTGAAAGGTAAGATAAAATCGTCAAGTCGTCTGCGTCAAAAGTTTGTATTGCGATTATAGGATGTACAATTTTGATAACTGTGCCAAACCGGACTACATTTTGGCGGACTTATATTTCTTTGGCGGTCAAAGAAAGCCAGAAGAAAGTCGTAAGAAAGCCGGAACTACTTTACAACACGCAGGATAGCTAGAAACGACAGATAGAATCTGTCATTAAAAATGAGAGGCAAAGCCTCGCATTTTAACCCTTTTTCTCAACTCGTTTAATTAATTCAGTAATACATGAGCAGGAATGCAAGAGTGGAGGGTGGAAGCTCAGTGGTTAGTGCACTTGCCTATCATGCTAGAGGCCCCCAGTTAGATTCCCGGCAGCGGTAAGAAAATCACGGTGTCGGAACGTGCTCAACTGGAATCATTTGCAGGGATGATTACCAGAAAGTGCACCAGAAAAGATGATTCCAGAATCAGAATCAGAATTGTTACTGGTGACACGTCAAATGACATTCATACACCAGGACCTGTGATATGGGAAGTTAGTCCCTAGCTCTAACCAAAGATGTAAACTTAGCTACACAATCCTCAGCACCTTCAGCCGTCAAAATAATAGAATCGGGAAGGGCATTCCAATCTCTAATGGTTCGGGGGAAAAACGATTCTTTATAAATATCCGTTCTTGCAGTAAGGGTCTGAAACGTCATTGAATGGTGTTTTCTACAGTGCCTAGCCGGGGGAACAAGGTCATCTGTTGGAATGCTGGCAGCACCCTTTAGACCTTTGTATAAGAGTATGAGCCTACTGTCTCTTCTCCTTTTCTTGAGAGACTCCCATCTTAATTTTCCTAGAATTCCAGTCAAGCTCCCAGTTTCAAAGCAATAATTTCCAGTTACAAATCTAGCAGCTCTATTCTGAACTTTTTCAATTTCTTCATAAAGGACCACTCCGCTTGGGTCCCAGATGCAACTACCATATTCCAAGATTGGGCGAACAAGTCCCCTGTATGCTGTCTCTTTCACATCCTGAGGACACTGATGAAGATTTCGCCTCAGGAAACCAAGTGTTCTATTCGCCTTTGTACACATATTGCTAATGTGTGTATTCCATCTCAAATCGTGAGTGTTGTCACCCCAAGGTATTTAATGGAATTCACATTTTCGAGGACCGTTCCCTCTAAGGTGTAAGAAGCCTCAACTTTATTAGATCTCTTCCTTGTTATCTGCATAATATTGCATTTAACTGGTTGAAATCTCATGCCCCATTTTCTGGCCCAACATCCTAATCTATCTATGTCAGCCTGAAGTTTCAGTGAGTCATCTGTATCTCTAATTTCCCGGTAACAAACACAGTTATCTGCGAACAGTCTTATTTCTGAGTCAATGTCAGCGGAAATATCATTGATGTACAGGGAGAACAATAGAGGACCAAGAACCGTCCCTTGTGGGACTCCAGACAAAACTGGCGCCCATACTGAAGATTCACCATTAACAACAACACGCTGTTTTCTGTAGCAAAGGAAGGAATCTATCCATTTAAGAGTCTTCCCACCAATTCCATAACCAAATAATTTGGATTTAAGTAGTTCATGAGGAGGGGTGTCAAAAGCCTTCTCAAAGCCCAGAATAAATGTGTCCACCTGCCCCCCTTTGTCCAGGATTTTTGCCCAATCATTAATAACCGTGCTCAACTGAGTTTCGCAACTATGCCTTTTCCTAAATGCATGTTGTCTGTCTGACAAAAGTTTATGTTCATCTAAGTGGGCCATGATGTTTGAGCAGACTATGTGTTCAAGCAATTTACATAGAACACAGGTCAATGACACCGGGCGATAATTACGAGCAAGAGCCCTGTCCCCTTTTTTGAAAAGTGGACAGATGTTCGCTAGGAGCCATTCTTTGGGAATTTAACCCGTATCGAGAGATTGTTGGAAAAGATGAGCAAAAACTGGACCTAACTCGTTTGCTAGTTCCTTCAGGACTCTAGGATGAAGCTCATCAGGCCCTAAAGCTTTAGAAGGGTTCAATTAAAACTCAAAAATGAGTTCCTTTAAGAGCAATGGAAACATTCAAGCCTTTA